>OZ024902.1:86996182-87596182 GCA_964017125.1 Flabesymbios commensalis
CCTTTGTGGCCGCAATAATGACTTAAGTTCAATAATGGCGGCGGGCTATTGTCGAGTGTGCTCTTGTATTTCTTATCTTTTACAGGGGCAGGTAGTGTGTGCCACAACCTTTCAGTTTCACAGAGTTGACTTACCGGTTTATGTGCCTGTGGTATGAGCTGCACGAAGACACAGGGATCAATACGTCCGTGGATGATGTGGTTGATCCGCTGGTGGTCCCAGCTAACACAACACCCTGAACCAATGCCGGTTTAATGTTGGTCCAGCGTCTATGACGCTGGTCCAACATTAAACCGGCATTGGTTGAGGGCGTTGCGTTTGCTGGGATGATGTCCCACCTCATCTGCGCGGGCGTCCACACTAATCCAGATCTCATTACCTATGATCCTGAACACAGTCCTTTGGACACTGACGATAACTAGTGTGTCCTCACAATCAGCGGCTTGTCTCCGGGACGTTATTAAATCTCCTGGCTCTACTGCATCAGGGATCTGTCATGCACCACCATCTTTTATTTCATCAGTCCTTAGAGACCAAGGGGCCCATCTCACAAAAATGCATCTTATTTTAATTTTCCCATATCCATTAGAAAAGCTAAGATTTATCTGAACTTTTTTTCAAATGGAAATGAGGGAAAGTTAAGAAAAGATCAATTTTAAGTTTTTTTTGTCAGATCATCCCCTAATACATTCATTATCTTATTTATTGCCTATTTCCTGCTGCGTAGAAAATAAGAACACATGATACATGTTTTTATGTTTATTTTGGTTATGTGGTCATCCAGAAATAGAGCATCATTTTCTGCCTTTAAATACTTTTGCATACTGTGGAACCGTTTCTGTGGACAAAATAACCTATCGACATATTTAAATCAATATTCCGTAACAGCTATAGTAAAAAATCTATTATTCTGCGAACCCGTTTTCTATTGAGTGGGTTTTTAGTACGGACACTGTCATGCGCCACTCTGTACATGTCCAAGTGCATGTGGTCAGTGGGGACCCAGCACTGCTGTTCTGTGGTCGATTGTTACTGCCACTCACAACTGGGGTCAAAACAGGTCGGGTCATAGTTCAGATGACGTCCACTTTTCATTTTGTGCCGTGACCCTACCTGCCGAGATCAGCATGGTTCAGTATGATTGCTGTAAGCTCGGCCCACGCGTCCCATTAATTTCCACTCACTTGAAGTTGTGGATCGCGTCAGCGAGACACAACTTCAAGTGGGTGAAAATTCAAATTGAATGATTTGGCGGTTAAAGATGTCATTACTAACCTTTAAGGCGCTGAAGTAATTTTGTATAAACCATTGAGACCAAGTTGAAAGCATCATAAATGTCTTAGTTAGCACTTTCTGCTTCATTTGAATATCTATGTTATGGGTCTACGGCCATTAGAAATATTTTACACTTTCAGTGCGGGGATCAGATTCTGACGTCTAAATTCTATCCCCGCACTGACAGGGTTAAGCTCGGATGTAGGCTCAACTCGTCTTCAGCTGACATTGGCCAGTTCATTAGTACCCTAATTGGGAAATATTTTTTTCATTCAATAGCCCAATTATAAATATGTTTTTATATTTTCTTAATCAATGATATTTTACATTAAACACGGTTTGACTGAGTCTCAATCAGTACAACAATCTTCACATAATTTTCAGTGTTATTGAAATCGATCTGGTGATGGATTTATTTACTTATACCCGTGTTTACTATTGCATGAAAAAAGTGGTGGCTCCAGTCAGTTTAGCCCAGTGGACGGTATGTATTCTAAAATCCTGATTCATTCCCTTAGTTAAGCACATTCGTGAAATAGTGGTAAATCAATGGAAATCATTAATAATACACCAGTGGATGGTATAAAACAAGGATCTTCGAACATCATGGTAAGAATCAGAAATTCCCAGTTTGTTTTTTGAGTGCCACGTGTATGCCTATTAACCGGACAATGTGACGTGTGTACCCAAATGTATTGCCCAGTAAGCACAAAACATTTTTCTAACATTTGTACAATGTCGGACCAACGTCGAAGACGTTGGGCCGACGTTGTACAAATGTTATACAAATGTTTTGTGTTTGCTGGGTACCCGCACACTGATTTATCCAGATACAACATAGGGATCACATGGATCTGTCCTACAATAGGATAAACTGGTGCATGGCTGTGTGTAGTGACCAGACACCGACTGTATTATTGATGCTCCACGCTTATGTGGATCAGTGTAAAGGATGATTGGACAAGAAGGTTTATAGTTCTGTTTTTCGTCGCTTCTGAGAAAAACAGCGTTTCCTCTTTCACGGGAAACCGTGAGAAAGAAGGGAGAACGTTGAGCAAGCATATGGAAGTTTTAAATCGTGAAATTTTGTTCAGGTTCGAAAAATTATTTTTTACATAGTCCGTCTGAGCTACTTTTTTTCTGTTGCTTCCTCATGGCATGCAAACAAGACATAAATTACATAATACCTATCTTAGTTTGCTCATGGTTCCGGAGTACCCATGGGAGTACCCATGGTGTGGAATAAGGGGGTACTTGAAGTTGATTGATGACCTGTATTTTTAGGCATGTATCATGTGTATGTTTGAGTTGACCGTCCTGTAATTATCTAAGTGCACGAGACTTATTTAGTCAACCCGTATCCTGCTAAGTTAATTTATTTAAATTTTCAACCACTTGAGGTTGTGTCTCGCTACCGCGATCCACAACCTCAAGTTGTTGGAAATTACTCAAATTTGTTTAATTTGAGGCTAAATATTTACAAATCTTGCTATTTAAACAGTCGTTTAATTCCCAATAAAAGTGATTTAATCGGACAATAAAACAGATTGAAAACGACTATTGTAGTGATTAGCAGGCAAAGGGTTAATCGACCTGACTTACTGGAACGTAAAAATACCGTCATTAGCACATCTCCTGCCGTGAACAGTAGAGTAAACGTACATTATGTTTAATTTGACCCTTAAAGCGCTAAGTCTTCAAATTTAAATATATTCACCCACTTGGAGTTGTGTCTCGCTACCGCGACCCACAATTTCAAGTGTGAAAAGTCTTCATATTTGTTTAATCTGAGATTGAAGGTTTGCAAATCTTGATGTTTAAACACCCATTTCATTACCAATTAATGACAGTGATTTAACCTGCTAATAAAATAGATTACAGAACGACTATGGTGGTGCTTAGCGTTTAAAGGGTTAACAGGATGAATCAAGTTCATTATTGTCCCACGCAGAAATACTGTGCAATTGAGGACCCCGACTTCACCGAAAAGTTTTTGTCCGCTGCGGCTGGATTCGAACCGAGTACCATGCAACCAATATAATTTACTTTATCGCTAGAGGTTTTAGAAAGATTAATTATACTTTTCATATTGAAATATAACTAAATAAACATTGGCGGAAACATACGGAGGCTCCATGCCAAGTTAAAACAACAAATACATAAGACCAACATTGTGAAAATATCACCTTGTCCAAAAATTAAAACAACGTTGTACCAATGCCTCCGAAAACACAGTGATTTTAGCAGAGGAGGCAGACAATCTCACGGCCAAATAAAAGAGTAAGGAGAACAAATTACAAGTGGTATCTTACGATGTACCCCTCGTTATCGTGTGGCTGGCAGTCCCTGTAGCACCATCCCAGAAAACACACATTTGTACACACATTTGTATAACATTTATACAACGCCGGCCAAACGTCTTCGACATTGGTCCACCATTGTATAAATGTTATACAAATGTTTTTGTCAGGATGGTGTCACCAGAGCTTAACGCCAGCCAATCTCCAAACTTGGGGGGAAAATAGATGGGAAAGTGATCTTGGTTGAGATCGATCGGGGGCGAAAACCAGACAAGTAATACTGTGATGACCAAGCGCCAAAAGGCGGGTGTGCAACTTTCTCCTAAATGTCAATCGATGCAGAAATAGCGGGCTGAAAAATGCCGTAGTGATAGGACGACAATTGCCGCAGGCACATCCTGTCACTGCCTGGGGGAAGATCCCAGCGACTTTGAGCCAATGTTTGCTTAATGTTGGCCCAGCGTCCCAACATTAACCCTTTCATGCCCGAATTTACCAGTGTCATCTTCATCCACTACAAGCCGCGAATTGCTGCCGCAATTCTCGACTTGTAGTGGATGAAGATGATTTGAATGGGTGAGAAATTAAAGAAAATTGTCATGTATTTGTAAACCAGTTTCATGGAAATATTCATTCTTAAACCCTTTGTTGTAGGAAAATCAAGTCTGTTTTCAGGGATGTAAAATGATGCTTTAATGCATCGTGAGGGCTTAAAGGGTTAAGGTACAATCTCGTGTTTGCTGGGATGCAGCGTCAATAAAAGCGCCACACTGGACTCCACGCCCAACATCGAACCAGCGTGGGGGCCTTTGCTAGGTAGGGTGCAGGCTCCATTTCTGGCTCGTTGTCTCGGGTCAAATTGGGCTGGAATGGGACCATGTGAACGATAGCGTGGTATCAGTGACCACAGAGTGGACACACAGGAGATGGTCATTGTGGGGGCTTCTTCTTTGCCTTCTCCATATTCCCCCAGGGCGTATAACTCACGCAACTCATTTCCTTACTCTACAGACATCATGAGTACTTCTCTCTTATTGTTGAAGAAGTTTTCAACTGTTTTTTTTAATCGAGGGGCTATATATGTAGAAGTTTTTTAACTCGTGGTCGCCATATTTCACAGCGCATTTTACAGTTTTAGATATATTTGGGGGTGGGGTGGGGGGATGACAGTGCTGACTTAAGTAAGATTGGAGTAAAGGGTATACTCGGCTTCTATATTTTACCTTGCAACAATTCCGATAATGAGTATGAGGAGATTGGTATAGTTAACATCATATTGGCAATTTAGGAGAAGAAGTAATGAAGATCTGTGAAGGTACTTGTATTACCAGAATAAGTCACATCCGTGAGTGAGTGAGTGAGTGAGTGAGTGAGTGAGTGAGTGAGTGAGTGAGTGAGTGAGTGAGTGAGTGAGTGAGTGAGTGAGTGAGTGAGTGAGTGAGTGAGTAGGTGAGTGAGTGAGTGAGTGAGTGAGTGAGTGAGTGAGTGAGTGAGTGAGTGAGTGAGTGAGTGAGTGAGTGAGTGAGTGAGTGAGTGAGTGAGTGAGTGAGTGAGTGAGTGAGTGAGTGAGTGAGTGAGTGAGTGAGTGAGTGAGTGAGTGAGTGAGTGAGTGAGTGAGTGAGTGAGTGAGTGAGTGAGTGAGTGAGTGAGTGTTCATGACTGGAGATGATGTGATTTACTGTACATTATTAGCTGAAAGCTATCTCATATATTCACAAATACAGCATATATTGACCTATTAGACCTCTTCGCTCTTCATCAATGGAGAATAATGATAAAATTGGCATGTAATTCCATGCTGTTATGGCGACTATAGTTGGAATCACAGGCGTTTTTTCTTGTAATTGGATGAATACCCCATCATTTCCACAAGATGAGCTGAAGTGTTCCCCCCGTCTACTTCACTGACATGATGTATTAAGAGACACACTCTCAACTAAATCCTACAGCAGGCTCAATTATTTTTACGTGGACTATAAGTATAGATGCAGTGAGTCCATATTCTCTGGAAATTCTCATATAATTTGTAATTTTCGTAAACATGTGCATGCGACCATTTGTCCGCCGTGTACGGCCCGTCATCTGGGTATTTCAAACCGCGTCCCAGCATTTAGCCAGTATTGGGGCGTCGTCGTCGCGTGCTAATCAGTAATACGTTTGGCTACGTAGAAGTATATGATATGTGGAAACATAACCTATTGTTTCTCCACCTGATCAAGGAGGCTCATATGTGATATGTGGACACAGTCACTGTTTACTGTACACTCAGATCTCCCTCGTTTTACGTTTGATGTGAAAGCCCCTGATACCAGTGTATATTTAGTAGAGCTGTTGGCTTTTCTACCCGGCGCAGGTCGAACCCACGTTGGTTGACTGTTGGGCCAGCGTCGCAGACGCTGGCTTAACAGTCAACCAACGTGGGCCGTCGTTTGTGGGTATATGTTGGAAACGTTGTCAGACAGTCACGTTGCAGACAGACAGTTAGAGCAGCCAGGGCCTCCAGGATCCGGCGGCGGCGGGCTCTGGTTTCAGGGTCCACAAATCCCGAAATCTCCAAATCTGCCCATTTACTCATCCGGACCCAGACACGGGAAGCGCCCCCCCCCCTCTTGTCGCTGTGTACTCGCACAGAATTGATGCAGTTACATTAGATACCCTATTATTTGCGTGTGGAATGATCTCGAAAAAAACACTGGTACACTGTCTCCCAAAATTGCATTTAATTTCGTTGTAAATAGGGCCTCAGGGTACAGGAGT
This sequence comes from Flabesymbios commensalis, assembly GCA_964017125.1. Lineage (NCBI taxonomy): Eukaryota > Metazoa > Annelida > Polychaeta > Terebellida > Flabelligeridae > Flabesymbios > Flabesymbios commensalis. The sequence goes on from OZ024902.1 coordinate 87,002,515, forward strand.
TAAAGTGTCCTAACTGCCACTGAAAGGAGTGGTTCACAGGATACTTTAACTCCGTGAAGGCGATGTGTTTGCTGAAAACACGATCTATATATATATACACGAAGTCTTTCTATTTTATAGTTTTTATACACAGCCAGTCGCCGTTCTGTTTGGCATACGTTACAATAGTGTACATTGCACAAGGGCCACTGGCCTATTGCCTAATAAATTACTTACATCAAGGAGACGAAATCTTGTTTAATTTATTGTATCAGAATATCGCACAGCTTATTATTGTAAATCTCATTATCTTGTGCATCGTACTGAGATTAAGCGGTTTATTTCATTCATTCGCTGGTCCTGGTAAACACTCATTATATCAATATGAATGATTGGTATAATAAATTTTGTTTCAATAACGGTGTATTTATTATAAACAAAAATCGAAATTTAGCTGGAAATTAGGCTTTAAGTACCTAGGCATATGTCAGAGTTTGTTTAGCCCCGTTATGTTTGTGTAAGTAGTATTATATCTGGTAATTAGATATTCATAGTGGAATCTTTGTCCTTGGCTGGCGTAACACGAGTGGAAAGCGATAATGGTCTACTTGTCATGTCTGTTAATCCTTCTCATACCTACACTATGCTCTGTATTAACTATTTAAGCCCGCATAAAGCCTTAAAGCATTATTTACGGCTCTGATAAACTAAACGTATTTTCTTTGCTAAAAGGGTTTAGAAGGTAGGCAACATATTCAGAAAATTCTTCTAACAATGTATGGCATTTATCTTCAATTTGTCATCCATTTCAAGTCATCTTCATCCACTACAAGTCGAGAATTGCGACAGCAATTCGGGGCTTGTAGTGGATAAAGATTGCTTGTAGTTGATACAGATTACAATGGTAATTTTAGGACTGAAAGATTTAGAGGATATAAATGTGGTCAAATTGATTGAATTGCGTTGGGCCGGATGCTCAGAAATCATAATATTCATTCATAATGATCAATTCCATGAAATAATTAAAAAAACGGAAATTCGCATAAATTAGCAATTCCATATTAATATGATGAAAAATACTAACTAACATTGCCTACATCGCCAACTGTCTGTCTATTTTATCACGACTACCATGCCATAAAAAATGTTGAAGGCACGAACATTGAATACATCTGTTGTACATTGCACTTAGAATTCAACGATTTTTGTTTGTGATTTTGATTTGTGTTTGTAATTATGTAACACCTGTGTCAATAGTGTTGTTAATCCCCCATGGTATACTATATATAGTGATAACATGGCAGTATGTTCACAGTATACAGTATTACCTGTCCGGACCTGGGCGTCCTGATCCTGATTCTGGATCAGACGTCCTTCACTTGTCAACAGCTAATCTCTGTTGTTTACTTCATCAGATTGAATCCATAGTTGCGTTAGACTGAAAAATTCCTATGCATAAGGCATCAGCTGTTGGACTTTTAGTTTCTCTCTAATCCCTTAGTGTTTATTACTACACAGCGAAAAATAAATCCCAACAAGTACGAGACCTTGAATCAATGTTAGTTTTATGTTGAGCCAGCGTCGTAGACGGTGGCTCAACATTAAACCAGCATTCATTTTGATTGACGTTTCGTGTTATCTGGGTCAAATGTATAATTTGAGAGCCTAGTATAGAGCTAATGAACTATCAGATATGACTTTTACAGTTATCATTTGTCGAGGATTATATGACAATGCACATGTTTCGTGTTTGGAACTCATTATATTAAGGACTTACAACCTCTAGCGCAACTATCAGATCAAACTGCACAACTATCAGATCAATTAACCGATATGCTCGTTATTTCATTGTCTAACTCGGTGTTAAAATGATGCATGGGTTTTTTTATCGAAGGGAATGAACTTTAGTTACCATTTTGATATCAATGGAAGATAGATCATGACATATCCCTATTATATGCAATGATTTGCTGAGATGAAACTAAAAGAGAAAATCTTCCAAACCGCATAAAATACTATTGGGTTTTCCTGATGACAGGGTACGTTTTCTGATTCAGACAAAGCTGCCCATTAACCCTCAACCCGCCGGTACCGATTATATTCGTTTTTTACATTTTTTATTAGCATATTGCATATCAGCTTTTAAACAAGTTGAAGATATAAACTTATAACGTGACAGAAATTTAAAAATATTTAACCTCCATTTTGTGGAATCTGAATAATTTTCATTCCAATTGAATAATTTTGCGGTTAAAGGGTTAACCCTTGCAGTGCGGCGACCGTCTTTGTACGTCAGCATCTGACGTCTGTAGATGTCAGATTCTGACGTATAAAGATGGTCCCCGCACTGAAAGAGTTGAAATAGTTTCAATGGCAGTAGACCCATAACTTATGTATGCAAATGAAGCAGAAAGAGCTAACTAATTCATGTATGATTATTTCAAATTGAAAAAAACACGTTTGTCTCTATGGTTTATACAAAAATATTTCAGCTTTGTAATGGTTAAGCTTGGATACAAAAAGATGTATCTGCGACATTAAAAAGTGTCAAATACACCCTTTCATATCCAAAGCCCAAGGTGTGTTTCTCACAGGTGATAACGCCACCCAGGCTCGCACGCTATTGTTCCGTGATAACAGCTACCTGTCTACCTGGTAAAAATAATCAGTAAGACACACAATAAACACGTCTAATCATCTTTGTCTCCTGCTCTCTGGTACATGTATACAGAACGCATTCACAGATATTACTTTTAATATCCGGGCAATAGAATGCAATATCATGACGTACATTACTGATTAAAAAATAGATCTGTTCTATTTCCTATCACTGTTGGTATTCACACTATAGTGGATGATCCAGCCTTTTGTTCCGCATGCCAATGTTTTCAATATTTATTCAGCTTATGTTTTACACAACAATGTTTGATATAAACCTCGTGGTCTGAATTATGCGATATTGTCAGTTAAAAAATCATTATCACGAATCTTATTTTTTTCCTTTATATCCCCCGCCCGTAGGGGAAGGGGGATTTTAGTCGCTCCAGGATTCTGTCCGGCGTCTGGCGTCCGGCGTCACGTTTTCTTGTGGGCGCAAAAACTCAAAAACTACTGGTCAAATCTTTTTGAAATTTTAACATGACATTCGTAGCAACATGGGAATGTGCAAGTGATTTTTTAGAGATGCTACCAAAGTTCCAAATGGCCGCCAGAGGGCAACTCTAAAATTTTTTGTGGGTGCAAAAACTCTAAAACTTAAAGTCAGAAATTATTCAATTTTTTTTATCACATTCCCCATGATATGGAGATGTGCAGGTGACTTTTTCAAGGTTTTACTGAAATTCAAAATGGCCGCCACAGATCAACTTTAATTTTTTTGGGGGTGTAAAAACTCAAAAAAAATGTTTGGTCAATTTTTTTTTAAATTTTAACATCACATTCCCAGCAACATGGGGATGTGCAAGTGATTTTTTTAAAGATGCTACCAAATTTCAAAATGGCCGCCAGAGGTCAACTCCAAAATTTTTTGTGGGCGCAAAAACTACAAAACTTAAGGAAAGAAATTATTCAAATTTTACTATCACATTTCCCACGATATGGAGATGTGCAAGTGATTTTTTTAGGGTTTTACTGAAATTCAAAATGGCCGCCATGGATAAACTTCATATTTTCTTGTGGGCGCAAAAACTGACAAATTGAAATCAGTAATAGTTCACATTGTACAATCACATCACCCACCATCTGGAAATGTGCATGTGATTTTACTGAAATCTAAAATGGCCACTACAAATCAACTTTTTAAATATTTGTGACCGCAAAAAGTCTAACCTGATTTATGGCGGGGATGATATAGGACTTCAGTCCTCTTGTTATCGTTTTGTTTTGATGTGGACGTGTTATTTTTCATTTCATAACCTACAAAACGTAGAATAATCTGACATTTGTTAACCAATTATATATAACTGGCATATTCTGAAGGATCCCCTTAATATTCTATCGAAGCCTTTGGGATCAAATGGTCACTTTACAAACATACAGTAAATATCCAGATTAACCCGTAAATGGCTACATTATACAATTTAATTTTTCACCCCATCGAAGTCGTGTCTCGCTGCCGCGACACACAACTTCAAGTGGGTGAAAATGATTCATATTTGTTTAATTTGTAATATTTCTTTACCATTGGAATTTGGTGGTGATACATGTAATGTGCTGACCTTCACCTAGATCCGTCTGCCCATCAGCATATCACCACTTGACAGAGTAATAACTTCAGTGTCAGTTGGATGACCGTGTCCACAGTGTTGAAGGCGCCGTCGTTATATAAAATACTGCACACATCAACCCTTTACTCGCTGAGTTATCTTATTTCAATGTTCACCCACTTGAAGTTGTGTCTCGCTACCGCGAATCACAACTTCAAGTGGGTGAAAATTACTCGTATATTTGTTTAATGTGATACCAAACATTTGCAAATATTGATAGTAAACACTCATTTCATCCCCGATAACTGTGATTAAACCTGCTAGTAAAACAGATTAAAAACGCTCATTATAGTCGTGCCTAGAGGTGAACGGGGCAAACGCAGGTGATCATACTAGATTGAGAGGACTAGGCTAGATAATTGTCTAATTGCTGACGTCAACATTGACAATGCCAATTCATGTCACACTACTTTCTGCTACCTAAAAAACACCAGGTGTTGACCCAATGCTGGTTCAATGTTGGTTCAGCATTGGTTTAACGGCTCGTGTTTGCTGGGTGCTCACACATTGCATATACACACATTAGCTAATACGACCCAATGTTGGTTTAATGCTGGCCGACCGTCTTCGACGCTGGTCCAACATTAAACCAACATTGGGTGAATGTCTCTTGTTTACATGACCCGAAAAAAATACGTTTTTATTGCCTCAGCCATCCAGCGGCCGAAGGCATTATGTAATCGGGTTGTCCGTTCGTTCGTTCGTTCGTCCGTCCATCCGTGCAATGACGCGGAGGCACATCGATGTACTGCGTCGATGCACATTTCTAGTTGGTAATGCACTTGGTTAAATATAATGCCCTTGAAACAGCAATAAAAACAAAATAGCCTAGCCAGCATGGCGTTAAGTACAAGCTAAAGAACCGCCTTTGTTTTTTATAAAAAGATATATGTACATACCGTCAATGTACAATCATTTTTGTTGCATAATAATTGCCAGAGGTTATTGCAAAATTATGTCGATCGATGCCTTTTTCCATAAACCTGTTTTTGTCATTCTTTCAAAGAGAACACAGTAAAATGATAAAAAATATCCTACCATTATATATAAATATGGTACTCATCGTATATTTTTGTTATATTATATCTGAACGGTTCACCAGGCGGGACATGTCTGCCTGTTCAATGTCGGGCCAACATATGTGACGTTGGCCCACAATTAAACCAACCAAGCCCAGCCCAACAGACACGAGACGTGGCCCAATGTTGAGTTAATGTTGGTCCAGCGTCTTCGACGCTAGCCCAACATTAACCCAACATTGGGCCAAAGCCTCGTTTTTCCTGGGAGGCCACTTATGTATGCTGAGCAGGGGGCCAACTTGAACAGTTATCACGGTATAGGATGATTGCGGTTAATTTGGCGCGTCTCCCTGCCGCCTTCCTCCAGTGGTTTATGATCCATATAGAGGCTGGTATTCAGGGTAGTTCTGCTACACCAGTAGTAATTGTCCCACATTTCCTGTGATTATTCCTTTATTCAGTGTTGTTTATGGCTGATTTTCAGGGCGGCGAGCTCCGCAGACATTATATTCAGTTGACAGAACGTGAACAAGGACGTTACATCCTCCTTGTTGCTCTACAATATCTGACACTTTAAGTCACATTCTCGACTTTAATAAAAAAAATTAGCATTTAAATAGAACCCTTTGAATGTCGAATTTTTTTACCGTAGGCCCCATTACAAAATTACTCAAATGACCGCCCCGAGGTTATATTACAAAATTAATACTTAAACTATCGTCCAGGCCAACATGTGGCATTTGGATAACTGTTGGATAACTGTTGAGGGTTTAATAGGCGTTAACTATCGAATCTCGAAATTTGTTCATATGGCTTATATGGCATAATAATAATCATAACACATGATGGAAATGTGATGTATTGGTTATCTGGCATTTAAGTGTTATTATTTGCAATGATGACGACAGGTACACTCTAATAATGAGCTTTTTTAGGTCTATAAAATTTATATTTATAGTCACTTGGACTTGTGAAATTTAAGTCGCATCGAATATCAGTGTTCCGAGATTTAAGACATATTTTAATTTTATGTTGGGCCACCGTTTGCGACGCTGGCCCAACATAAAATCACCACTGGGTGAACGGTTCGTGTTTTCTGGGCGGGTCATTTACATGATTTTACATGTTTCGCTGAAAATGTATGTAGATTTAATCCGTTAAGTCTGAAATGATGGATAGTTGGGATCGGCAAGCATCGAATTATACACCACTTGAGCTATTACATCTCACAGCCAATTGAAAGATCCAATATCAATTAGGATCGTCTTTATGTTTCGTAAAGACATATTAATTTCTCCCAAAATGCACACTGATTGCTCCCAGTAAGATTCCCTGCTCCCGTGATACTCTTGAGGTGTATTCTGATTATAAGACATGCAGTTTGGGGGGTTATTTTTGTTCTTTTGAACTGCTCACCAGATATGAACCGGAAATAAGATATAATACGTACACAGTTGAAATGGCTGATGAGTTAAACTATTATTTCTTTACACGCTGGAAACTTTGATTCAAAAGATTTTATAAACGACAACGATCATTTATAAAACCTTTGGTGAAAATTTAATTATCGCGCACAAGGCTTGTGTTTTGTTCTGTGTATTTTAACACACCATGTCCACTGTCCAGTGGTATCCCAGCAAACACAAGAAGTTGCCCAAATGCTGGTTTAATGTTGGTCCACCGTCTACAACACTGGACCAACATTAGCAATACTATATGATATATGCAGACTTGATTGCCAAGTCGGAGAAGGGGCTCATGATTTGACAAAGAGGTATGGGCAAATTAATCCTCACAATCTAAAAACGTCAAAAAGCGGGACTGTGCTGTATTATTTGCATCGCGAATGATTGTGGCTAGTAGATGGTGTCGTCAATGCTTATTAGTTTTCGATGTAAGAATTCTATGGAAGTTGTTCCGGGATAAACTTCCATCAAGTGACACGAAAACAAATATGAATAATTTCAAGATATGAGATAATGAGATGGTATATGTTTAACCTAGTAATAACCCAGGCGACCTTTTTTATTTTTTTTATTTCATGTGTCCGTATTGCTCAAAATTCACAAAATAGATGCACCATGAGTATAAAATGTAAGGTATCACACAAAAATAACCCATTATTTCGCAGATATAAAATATAGAATGGCTGACTGGGGGCCATTTTGATTCAGTCTTATTCGTTATTTCGGGAGACATTGATTGCATTATAGCCAGAGCTCTAATAACTTTCAGATATAACATTTTTCATGGTTGACAGGAGGCAATAGCGGGCTGCTTATGTGCTTGTTCCGAATAACTCTTCTAGTTTGACTTTGACTTATTCTCGATCTATTTTCTCAGTGAGGTGGCATGTGGGTTAGACCAAGAATATATGGTTGGACCAATAAGTCCAGCAACTATTAAGGACAACTCCATCATCGTTGGCTGTACCGAACAAACACAAGACACTGATCCAATGCTGGTTTAATGTTGGCCAACTGTCTACGACGCTGACCCAACATCAAACCAGCATTGGATCAGTAAACCGCCCTCATCGATCTAATCAAAATCAATTTGATGAGTGTTTTTTTCCAGATTGATAACATCGTGCTACAGTTTAAACATTGTTGAGAGATAAATTACTAAAATATACGACGAGCCTCAAAAGCCTGAAATATGTGAAGTGTTAATGGTGCACTTGATCAGGTAATTTATCATTGTTGGCTGCTTCTAATCTGCTCCGATTATGCACTTCCACGCACAAGTGAATTTCTGTTGTAAATTATATCGAGGTAAATAACAGGCAAACTTTAATAAGACCATGGAACTAATATACTTATATTCTACAACAGTATAAGATGATGTTCTCATCCTTATTTATGTTACTGATAGGGCTTAGGTAATCATTGTATTCTTTCCAATTTAATTAAAAACTAAATGACGGGATGTGATTAGCTGTCACGTGATACAATAAATCCTTTCAGCGCGGCGACCTTCTTTAGACGTCAGAATCTGACGTCTAAAGTCGAACCCCGCACTGTAAGAACTAAAATAATGGCCGTAGACCCATGACATAGGTATTCAAATGAAACGGAAAGAGCTAACTTATACATTTATGATGATTTCAAATTGGAAAACCCTTTGTTCTCCATGGCTTATATAAAAAAAGTCAGTGTTATAGAGGTTAATAACTATACAAGCGTCATTTCGTGAGGCTGAGACAGTAGAGTGCAATACGTTGGACACTTTGGACAGTTGTCAGTTGTTGACCGTCAAAGCGCTGAATTAAACAATTTAATTTTTCACCCACTTAAAGTTGTGTCTCGCTGCCGCGACCCACAACTTCAAGTGGCTGAAAAAGACTAATATTTGTCTAATTTGAGAGCAAAACATTTGCAAATTTTGATGTATAAACACACATTTCATTCCCAATTTCAGCGATTTGATCGGGGACTAAAACGGATCAAAAACGACTATATACCTTCTTAGCGATGTAAGGGTTTGACGCTGTAATCCGGTGTATCACTGATGAAACTCTAGATTATATTGAGATTGCTTGGTCATAATTATACAGGAGCTCAGCTCCTGTATAATTATACCCAAGCAATCGCTTCCAACGATTGTCTATATCTAAATATAACAGACGTTATTGCTTTCCGCTTTGAATAATGCCACCTGATTTCTGTGGCCCTATAGAACTAGACAACTTATATGTTCGTGTTGCATATTTTAACCTTTACAGTGCCTGCGACGTTCTGAGACAATTTCAAACTGTTTTTTACAGCAAAAATATTGAATGAAATCACTTAAATGCACTGTAAAGATCTGTGATAAACCACCAATTTTAAATTATGGCAGAAAGATACATTCACATACATTTTAAATGTATTATATTTCATTCTTTCCATGCGGGCAATTCCGCTAGAAATGGCCGTTTTAAAAGGAAAAACATGACAATGATTATTTAGTGCAGCTGCCGTCTTCGCCTCACTATTGTGATTTGTCAGTAAAAGGGTTACGCTCACACCACGAATGCAATATGTTACCTCCGTCACGAAATTAAATTGATTAATTTAATTTAAGCCAGCCTCTTCCAGCTAACACGATACATCGAGCCAATATTGGTTTAATGTTGGGCCAGCGTCGTAGACGTTGGATCAACATTAAGCCAGCACTGGTTCAATGTATCGTGTTAGCTGTGCTCCTGTTGTGAATGCTAGACATAAATGTGGTGAAGAATTAATTTGTTGACCTTTTCTTTTTCACTGGTTTCGTTTCAGTTTAGTTTCGCGCACGATGTCTGTTTGTCGATAGACATGAAGTAAGCCTAATGTTACTGATTAGTTTCCGGGATTAATCCAATAACGAGACATCATTGTCCTGTGTTGTTTTAATCCATTAATCCTTTAACCGCCGGTGCCGCATATATTCGGGTTTTCATTTTTTATTAGCACATTAAGTACCACCTTTTAAACATGTTAAAGATAAAATGTGACATCAATCAGCAATATTTGAAAACATATCTGAATAATTTCAGATTGAATAAGTTGGCGGTTAAAGGATTAAGCCCTCACTATGCGTAGATACATCATTTTACATGAAGAATTTTAACTTCCTACATCTACGCAGCAAACGTTGGTCCAACATTGTACAAATGCTATACAAATGTTTTGTGTTTACTGGTTAGGGGTTTTAGAGGGAATTTTTTTCATGGAATTGTTTTATTAATAACGATATATTTTATTTATTTTCCACCCACTTCATGACATCTTCATCCACTACAAGTAGAGAATTGCGATAGCAATTCGCGGCTTGTAGTGGATGAAGATGACAGTGATAAATTGAGGCTTGAAAGGGTTAATACTAAGCACCCAGCATTAAACCAACGCAGGGAAAACCACTCAGACTCTTGTGATGTTTGTTGGTTGGGTATAATTACTTCATCTGATGATGAATTCTCCAGACAGACACATGCATAAAACAGTATTCCTGGAATCATGTTACGGAAGCTGGCTTAAAACAGCGCGCGCAACTCTTGTAATGGTGTAGAGATCCTGATTTTCAGTATATTGTACACCCCCCCCCCCGTCTGGATGAGATATATCTCCATCATTGGATCACTCGCTGTAACCTGTAACAGAGTGTGCTCATATAATGTATATATTTACATCAGCTTGTACAGTGAGTTGGTATAAACAGGCTGGCGGCGGGATGCCACTGCTGCCCTGATATTAGGAGGCGGTCCTAATACCAGCGGGTTGCAGGACATTTTTTGATGTGGGCGATAATAAGAGTACTCCTGTTTTTTTTCCACCCACATGCGGTCCCTGTATAATAATAATAATAATAATAATAATAATAAAGACTTTATTTACCGAGGGTACAGGTATATACAACAACGTACAAAATCAATAAAAATTAAAAACATACATGCATGTATGTACCAACCCACTGAGCATAGCTCATCCGCCGTGGGGCCCTCATACATGAACATTAAAAAACATACATTGATATACATCTATTTAAATAATATAATAATATCTAGATAACTCGTATTATCCATTTACTTATATAATATAAAACAGTAATAATAACATATATTTAAATTCGTGTACATGGTAAATCTGACAATATATCTGGGAGAAACATATAATTTTACAAACATCTACATGAGAAGTCATCATTTGAAGTAAAACAATTTACATGATTGAAGTGTATATATTGAAATAATTGACAAAAATAATATAAACATGGGACATTTTTTTTTTTTTTCATATATATTGAGGCATATTTATATAACTCATAATAGTACTTAACCTCATACTATTACTTGACTTATAAAATAATATCTAGTATTGAAATATATATATATATATATATATATACTGTATATACATTGTAAAAAAAATGACAACTACAAACACACATACATAAATTACATTAGGGAGTACAATTAAAGGATAGGACGTCACGTATTAATAAATTATAGGACGTCACGTAATGCTACCGCACTTCCTGTGAGTGTCTGTGTTGAATAAACTTCCCACCCATGCAACGGGAGGTATTCTCTCAAAGTGAATTTACATCCCTGACGTTGCCCCAGCCTTAAACTCACGCCGGGCCGCGTTGTGGTTTGTTAATGATTCCTTGTTGCGCTTACACCAGTTTTCCAGCTAACACGAGACTTTGACCCAGAGTCGGTTTGATGTTGGCCCACCGTCTTCGACGCTGGTCCAACATCAAACCGACTCTGGGTTTACTTCTCGTGTTGTCTGGGTTCGTGTAATTTTTCCTTTTACCCACCAAACACGAGGCATTGACCCAATGTTGTTGGCCGCCGTCTTCAACGTCGGCCCAACATTAAAACAACATTGGTTCAATGCCCCGTGTTTGCTGTGTATGTACCGTGCGGAATGCAATGCGTGCACGTCACGTGTATGTCTACATTACATGCGGCATTGACAGCACATTGTTACCGGTGTTACGCCCTGAGATGAGGTCATCACCTCGCGACACCAGGTTCGGGCTCACATGGAAATTATCTTCCACTTGGATATCTGAATCGCCTGCTGCTCCACAAATGATCATGTGAACTTTTTCAACGTCTTTCATTTTTTGGTGTGATTATTTCGAGATAAATTCTCTTATTATTAATACGAGAACATAATAAGTGGAGCGTGTTATAATAAAGCTTAGGAGCCTATATGTCTATATACAGATATAGGTTCTAACTGTTTATAATATTTTGTCAAATTCTTAGATCTTTTATAAAAATGATGGTTTGAATGAATGACATCGTCGCTTACCGCTAATCATAATATTGGCATTTCAATTCACCCCTTCATTGTGATTTATCCAAAAAGTTATGCCAATAACCAGACATGCGTACGGTAGACTACTCAGTACGTAGGTAATTCGAGACGACGTGACTGTTTTAAATCGTTGTTCATAATAAGACAATTCCCTTTTTTCGCGTCCACATCCGTCGTTGTCAGGCAAGCAAAAACTTTTAAAAAGTTATTGATGTAAGGAAATTAGACCCTTAATGCGGGTTGAAATGGGTGGACGCAAAAGGTGGATAGGTGTGAGCGCCTCTCCAGATCTGTCATTAACTCTATGGCAGCAGCTCGTCGACTCATGGGAATTAAAATGTAGTATCTGTCACTTTACAAAGTGGCAGATACGACATTTTAATTCCCAGAGGACGCCACTATATGATCAATCTTCCTTTCGTGCTTATATGACACGACTGGAGCAAAAACTGATTTCTGGATTTTCTTCATCTATGTGGCTAACCGTCGGGAACAGCAGCTTTTAATTCAATTTATTACCAAGTAATATGTTGAATTGACAAAAAATGCAGCATTGATAGGCTCACTACTGACTTAGAATCTTAGTTATTTATTTAATAAATGTTCTATCACAAGAACCGTCTGTTAATTAAAGTATAAATCACAGTAGGCTATCACTTGCAGGATGATTTCTACATTTATGGCTGTACCACACGTATAATTTCTATATTGCCTCCCACTGGGGCCCAGAAGAGGCGGCAGTGGAAATTTCCAGTATTGTGTGATATGACAGCGTTACGATGAGGTTTGTTATGATATGACGGGTCCTCCCAGCCAACACGAGACGATCACCCAATGCCGGTACAATGTTGGGCCAGCGTCGCTGCGACGCTGGCCCAACTTTGTACCGGCATTGGGTGATGGTCTCGTGTTTGCTCTGCTGGCCGTCACCAGTGGGCACTACTCACTGTGACGCTGGCTGTGTTCACACTCAGTCACCGTGCCCGGCTGGTGTACGATGTGTACTGGGTACACGAACGCGTACAATCCATACACATAGTGTACACACGGCGGGGTGTGTGTACGCACAGCTCTGCTTGTCATATCCACGCCTCGTGCAGTCACTGACAGACGTACACCACTATAACTAACTTACTCAGCTGTTCACGGATATTGTCACAGGTGAGTTTGTTTTCACAAAGTTCTGTGAACAAACTTAAACTCACAAATCTGAATATTTGGGAGTTTAAGTTTGTTCTCAGATTGTGTAGTTTCCCTACAGGTTTCTGTGACTCAATCATGCCTGTTAACATGGTTAACTGTATGAGTGTGACATATTGACTCGGTGGGCACTCTATATTGATGACACCAGAATAAACACGTGAGCGATTCATTCTTGGTTGAGTAGGGCAAGGATATGACATATCATACTTCTTTGCTGTTTTATTAATTCGCTATGTACAGAGTGTTACACTACTTGACCATGATCATTGTTATTGTGAATGGAATGGGTGTTTAATCATCAATATTTGTAAATGTCCGGTATAAAACTGAACAAATATGGGTAATTTTCAACCACTTGAGGTTGTGGATCGCGGGAGCGATGCACACAGAGACAATTTAAAAATTTAGGTAGAAAACCATATATTAATGTTAGTATGGACCTTTCTGTCACTGACTTAAGCGATTCCATTAATGACGGTCATGCGGTAAGGAATAATAATTATTTTTGTGTGCGTCCACATGTTTTATAGGATGTGTGCAAAACATAAATGTAGACCTCCTTTGTATAGTGTGCGGTGGCAAAATATGTGCAAGTTAATCATTATTTGTTATCAATTATATCACATGTCCGTGTGTTTAAATAAATACTTTTGTTCGGTTTCACCAAGAAAGAAAACGTTCTTGGTTTCACAAATATCATTATGTATATTATATACATGATATACGCGATATTAATGCGAATACAATTTCATAACATAAGTTACGTAGTTTTAAGTACATGATATTTTGATCCGCCTTCTCCCTGTACTTATGATCAGCTTTATTTCAACCGTGAACCCGTGTGTACGAAACATAGATTACTTTGATTCAGATTGTGTACGACAAAATAGATTAGTTTGCTTTAGACTTTGATAAGACCACCCCTGCCCTCTCCCCGGGGGGCTTTGAAATTCACTCGACCTGTATACAGCAAACAAGAGACATTGAACCAATGTTGATTTGATGTTGGGCCATCGTCTACGACGCTGGCCCAACCTCAAATCAACATTGGTTGAAGGTCTCGTGTTTGCTGTGTATGTATTATATACACAGTGACAATGGACCGCTTTATTATTATCAGCTGTGTGATCTTTACTAAACTGCCCCTCCGTAAAGACCCGATATTATATAGATCAGGTGGCTAATAATGGTATACTCTCTGTCATGTGGAAAATACAATTAATTTAATTTACTACTTAACCATGTTAACTAATATTAAAACTTGATATTCTTTTTTTTTGCTTGGCATTTTCTCCATTGTTTATTATATATATCAGATATTATTGTGGGTTCACAGATATTTGCTTAAGTCAAGTTTATCAGGTTTATATTGTAAATTGTATGTTACCATGTCTTCCGTTGGGCCGTTGGGCCGTCCGTAAACAATTCGTTTCCGGAGCATATCTCTGAAAGTACTTGTCCGATTGTCTTCAAATTTTACACACAACACCCCTAGGGGGTCTAGTTGTGCCTTTTGGGGTATTTGAACTTTGACCTACTTCTGGTTCAGAACTATGACCTATTTAGACGTTTTGACGCGCACTTCGTTTCCGGAGCAGATCTCGAAAAGTACTGGGCCGATGACAGTCATATTGCACATACATGTTCTCTAAGGTCCCTAGTTGTGCCTTTTCAGGTTTTTGGACCTTGACCTGGAAGTTGACCCAGCACTTTGACCTAATTTATAACATCGGTAAATCCGACTGAAAGATTTTGCGGAATATCATGAAAACCGCTCAAAATAGCTACACCATTACTATAAAACAAATTGTGAGGTTCCAGGAGAGGATGCATCTTGAAAAATTTCAAGTTGATAAAATCAAAAATGGCCGCCTATCGGCCATTATTCACCTCGACAGGCCTGATATTGCGGAATATCATGAACACCGCTCAAGATAGCTACACCATTAATAACAAATAAATTGTAAGGTTTCAGGAGAGGATGCATCTTGAAAAATTTCAAGTTGATAAAATTCAAAATGGCCGCCTATCGGCCATTATTCACCTCGACAGGCCTGATATTGTGGAATATCATGAAAACTGCTCAAGATATCTACACCATTACTATAAAACAAATTGTAAGGTTTCAGGAGAGGATGCATTTTGAAAAAAATCATTTTGTCCAAGTTCAAAATGGCCGCCAATCGGCCATTATTCACTTTCACATGGCCGTTATTTGGTGAGCCGTGCTAGATGGCTAGACCATTACTATAAAACAAAATGTGTGATTTCAGGAGAGGATGCATCTTGAAAAAATTCGACTCGATAAAATTCAAAATGGCCGCTTATAAGCGGCCATTATTCACTTTCACATGGCCGATATTTGGTCAACCGTGCTAGATGGCTGGACCATTACTATAAATCGATATGTGAGATTTCAGATGAGGATGCATCTTGAAAAAGTTTGACTTGATCAAATTTAAAATGGCCGCCTTTTCGGCCATTATTCATTTTCACATGGCTGATATTTGGTAAACCGTGCTAGATGGCTAGACCATTACCTGATTACTATAAAACAAAGTGTGAGTTTTCGGGGGAGGATGCACCCTGAAAATTTTTAACTTACGAATTCAAAATGGCCGACAATCAGCATTATTTACCTCGATAGGCCTGATATCAGGTAAACCGTGCTAGATAGCTAGACCATTACTATAAAACAAAATGTGACGTTTCGAGAGAGGATGCCTTTCAAAAACTTTCGACTCAATCGAATTCAAAATGGCCGCCTATCGCCACTATTTACTTTCACATTGCTGATATTTGGTAATATTGTAAATTGTATGTTACCATGTCTTTCAATAACTAAATGGCCTCCAACTAAGCATTATTATAAAGGGGTTGAAAAGATAGCGGCGGCTTTTAATGACAGACATTTATTTGTGGACCAGCATCTCATCTGAGGTCTACGGTTTCTGATTGTATATTATCAAATTGATGATATCTATCAGGAGAACTCTTGTTTTTATTGTGTCGCCCTCCTTGGCATGCGGATCTTGTATAGACATGATGGATAGAGGGCCAATGATCTTCTGGGGGGGTACACCGTATCACAACAGATAACGTGTGTTTATTTTGTTGGTCATTTTTAGGGTCAAGGGGTATTTCATATTGATTAAACGTCTTTGAATCATCAGGTGAATCAGAGGACAGAGGTGAAGATAGTGTAAACTTCACCTGTTTCTCACACTTCAACTCGTTTCTCACCCCACTCATTCCTGCAAATTCCAAAGACAGTAACTGCTTACTTGAAAATTAAACAGTTACTGCCTTACTGCCTTTTGGCTTTGTACAGCCGCAATGCGATTTGGTGTATCCAGAGATTCTTTATAATAAAAATCTCTGGTGTATCTACCAAAAACTTTATATATCTAGATATAAAGCTCTTGTATCTATGGATGTGAATAAGCCGAGCTATCTTGACAGTACTAGGCTGTTGAATACAAATCAGCTGTCTTTCAAGTGAACGATTGCGTAGTAAGTAGGTAGGGTAGGAAATGGAAAGCAGTGTGATGTTACTGGCCGAGAGTTGAGCCAGCATATCATTCCTGAGCACAGTATTTGACCGATATTTTTTACTGTTGCAACTTTAACTCATGCTCGATGCTATCATCCTCTCCCTGTATAACTATAGGGCCTATCTCTCGTTGACCAGTACACCGCGTAACTTGTGAGAGGTAGATGGCAAAACTGATATAATTTTCACTGCATGCCATGGGGGAATTTGTTCAGTATCGCATAGCAAAATGCTGTGCAATTCTGCCCCTAATCCAATTTGCAATTGATTAATAGCAAAATATGTATATATCAATGATAAGGATTTCTAGCTAGTTACAACTTGGAAGGAAGGCTTAATCAGCTCTGGATGTACAGATGTATATGTCAACGGTGGAAACAAATCAAACTGGAGCCATCTGTATGCAAATATTTTACGTATTTTTAGTAAAACGGCCATGGAACAGGTTCGCGCCTAATGTAAATGTTTTAGGGTTTTTCATATCAAGTCCAATAATGAGGTTATTGGATTGATAGTGGAACCTGCAAGCCATTTCTTCCAGTACTGCATTGCCGGAACTCAGCCCGAACGACACAATAACCTAATGATTGACTTTTATTGCCTCGATAAATATTTATGGTCGCATTCATCAAGATGTGTCACCTCGAGTGAGGATTATTTGAGTATTTACGATTGTTGTGTGTAGATACTGTATATTCGGCATAGAAGTAATACTTTGTTTATTGCCCCACAGTATGGACGGTCTTGCAAAACTGTTTGGTGAAGCAAGGAGGTTAAAAAGAACCTCCTTGGGTGAAGCAATGGGTTTCTCTCCTTGGATGATGTAACAGAGCAGATACATCCATCACCTAATCTGACTGTATGACCACCCCATGGCAAGCTGAGTGAGGATAAATAAAGCAACCCCCTAATCCACACCCCCGGAAAACAGCTCTCAATAAATTACTTCACACGTCTCCATCATCGCCTTTTTTCTCGCGATACTGCCTGCAACGATGTCACAATGCCAGGTCAATTCTGGGCTAACGTCTCCGACGTTAGCCCATAATTGACCCGGCATTCTCCTGCCGATATATAGGGAAGACTGGCAATTTTCGCGGATTTTCTTCGCGCTCCCATGTCCGTCATAAAAAAAGTCGGTACTGAGAGGATGCCAATCGAGTGAGCACACAGTTTCTGTGTATAGATATTGGCAGTCATGTAGTTCACAGATGGGCCATAGACACTGCTAGATGACAGCTCATCAGGTTTGTTAGGAGAAGAGCAGAACCGCGGTGATGGAGTTATGCACATAGCCAGCACCACCCTCTCTCTGTTTTAGCGAGACCTGACAATGTATATATGGCGGGGCGCAGTGGAAATCATTTGTACTCATTGGTATTCTGGGCGGTGTAATTCGCCCATTCGGCCTCCATTGTTGTCCGCAATGGCAGTCGTGGATGTTTAATATCTCTGTCGGAATTCTGACTGTATATCAGCGTTATATATGTCCCCGCTGGCACCTGCTATGTCACTGGATATTACCACACAGTGACCGAGGCTGACCACTGACCACACAGTGGTCGGAGCTGAACACTGGTCATTCACAGCACGGATGCGATGACCACCAGTATCACTCTTGACGCCAGTCAACTGGTGAATACTTTATATCTTATCCTGCCAAGTTAATTTATTTAAATTTTCAACCACTTAAGGCTGTGTGTCGCGACCCACAACCTCAAGTGTTTGAAAATTACTCATATTTGTTTAATTTGTGAACAAACATTTACAAATCTTGATGTTTAAACAGCCATTTTATTCCCAATAACAGTGATTTAATCGGCTGATATAAAAACGGATTAAAAAGGACTTTTGTCGTGATTAGCAGGCAAAGTGTTGAGATATATTGCTGTGAAGTTTTGCCAAATTGGAATTCTAGTTTCATGATGTGTGATGTTAGGAACAGGGAATTACATTATCATAGCTACGTTGCGTCCCAATTTGTATCTCAGCTTAATATAAACCTCTCAAATAACTGCGCTATCAAGAACCTGTCTGGCTGTGATATGACTGTATCGCCTATATTTGATGAGCTGTCTGTGAAATCAGATTAGTGTAATGGAGCTAATCAGCCATCATATCCTAACATCACGCTATGGTTGCTCACTCAGCAGCCCCGAAAACAAGTCAAGTCAAATTTATTCGCTTCACAAATTCAGTTAACTTATGTTGGCTTACAGTTGGGCCACCGTCACAGACGGTAGCACAACCGTAAGCCAACATGACGTCCGGTGTTGCTGTAAGGCTGGCAGTCTCGTACAGTCGTCTGGTTCAGAAACCAAGTTAATTAGAGTTCCTGTCTGGTAATGGAGTGCTAGGTGATGTGAATCAGTCGACGGCGCTTATTTTTTGTCAAGTTCACGTGGCCAGGTCGCATTTGTCTTTCTGAGCGTGAACGGTTTAGAGTACATGCTGTGTTTATGCTGACAATACATGTATTTTCTGACAGTAATTGCCGGTTTTATCGTTACCGGCGAGCTGGAATAATTGCAAAAGCGTCAAGGGTCATCTAAGCGAAACGCAATCTCCCGTCTGTATATAACAGAACGAAAAATAAGGCCAATTGTATCAAGAAGCAAAAAATAACGCAAATTGTATTAGAAGCGAACAAAAAGGCAAATTGTATTAGAAGTTATTACTGAAGTGATGTAACTAATAACTATCCATGATGTGACTGAGACGTGCTATCGAGGTACCTGGCCTAAATCAGGTCTACTACATTAACTCTTTGCCCGCTAAATCGTCTGATTTAAATTTCTACCCACTTGAAGTTGTGTCTCGCGGCACTCAAATGGCTGGAAATGAGTCATATTTGTTTAATTTGAGAAAAACATTTGCAAATCTTGATGTTTGAGCACTCATTTCATTCCCAATAATTCTTATATAACCTGTCAATAGAACAGATTAAGAACGGTTATAATCGTGCTTAGCGGCGAAAGGGTTAATTAACCCTTACAGCGCGGGGATCGACTTTACTCGTCAGAATCTGACATCTGTAGACGTTAGATTCTGACGACTAAAGTCGATCCCCGCACTGTGAGAGTAAAACTATTTATAATAGCCGTAGACCCATAACATAGGTATTCAAATGAAGCGGAAAGAGCCAACTAAGACATTTATGATGATTTAAAATTGATAAAACCCTTTGGTCTCCATGGTTACTATAAAAAGTATTTCAGCGCTTTAAGGGTTAAACTAGATCACCGTACCGTCCCAGCAAACACTCGATGTTCAACCTATGGTGTTCTACTGTTTGGCCTACGGTGACTGTTATTATATAAGCCCAAGGAAAATATAATCTGATTTTATTTTCCTTGGTGAGCCCAAGGCATAGGCCTACAACTAACAGCTGACAGTCAAAACAAAAATAAGCATATCAGAAGCTTATCTGTGGTTACTCGCTACCAAATTATCGGTCCCATTAGGTGGGAGAGTGGTAACTCTCTTTTAACTCTTATGATGTCGAATTATTTCGGACTATTTTTCAGTCATTCGAAGCTGGAATTGCTAACGCAATTTCCAGCTCCAAATGACGAAAAATAATGATATTTATGAAGAAATAATCATCTTTGAAATTTTATTTTTAAATTAACTAAGCATCTACCACACAATATGTGAGCAATTCGAATTCAATTTATTTGGTCCGACATTTGCTTGAAAACGAATATATGCGGTCCCGGCAGCATAAGGGTTGAACATGCATGACCAAGAACTTTACATATAGATATATACAATTCTTGACTTGGCAAACCACAAACTTATACTCACCCACGCAGTCTGCTCTGTTTTCTCAGCGAAATGTTCAACCCCTGTTAGTTCAATGTTGGGCCTACGTCATCGACGCTCACCTTACATTAAGCCAACAGAGGCTCAGTGCTTCTTGTGGTGGATGTGAGGTTGGTTTGTAGCCAACGTTTGAATATGGCCCTCTAGTTACACGAGAATCGTCCATTACATCTGATTCACATTGTTATTATCATGTGATAATAACAATGTGAATCAGATGTAATAAACGATTCTCGTGTAAATAGAGGGCCATATTTCAAACGCTGGCTGCAAACCAACCTTTCACTCATAGTTGAGATACTCTATCGATGTAAACCTGGTAAAGCTTGCCAGGTCTACACCACTAAATTCAAGTGTTCACTTCATCTAGATTTTTTTACTTCACTCTATATGAATAGGCAATTTAAGCGAGTAATTGGTGTTCAAAATAACAAGTCAGTTTTAACCCTTTCAGCGCCGGAGGCATACTTTAGACGTCAGATTCTAGAGTCGATCCCCGCACTGAAAGAACAAACTATTTATAATGGCTGTATACCTGTAACATAGGTATTCAAATAAATCGAAAAGATTACTAAGACAAAAGCTAACTAAGACTTTAATGACGATTTCAAATTAAAAAAAGCCCTCTGGTCTCTTGGTTTATATATAAAAATATTCCAGCGCTTTAATGATTAATGTGACCACACATGACATACCACCTGATGACGATGCCCAGTTAACACTACATATTGACTGAAATGTGCCAACGGTGTAATTTAAAAATGACCGATTTGAGTTTGCTGTTTATTGTCGCCGACAATAGACAGCAAACTAAAATCGGATATTTTTAAGCGGCTTCGGAATCCTATATTTATATACGGCTTCGGGATCATACGGATTCAGCACCCCTGGATCACTATTTCTGTAGCTACATATCCAGAGCTCGGGCTGCTGTGGTTCACTGTCACAATGTATACGCTGCAGGGGTTTCATTCAATCTTCCCTTCGCACTCCAGGGTTTCTCCCCAGCAACCAGGATACACTGACCCAATGTTGGTTCAATGTTGGACCAGCATCGCAGACGACAGTCGAACATTGAACCAATGTAGGGTCAGTGTATCGTACTGGCTGGGTCTGGTGTTTTTGTATCTCCTTGTATTCAAGTTTTTACTCAGTTGAATGTTGTTCTTTTTATGTGTGATCTGTATGTAATCATTGTTTTTGTTATGTTTTCAGTGTCACATGTGGTGTAGTACGTTCACGTCCAACATTATCAAGTCATGTCGGGAGGAACATTATTACAGAACACGTTAACATGATATCAGGTTTTGCGCCCCGGGCCAGAAGCCAGCCTTGTTCATTGTCAGACCAAGTGGATTAGGCGACGAGCAGAAGGCGCTGAAAGTATTCGGAGAGATAATGGCGACAGGGCCGCAGCTACCTGATGTTTGAGGACTGACAACAGCCCCGCTGGTGCCGCGGTCATGTCCAGGTCGTAATATCTGGAGTAACCAGGCCTGACGTGCCTGTACATCTGTGTCAGGAGAAGCAGGAGTAACGATGACACCGGGATCCGTGATCCAGACGCCACCGAGCGCAATGTCATAGGCATCATGCCGGATTCACTTTGTCAGCCATCTTATGTTCACTTAGATTCCATTAGATGGAAAACTTGTTTACTGTTTTAGCAGAACAAACTATTACACGTAACTGTCGCGTTTTCACGTTTTCCCCAGCCAGATAGATTTACCATGCAAGAAGGCAAGAAGGAAAGCCATGTCAAAGCTAAATACGACCTCTTGCAGTAGTTGACAAGCGCAGCATACATGTACAGAAAATGGAAGATCTAACGCTTAGTCAAATCTGGATGAGTGCTCAACATGCTCACTGAAAGCTGCAAAGCCATGTGTACCGGCACAACGATCAACGTCATGATGGCTTGCTAACGTAGTCTCCTTGGATTTAAACGATGAACCATAGCAATGGACTTATAGAATGTTACATGATGCTTTACTTGAGCTTCTTGGGTCTCCGAGACAACATGATGGCGATGGTGAGAGTTAGTTGACGTGCTGCGTCAGTCATGTCTGACGAAGGTGAGGTACCACAACAAGTCAACTGGTCAGCAGGTGTGGAGCAGGTAGAGGGTACCGCTGGTACAGATGATCGCTGGTCTCCAGGATTTGTAAAGCGTCTGGCGGACAAGATAGAGACAAGGTGTTCTGACGGCCGACCTCTGGTACCACCAACTAAGCCACGGCGGTTGATGGCCAAGCCTCTACCACTGGACCTGTCTGAGCTTAAGGAGGCTCTAGAGGAGGAGGACGAGTCATCAGATAGCCTGTCTGAGCTGTCCACAGATAGAAGCCGTGCTGATACCAGTGACGACATGAGCGGGGTACCAGTACCTCCACTAGCTAATCCAAGGGGTACCAAGCTACTGCGCCGTCCAAGACCTCTATCACTGATCACGCGTACCACCTCACTGGACAGCTACATCAGTCCTCTGTCCTGCCCTACCACTCCTGTAGTTACACCCACTGATAGTGGTACCCACCATCCGCTCAGCTCTACACCAGTAACACCTGATCCACCGTGTGAACGTAGCCGACGTACCGCCTTCACCAGAACCGTCAGCATAGATACAGGCCTCTCACTCTGCCCCTTCACATCCAGGCTCTATCTCAAGGTAACTCACTGGGTATGGAGATAGTAGAGATATCTCCATGGTATGTACAAGACAACTAGAAAGACTCTACTTGTCTTGATGTCTTGATATGGTGAACAATCTTGGTTTTCTTTCCCTTATGATCCACAACAGAACGTACATGTGTATGTCATGGAGCGTTCTAGGTTTTTCTTCCATTATGGTTCGCAGGGCTCGTATTCTCGTACAGGTTACGATATATCGTAGGCTTCGGATTGGTCGAGATGGCAATCTCGACCAATCCGAAGCCTAGGATTCATCGTAACGTGTACAAAAATACGGGCCCTGTAGCCGTTTTCATAAATTCTCAAAGCGATCTTGAAGACTTAACACATAAACAACATATTGTGGTTTATGTTGCCCCAAAATCTTTTACTTGCTTTGAAATCTCATATGATATCTCTTAAATAATTACAGCCACATATCAATAATCACATGCCCCCTTCTACAGCGATTAAGCCACTACAGAATGACCGACAAATTAATAATCGAGCTTACATATCAACTGTAATATATAATAGAAAAGAGGGACTACATAGAGGATGATCAAATTAGACCAATGGCTGACTGTGTATCTGTCAAGTTGATTTATATCTTATTTTGAAGTGCAAACTGGAGGTACATGAGCCAACAATACGTTAGCTTACGACACTCTGGTACAGACCCTCATTTTACTCACCTGTAACTTAAAAAAATCCTGTTCAAATAAGTGGTTTAGGTCTAATTGCGCTACATTATTGTAGTTATGGAAATTTATCAATATTACTACATGTAATTAAATAGTGTTAGAAGTGATGAAGCAGTGTTCTTCATTATGTTGAAGTATATTATCAGTTGAATAAATAGCCACACCTGTACGTGACACTTATGTTATCTAACATAGCACACATTTACAGCTATTAATAAACACAAAATCCAATTGGATATACACGAGGTAATTCAGGCGCTATCGGTACTAGTCATTTCTGTCGCCCAGCGTGTTGGCATACAGTGACTGAGCTGTCAAAATTTTCATGGAGAAAACTATATTAGTGATATTATTCTATAGGTCTATTCACACTTTACAATAATATACGTTGTTCTAGTCGTCATGATCACAATATCGGAAGGATATGTTCTTCTCTATGAACAATTCGTAAGTCTTCATTAAAATTGTTGAACCTTCAAAGCGCTAAGTTATCGAAAATAATGTTCCACCCTCTTGAAGTTGTGTCTCGCTACCGCGACCCACAACTTCAAGTGGGTGGGAATTACTCGCATTTAAGTAATTTTGAGACCAAATATTTGCAAATATTGAGGTTTAAGCACCAATTTAACTCCCAATAACTGTGATTTGAGCTGCTAATGAAATGGATTTAAAACGATTATAGTCGCGCTTATATCTCAAAATGATTAATCTTATTATATGGGCTAAGTTACTTGATATTGTAAAGGCATATGTACACGTAGCATTCACCTGTAAGCCCACCGTCACAACTCACGTTTATATAATCAGATTAACATGTGAGCAGCCGAACGTGAGGCCCATTTTAATTGAAGCAAATTCAATTAACAGACAAATCAGGTCTTGTGGTGACGTCAGAGTGAGGCACGGAAAGAAAAAATAACTGTTTTTTTCTACGTCATTCACAGAGTCCTGTGATAAAAACAACGTTTGACAATCACTTAGTAATACCAAAATTGTAATATTTAGAGCGGGATACACCCCTGCTCCTATTCCGCACAATGTAACCGATACTTTGGTGTGTCTATGGAAACCCTTAGAGCACTGAGCTATTCAATTTAAATTTTCATTCACTTGAGGTTGTGTCTCGCTGCCGCGATACACAAAGTTCTTCAAGTGACTGAAAATTTATTTATAGGAGTGGGAATTACAATTTTTTCAAATAAATACATAGCGTTTTAAACAATTTTCTCATCATGCGTCAATATATTTGTCAGGTCAACCGTTTTTATCTGTCAGGGCTCGGATCACACGGTTAGTCTTATTATGGTTATGGTTAGTCTTGAATTTGTTCGATTTTGGCAGCAGGTTCTGGCCTACCATCTGACGCTCGCCGCCATCACATGCAGTGACATAGTCGGCGAAAAAAGTAGCAAAAACTATCTGGCAGAGGACCCAGCAAGCCCGAGACGTTGACCCAGTGTTGGGTTAATGTTGGTCCAGCGTCTGTGACGCTGGACCAACATTAACCCAACACTGGGTGAACGTTTTGTGTTTGCTGAGGAGCGCTGTCTGTGAATGTGATGGTGAGTGGGGGTGGCGTGATTGACCTTCCAGGTTGAGAGCTGATGTGGACCCATCCCGGACAACTCACAAAATGTTATTATGTGCGATGGATGAGCGCCCCCTTCCCCCACGTCATCCCTTTTTGTGTGGGATGTGGCCAAATTTGTTGTGGCAACGAAGTGATGTAGCTTTACTCGTTACTCCCTAACAATATATCAACACTTTCGACAGTCATTAGAAGAGATTTCATATCGGTTGTGAAAGTACAACACTTAGCATCTTAATCCTTAGAGCACTGAGCCAAGAAATTTTCAGCCACTTGAAGTTGTGTCTCGCTACCGCGATCCACAACTTCAAGTGGCTAAAAATTAGTTTATTTGCAAAATCTAGGTTCAAATGTATATGATTATCACAGATTCGAGACATATTTAATTTTTAAAACCTGGTTATACAAGACAATTAAAACATGAGAAAACAATACTATAGTCAACTGTAGTCGACATCAGTGTGCTAAGGGTTAATATTCCAGGATCAACTGATCATCACCCTCTGATACTTGTAAAACAGTAAATTCACCAGGCGATAAAATCAACACTCTAAAATTACTGCGCTCTAGATAATATTTATATTCTAAAGTCATGACTCTAATCTCCTTGTTGGAGCTGCAGCGCTCCGAAGCCGATAATCACAACAATAACAATAACATGGGAAGAAACCCCTCACTGTGCGACCATTCAGTCAGGCTAATTAACGCTCCTGCCATTAGCAGATTAGCGCTCGTATTCTAATTTATCGTACAAGCTAAGATATATTGTAGCCTTCGGATTGATCGAGATAGCCATCTCGACCAATCCGAAGGCCACGATATATCGTAACTTGAGCGAGAATACGGGCACTGAACGATCTACCCCTTTCCCCTTTTTTGGCGATTTTCCTTTAAGCAATCATTTTATAACATTACTTATCATGCTTATCGTTATGTAAGACTAACATATAATAATAGGCGCCACAATCTGTAGACTAATGAATATATACGATTCTACATTTGTTTACCTTTGTCAATATGTGATTGTATTGATATGTGTTATAATATGTGTTTACATGACAAGCGGCAGTTCAATTAAACACAATCATGTTTTAATGTTGTTATAGCGTCTTGGACGGTGGGCCAACATTAAACCGGTAGTGGTTCACTGTTCAAATGCTTTGTTTGCTTAGGGGAGGTGGGGGGTGGGGGGTCTTTGTTGTGAGAACCATACATTACTCATTATGTAGAGCAATCGAGCGGACGATCGACTGAGATTATTATTCTGTGTTCAATACATTACACAGATTAATATTATGTACATGAATTGATATCATTCACGAATGTATTAACAGTTTCATAACGATGATGTTATTGTCGCTAGCGTTAAACTGTCTTATTAGCCTGCAGCTTGCAGACGATATGAACGGGAAAATTGGTTATTTTCATCAGTGCGAATAATTGGTATGCCATAGTTTAACACACCAATTTAGTTAAAAATCTTAACCCGCTATGTTAAATCATTTAAATTTTCACCCACTTGAAGTTGTGTCTCGCTACCGCGACCCACAACTTCAAGTGGGTAAAAATTACTCACATTATTTTGTTTATTTTGAGACCAAACATTTGAAAATCTTTGATGTAACACTCATTTTATTCTCAAACAAATTAGAAACGACAATAGGCAACTGTCATGCTTAGCGGTGTAAGGAGGGTTAAGCCATGTCAATATTATTATTTTTTGTTGTCAGCGTTGTTAATATAGTCTATATTTATACACTGTTCATTCCCGTTATCACACAAGTGGGCAATTCCACGGTGTCGGACGTACGTTTCGGACACTTATTTTATGCCTTGTGCCACAACTGTG
Source organism: Flabesymbios commensalis (assembly GCA_964017125.1). Taxonomy (NCBI): domain Eukaryota; kingdom Metazoa; phylum Annelida; class Polychaeta; order Terebellida; family Flabelligeridae; genus Flabesymbios; species Flabesymbios commensalis. The sequence goes on from OZ024902.1 coordinate 87,029,964, forward strand.
AATGAGAATTATATTGAGTTGTTGCTATTTCATACACACCAGCTCACTGTATCATGTGGGACATTTGAATATTTTATGTCATTCACACATATCGGCTATGAGCCAATATGAGGGTGGTGTCGGACGTACGCAGACAAATTGATATTTTGTAAAATAAATCTTCAGTACCATATCTGTCTGAATCCTTGCGTGACAGCATAACAATGTGGCCTGATACTGATAGAGGATAGTGTTGTCTTATTATTACATATAAAATATTTTTCATTTTCATTTTAATTGTTCTAGAAATTATTGGATATCTTTGGTGTCGGACGTACACTCACTTGGTGTCGGACGTACATGTCTGAAATTAAGGATTTTGCTCATCCTGCAACACCCACAAGCAAAGTCAAAAATGTTGCAAATGCTTTTTAACAATCATTTTGAGGGGTTGGCATTTAAAATTACATAATATATCAATATATAAGTATAAGATGTATAATAATAGCAGTAATCGGCCATGCCATAACCATATCATAACTGTGCTAGGTAAGAGTAAGGTATATAGTGCTAAGTTCACATCACTTTTCAGCTAGATTTTAGTTTGTAAAAATATAAACACTGTAATTTACAAAATTAAAATGGCAAGTGAGTGTTTTACAAATCAGCCTTGATGCTGCCCAGGCTAACTGGGCATGGTCCAAGATTATTTACATATTTTATTTCCGTTATCTATTGACAGATATGTCGGGTGACTTCCCCCCAGACATCATTAATTATCGATGTTCAATAGTCGATGATGTACCATTAGTTTAAATGTTAGGCCTTTAATAATGCCAATGGGGGTTTTCTTGGTTGGTAAATATAGAGGGATGCATTCATTCACCATGTTCATGAACATTCATCAAGCTAGCAGTTCTTCTGAACGTTAGCAGTGGTGCCGAATTCCAGTGTATTTGGCTGGATCATATTGTCTATTAAATCGCTTAAATTATCAACAGAGCACCACATTTTTTTATCAAAATGCACTTAAATGGTCATTCAGCACTCTTTACATAATTTTATAATGATCTATGTGCTGCATCTGGACTCCCAGATTCTTGAGAATATTCATCAAGAATTAAAAGACCTTCACCATGTCAACAGAGATTCAGTGTTGTACATGGTGTCGGACGTACACAAATATCGTGTTTGGCCTGCAGTGAGTTGCATATTCAACATGCAGCATTTGTACTATTGCATGCAGTTCTGATTGCTTATTTGCATTAAGGGTACTATTTGTATTCAACATATTAGATAAATTAAAGTAGATATCCAACTATAATATCTAAAAAATAAAATAATTTACTATTTTGTTGTCGGACGTACAAGCTAATTCTCTAACGCATACTTTACACTACTTTGCCATTCACAATTAATGAATAATTTCTCTTTCTGATATTATATCCATCCATTACCTCATAATAAACTAACATGTGGCTGATTGAGCCATTTAGTGGACATGAGTATACTAAGCAGCCTTGTGATTGACACAAGGTGTCGGACGTACACTACAAAAGTGTCGGACGTACGCTTGTTTGCATGACGATAATCAAACAGGCAACCATCACAGTGGCTCCATGTTGAATAGCTGGGGTAATGGTGCCATTTCTGTTTTGCATAAGTAATTTTAGAACACTGGATGTGGTTTGTCTGCTTGAAAAAAACCATTTTGATAATATTTGGTGTCGGACGTACATATTCGTTTTTATCAATTTAACACAGAATTGTCACACCTGAAAACCCATGTTGAAGACGAGTACAGCCATCAACATATATATTGTTTTCAACAGACATCTTCTACTGATGAACAAACACTAAATATTTCCTACTGATGGCATTTCTTATGTCGTAGTGCAAATAATACAAACAGGTGTCAAATTGTGTAATATGTTACCAATGCCAAATAGTGTTTAAATGTTCAAGATCAGCGCGATTTTACATCAATGTAGTTCTGTTTCCTGGCCAAACAATTATTGATTCACAAAATTTGACAAGTTTTCTATGAAATTAAGATATGAAAATGGGAATCAGGCCATTTTAAAATTTCCACACCTAGGTTGACACTTTCATGGAATTGCCCAAGTGTTTTATCAGGCTCCCTTATCCAGTGGTGTGGTCAGAAAGTGTCCAATATATACTTTTGGGAGTAAGTATTTATTACACACTCGCAGTGTTACGTATATTTAATTTGTGTTTCACGCGAGTTTTCATTTTTAGTTACCCAAACACGATTAATGTAGTTATTCTCATGGTCGATGATGAACCCAGAGCCGAAGGACTAGTGTCTGAATCCTGTTTTAATCGATCGATATTTGTACTTGGTGCTCAATACAAACCAATGCAATGTAGTTTATAATTATAATAATTATTACCACATTTTTATCAACAATATAATGTAGAACACTGTAGAAGGTACTTCGTTATTCTGACTTTTATGAAGATCACATGTCTAGCAAGCACGGGACATTCACCTTGTGTCTCTTCAATGTTGGGCCATCGTTTGCAGACGATGTCCCAGCTTTTAACCAGCACCGTTCAATGTCCCTTGTTTGCTGGGAGTCTACCCTCTTGACGACAGTAATACAGAAACGCCACCTGGTGAACGGGACGAGGATGAAATCTTTGCTAAGCGTTAATATTGATGGGAAAATGCCATCAATGCAGCCAAGCCATACAATCATTGTTGTTTGTCATGTTTATAATATAATTATGTATATTTTGTTGAATTGTATTATGATTGACATTTATTTTCTTATAATATCATTCATGTTATTTGAAACCAGAACATGTCATTCTTCTAATGATGATATTTCCTATCCTGTATAATAAAGAGAGGTATATAAGTATGCTACTCTTTTTTCATTTTTCATTTACACCCCAATGTGAATCAAAATGTGAGGAAATAGCCGGGCATTAAGAGGGTTGAATAAATATCGCGGTATGGCGAGACACATCTTCAAGTGGGTGCGAATTTAATAGATTTGTATAATATTTGATGAATCCTACCTCGTTTTTTTATTGTTTATCCTCCTGATTGTGTGTGTATTTTTGGTGTTTATATAGTATGTTTTTTTTTATTTATTTACAGAAAGAACTGAGTGTGAGTGCCTCATCATCCAGAAGAGGGAGGTTAGTGCTCGTAACTTATTTACAAAATATGTGTCTGCCGTTAAATTAAATAATTTGTATCGCGGTAGCGAGACACAACTTCAAGTGGATGAAAAATATTTGTTTAATTTGAGGCCAAATATTTGCAAATCTTGATGTTTAAAACACATTTCGTTCCCAATGACTGTGATTTAAACCGCTAAAAAAACGGATTTAAACGGTTTAGGCGAAGTGCTGAGCGATTCAACACTTCATGGGAATATAAATTACTAACAGGTGGTAAAACGAAATACCGATGTGCGGCGTTAAAAATATTTAATTTTTTGAACGATATGATCAATTTGAAGAGTAAGCAAACGAATGCACAATGCAAAGCTTTCAATGTAAGGAGCAGAACTGAATGCCACACGAGGAAATTTTTTTTTTTCTGGATGCTCGCCCGTTTTTTTTTTCATAAAGGACAACGTGCAGGGAAAAGCAACGGTGCATTTGAGACACAGTGAACTTTCTTGTAAATAAGAAATTACAAAATCAGCAACAACCCTCCCACCCACTGTTGATACAATGTTGAGCCAGCGTCGCAGACATTGGTTGAATGTTTCGTGTTTGCTGGGAATACGAGTGTTTCACAAGACTACCAGTACATGCGTGTCACGGATATCGCAACCTCAGTACAATATACTAAATAATCATGAAATTTATAACTGAGTTGACAGTGAAATGAGAAAAAAAACAGCAAAACTAAAATCTCATTATTTTTGGTGAATGGACCGATTTTTTTTCTTCACGGAGGATGGACACCTGGTGAGAGGATAATGGATGACACTAGGGACAGGAGCCACCTGGTGATATCCTGCTGTAACCATAGTAACGAGGATTTGAATACAGCGTGATGATTTATATCTATCAAATCCACGCCTGCTATAGATATTATAAATTTGACAAAAAAAAAACCTGGCTGCCATGAATAAATAGGTCTAATGCTGTTTCTCAAAACCTGTTGTTACGCTTTTGTTAGATTCTAATGTGCAAAGCTATGGTAATGTAAACCGTGTTTAAAGTTTTGCTACATTTTAAATTCGGACATTTTTCAAAAAACAATTCGAACGATTTCATCTTTTACAATTTTTTTTCTGAACTATTTTCAAAATCCGTCAATTGGTAAATCAAGCAATTCTTTGGAACTTAACAGTATTTATTTTTCAACTTGTGTGGTGATGTGTGAGATGGGTACCCAGCACACCATGCCCGCCACACTGTACCTTATACATATTATGTATGGAGCAATCAGCTACTGTCATGTCAGCCGACCCAGTACAAAGACCAGCTCTAAGACAGGGAGTCGCCGAGGCGTCTGGGAATCACTGATTTGTCCTCGCTCTCATCCCGGAAAACAACAGTCACTGACCCTGCGCTGATCTAAGGTTGGGCCAACGTCGAAGACGGTGGCCCAACCTTAGATCAACGTAGGGTATATCTTTTGTTTCCATACGTTGTGGCGGCATCTTTTACTTGAAAAATTCGTATTGAGTTGCATCATTATCCTTGCTATGCTCAGTCATTCATACCATGGCTAGATCACCTTATATTACCGCTACTAGTCAAGTTGAATGAAGACTTGTTTAATTGTGTGTGTTTGATTTTCCAAATTTGTGGACTTCGGTGTCTAAAACCTGCTCATGAATGAACACGCATTGTTTAGAAGCATTGACGTCATCCCTGTGAAGTCTGATACGATGATGCAGCCTATGGAGTATATATACGGGTAGCTGACCACTGTAGGAGGAAGATTGCCTACGTGCTCACTGTCACCATTCCCGAACGATTGCCATCATCGCCTGTGTTATATCTTCAGGGTGAATCTATTTGGAGGGAGATTTATCGTCACTTTCACAGGCGCGATCTGATGAAAACGTGACGTAATTAAATATGCTATTTTATTCATCTGGAACACGTCCATTTGCAATGCTGTATTAGCGTGGGTTATTATTCCAACGAGTTTGTCTATCAACCCTTTGACCGCCGGTCCAGATTATATTATGTTTTCTGAATCGTTGACCTTCATTTTTGCCATATCAGAATAATTTTTCATTCACTCAGGTTGTGAATCGCATCAGCGAGACACGACTTTAAGGAATTCTAATTTGTTAGTTTGGCGCAGTTAAAGGGATAAAGCAATTATTGATTTTGATTTTAATTAGGCCTATATCAGATTTTAACCCTTTCACCACTGAAGCCCGTTTTATGTGCTGTTCAGCACATAAAACGGGTTTCAGTGGTGAAAGGGTTAAATCACTAGACCTTTGTTCACATTGGAATAGTGAATAACCCTTTAACTACCCGAGCATTTCAGTTAATCTATATAAAACGAACATGCAATACTTCAAGTAAAAGCCCAACGTGTTCCCGCCAAGTTATCTTATTTATATTTTCACCCACTTGAAGTTGTATCTCACTACCGCGAGCCTCAACTTCAGAAACAGTATCAGATTTGTTTGATTTGAGACAAACAATTTGCAAATATTGATGTTTAAGCACAGATTTCGTTCCCAATAACGGTGATTTGATCGCCTAATGAAACGGGTTAAAGATGATTTATAATAAATCATAATACGTGCATCTTTCCCGATTCGTAAAAAATGAAACGGTCATATGACGGACAAGCTCCTTTTAATATTAACGGTACAGAGACCAACAAGCAAGTTTATTTATGCATCTCTAACCGTTGGACTTGCATAATTTATACGATCATTCGCTATTATCATACATAATTTATCTGAACCATTAATTCCCGGACGATCGATTTTACCAACACACATTGTTACAATGGCATTATATCATTTGATATCCTTGCTCATAAGCGTAAAATGCAATGGTACTTCCGAATAGTTGCCCCTGTTTTGCACGGGAAAGTTGACATGCAAACGTTGGCACAAAACGTCATGACTTGCATCAGATTGCATAGTTCATGGAACTGGGTGTATGATATATTTCAGATTGCCCCCTGAATATTTATTCTGTTCACTTAATATAAATCAGCCGCTCCCGGTGGATATATTGGCCTCTTTCCCTCTTTTATGGTGATCACGCGATGAAAACAGAACAATTGTCAAAGCAGTCCAGTTTTTGTCTGCGTTGCATGGTCCGTCTGGCGGCGGTTGGTAATGGTGTAATCATGTCTCGCAGCTCCCCTGAGAGAGGTTTATATTACGTGTAGCGCTGAGAAAACACTGCACGTCTCGCCAATGCCGGCGTAATGTTGGCCCGGCGTCGCAGACGCCGGGCCAACATTTCACCGGCATTGGTTTAAGGTGGCGGGTTTACCGAGGGCTTTGTCTGGGCCTGCTGCGGCCAGAACAAGGGGTGGTCTGCCGCGGGCTTATCAAGTATGCCTGGGGTGATGGGCTGCCCAGAATCTACCTGCTGTGGATGATGCTTCTCTGGTCTGGTCTACTCTGTAATGTAAAGACAAAGCAACAGTAACTGCTTACTTGGAAATTATGTTGTTACCACTGTTTGCCTAGCTACACAGCAGCTAAACTATAGACAATCCCAATGTGAACCTACTATACAACACAATGGTGTGGGTCATTGGTGGGCGATCTAGATGTTGACTTTTAAGCAATTGTAAAATTCTGTCATCCATATTGCTTTTTCTTACGTCTTACTTTAATATACAACTTTAATACATTCATTTGATATAGGATACAATTCAACGTAGTGTGCCACTTCCGAGAGGGACGTGGCACAATGGTTAGAGCGTAGCGCTTTGCTATAGCCGCTGCCTGCCGTGCGAGCTCGATACCTGCCTGGTGCATGATTTTCAAAGAATTATCATGCTTCTCCCCTCTCAACGCTGGGACACCGTTGTTTCGATGTTGTGTCCTTGTGCTTCACTTCACTAAGGTCTAAGCTCCTAGCGCCGAAATGGCTGCAGTGCTGTATGCTCCAAAAAGGGAGTTGAAATGCTACATGAATGAAAAGTCGACTTCCAGTGACCTGGGGTGTGTGAAGCGCACATATCATTGTAACTATGTGCGCTATATAACAACTCGCCATTACTATTACATCACCATGATCATATTACATGCATTTGGAACGCGAATTGGTGCTCAATCATTCTCGCACATTGGAATTTACATGTACGACCTGCTGTTGGAAATAATATTTCTTTTAAAAACATTAAAAATCATTATCCAACCATTGACGAATTTTAAACGGGCATAGAAGACGTAAACACAAGACTGGTCGAATGTTGAGGTAATGCTGGCCAACCGTCTTTGAGTACTGACACTGGCCCAGCACTAACCCAACCTCGGGTTAATCTCCTCTGTTTTCTGGATATGTCACCAAAAATTAGACTTGAAATATAACATTCTAAAAGTTAGATTTGGAAGTGAGAGAAAACCTCTAGAATATAATTGAAAGCGTTCTCAATAATCCAAGCCTATCCTAGCAAACACGAGACTTTTACCCACTGTTGGCACAACGTCTGCGACGTTGGCCCAGCATTGTGCCAACATTGGCATTGCGTGTGAGCCTCGTGTTTTCTGGGATGTGAGAATTCTGGATGATTCTTTCACGCCCTGTCACGCCAAGCACAAGACTTTGCCCCAGTGCTGGTTTGATATCGGGCCAAAGTCGTAGACGGAGGGCCAACCTCAAACCATGCTCGGTTCAGCATATGTTAGCTGGGGAGGTAGGTTTAGTGGATTTGACAGGGCGTGGTAGTATTTCTATGGCGTCTCCATGCAAACACAACACGTTCACCCAATGCTATTTTGATGTTGGGCCAGCGTCGCAGACGGTGGCCCAACATCAAAATAGCATTGGGTGAACGTGTTGTGTTTTTTGGGCTAGCTGTGTGTTATTTGAGACCTGCTATTAAACACGTTCGTGCGCCTCGCGGGCTAGCACAGTACAACGAGACACGGCTCATTAAAATCAGAAAAACGGTCCTCGAAAACAATAACAGGAAAACAATGTCTTCAAAAAACAACATTAGACATGCAATGACGTTCGCGCAATTTTGTTTCCTCTACAATGCGAGACAAGGCTAACAAATTTAAATATGCATTTCAAACTGAGTTTATCTGTACCCACAACAGTCTTTCTTAAATTTCTTAAGTTCAAAACAATGTTCTTAACGATCCAGTAGGACCAAGGAGATTATAACCTCCTTGGTTGGACTACACAAGGTCACAATGCGATCGTATGATGTTAGTCCGATGTTAGTACGATGTTCGTTTCATTACCTGCAACCTTATTACGAAGTTGGTAAGGTTTCCGTTCAATTGAATGAATGAATGAATGAATGAATGAATGAAATCTTGTATAGCGCATGTATCCTGCTGGAAGCTGTTCAGAGCGCTTCACATTCGAAAGACAGTGAAAAGAAAGTCAATTACTGTGTGAGTTTACCAAACGCTTGACGAAACAGGTGAGTTTTTAGCAATCTTCTAAAAGAGGTCAGGGTTTTCTGCAGACGGATCAATTCACAAGAGAAACTTGAGATACACTTGAGAATATTATTATTATGTCATTTTATTCGTACGATGGTTGTAGAGCTCCTACGTTTTTCGTGTGGTTGCCGTACGAATATTTAGGAACGACAACAAACTTAGGAACTGAAATTTGTAAGGCGTTCCTACAAACGCCGTAAGTGATATAAGAACAACTTGAAGCCATGTTGACATCCCATGTAGTTCTTATTGTGTTGCTAAGGCGATCGTACGTCACCTCTACTCTGAGGGGGTTTCTTGAAAATCCTCCCCCAGTAAAATGAGAACATTTTTTTCTTTAAAAATGTTTCTTAAAAAATGTTCCCTTGCTTAAGTGACTGCTCTCCCTGCAAGCTGTGTGTTGTATTATGGTATGGCGTGTAGCCATGTCGAGGTCAAACGTGGCAACCCAGCGAAAAAAGAGACGTTGACTCAATGTTGGGTTAATGTTGGACCACCGTCTGCGACGCTGTCCCAACATTAACCCAACATTGGTTGAACATCCTATGTTTGCTAGCAATCACCACCTGAAATCCTCCTGGATTCCCAGCAAACACGGGACGTTGATCCGATGTCGGTTTAATGTTGGCACATCGTCTTCGACGCTGGCCCAACATTAAACCAACATCGAATCAACGTATCGTGTTTCCTGGATCTCCACGTATTATCCCTGTCATTGTGCTCTCACCACCACATCGCGTCAACAGTTAAACCAACGTTATGCCAACGTCTTGTGTAGCTTCACCTTGACCTAGATGTGGGAAGAGGGATCAATAACATGGATCAAGTATACTATTCACTTGGTGAAAAGTTTCACTGACGTCCACAATGGCTCTATCCGAGCAGCCACATCTCGTGTGATGTCGAGCGATATGAAGTTTGGATGAATGTATACCCATGAGATTACATTTCTACCGCATTTGTATTTCGGAAATATTTTCGTTGCAACCTATCATTATTAACAACGCTGTATGTCTATGTACTCACAGCAGAACAATGCGTTAATTTTATGAAAATAATTGTATTTTCTTCACTTGCAACCTCGCATAATTGTAAATTTTGTAAAGAAAAACGAGGTTATTGTTATGTAACTATTTCAACGTACGTGTGCTTTTTTAGAAATTAAATACATTGAACGTTTTTTTTGCGTGATAAAGAGCTACTAGATATATTAACATACACACATAATATATGAATTTAATGACCTACTGCTTTTAATTTTCAAAACTGTAGGCATCCTGGCTGGCCAGTGTGTATCACTACCGTTTAACACATGCATGCATTGTCGTCCATTGGCCTGTCTCAGCGAGGATGAACTGTAGCCTACTTATCAATAGTTTATATACAACTAGACATATATATATATAACCAAAGGTAGTTGTCAGACAGTGGGTGTTTTCTTACGCAGTTGCTAATTATTCTTGGAATCGTCTCGGCGTGAAACGATGTAATGTTTTCTCAGGGGTAGTTCTATAAAGACGTAACGTTGTTAACAATAAAGATATACCAAAACAAAACAATCGTCAATTCGAAAATGTGTTGGAAATCCCTTGTGATCATGCAGTACTGCTTTGTGAAGCGAAAATGCAGTAACTGCTTAGTTGAAAAGTAAGCTGTTATAGCCTTGTCGGCTTTTCTCGACAGAGCATAACACATCAAACCCTGTCTCGATGTGGATGTAGATGATGGTAATGCAGGTGCAGCTGGCTTTGTGATTTACTCGTCTCTCTGGGATCAGGGTGCGCGGCCTTCCGGGTCACCTAATTGTTTGCTCGTACCCCGCTGACTGCCTGATGCTAATGTCTCGGATCTGTAGGGACGTCTCCTGCTGTGGGTACGTCAATCCAGGGTCAGGTTAATGTTGGTCCAGCGTCGCTGACGCTGGACCAACATTAACCTGACGCTGGGTCAATTTCGCGTATTCGCATGGCTCACAGATCACCCATTGTGGAGAGCCCCCGAAACCACTACACTAACTACAGAAAACCTCACTTGCACATCAGTCTCCATTGTACGTCTAAAAATTGATCCTCTGTCCATATTCTGAGTGGATGAATGACGATACGGGAAGATCAGACGGGGCCTAAATGGGCAGGACGATCAGTTGTAAGGCATCATTCAGAGCGCTGCCATCGAGTGGGCAATAACCAGAGATTGTAAACCGCGCGGGCAAAATATGGCCTCAATAGACAGCAGAAATCAATGACCTAGCTCATTTGTGCCACATCTACATTAATATATGGTCCCACGATATACTGATTTAGGAAACTGTATGGCGTTATTTTTGACTTTCAATCGTTTTTTACTGAATCGTTTTGTTGAAATACGTAAGTATTTGGTAGTATCAGGGCTTGTTGTTAAATCCAAGCCAAGTGATGTGTCGCAGGCGTTAGGACCACATCAGCCTGATCGTGTGTGCTGCCATAGTCCAGCCGTTGTTGTCCCAGCGTATACTGATGCGTATTTTTCATAAAATCAATTTGGCAGCACTTTTTTCCGAGTATGATGATTCTTTCCGATATGAGTGTGTAGCCGAGCATGTAGACAGAGATAAGAGCGTCGGTTATTACCCCAGGGACACTGTGAGGGATAGGTTAGGAGGAGAACGTTATTAAAATACCATGGCCACTTTCTCATGTGATGGTTCACATCTCCCCGGCCAAATACGAGACATTGAGCCATTGTTCGTTTATTGGTGAACCAGCGTCGCACGACGCTGGCCCACCAATAAACCAACAATAGCTCAATGTCCTCTGTCTGGCCGGCCCATTGCTGTTGGCAAAGAGGGGACTGGGGTAAAAAGGTGGCTTGGCCAACTTCTTTACGCGTTGGGCATAGATTTACCCACTGTAGTTCTTTGTGCCTACTTGCTTGGCTGATGGCCACAGATAAAAAGATACTGTTGCGTCCCTACATGGGAGCCAGATCAAAAAGAATCCATACAAGATGTGATGAATTGCTGAAGAAATGTATGGCTAATTGAGGAGTCTTTCCTCTTTAATTTATCAATATTCGCTGCTGCTGTTGTCAGGGGTAGACTAGTAGTTTATAACCCGTCCGCCACGCTAATATGAGTGTTTTTTTGAGCGCGGAAGCTGCAAAGGGTAAGTTAATTGAATGAGATCCCCGGGATGGACACCGGGATCCGCTGATACCTCCAGCAATCAGGGATCATCACTGCCCGGCAGACACTCGTTTGAGATGCTCGGCGTGTGTCCGCGGCTGTTTTTGTTGTTGTTTCTGGTTGGTTGATGGCCGCGGCCTGACAGGACAATGTAATCTGGCAGGATTGCAGCGGCACTGATTTAGTCCGCGCTCCGATCCAGATGTGACTATCTGGCAGGGATTTTTGTCTTGGGGGACGATCAAACGCAGCGGTAAGCATGGTCATATTTTGCCGTGTAGTCCTCTCCGAGGCCGTGGATTGATCTATTTGCTTTACCCGAAAAATTCAAAATGGCGGTGACTGATAGCGATCTCGACCCCAAGGTTCGAAAAATGTAACAACTTTTTAATGACTGTGCGACCTGTGAGCTGAGCATGCGGGCATGTAGCTGAAATGTTACTGGTTCAAAAAAAAAACTTATTTTCGACCTGATTATTTAAGGGCAAGTCTTAGATATGACCTTCCAAAAGATGTCTCACGATTTTATACGGGGTAAATCTGTGGCTGAAACCTGTTTCAGCCACTGGGGCTATGGTCATATTATGATTGGCGATGGCGTCAGGGTCGCACACTGATCTCTCCAGCCGAGCAGGAGATGTCGAGATATCTGCTCAATGCCGGACCAATATCGTTCGATGTTGGTCCGGCATCGAGCAGACATCTCCTGCTGGCTGGTTTTGCACCACGGTGGTAGCCAACACGCCCAAGGACTGCTTCTCTATACTGTATTGGATGGTGCATAAGCCGTCCAGCTCAGACGGCTGACTGGCTGAGGAGTATTGAGCCATCATCAATTACCGTGGAGTTGTTCCTCATCAGACGCACCCTGCAGCTTGGTAATCTTCGCAGAACAAGTTGTGCGGAGGAAGACCAAGGCGGCGGTACTGACGTAACGATCAATGGACCGGCAACCAGAAGAGATGACAGCAGGAGGAAGAGCACCACCAGCCATAACCACACGCAGAGCTCCTGGTTTATACCACATGGCTCACAGACCACATTAAGCTCCAGCCTTGGAAGCCGATTTGGACTAAACGCTTCAGACCTTGCAGATACTGCCGGAAATGGAAGCATAATGTAATGGATTCCAGAGCAATGCACAGCAGAAAAAAGGTTGATAAGTAGATAAGCGCTGCCGCAGCAGGTTTTGAAATTATTGGTTCATCAGAAACAATGGGATAATTCCTAAATTTCTCGATATCACGTGGCGCGCTGTTTATCTGTCCCAGACATCTAAGCATTATTGCTTCAATAACCATATCTGGTAACTACAGACCAACATGGTGTCTCTGGTGACATAATGGATACATGTAGTTTTGATATGGCTGTTTTTCTGGCCACGGTGATTTACTAGTCATCCAGACCAGACCTGACAACCTGGTGCCGAGGCTGGTGAATAACAGATGAAGACAGGCTATGTGACTGGACGTCTCCTGAGAGGTCCTCTGCCTCGCAAAGCCAAAAGGCAGTATCGTCTTACTTTACAAGTAAGCAGATACTGCCTTTTGGCTTTGCAGAGCGGTACTGCCGAGGCTCAGGCTGGCGGCTTCAAATCAGTTGTTGGATCAGTGTTGTCTCCATGTTGAACCAACTCCTCAGGCAACAACACTGATATGATGTCTCGCATGTGCTAGACTTTGTCGTTAGAGCGCTCTTGTTTTACAGTGGGGACAGGCTTACATTGGCAGCACAGGACAATTTGACATTCTTCTGCAAGAGAAACCTCGCTGAAGACGAGGCCATACATCGCCAGCCAGGAATGCGTCTGTAACACTGCCATCAGCTAATGCAGACAATTACGAGGTGATTTAGTGTTATGGTGGACTGTTATTAAACAAGCAGACACTAGGGGCTGACTAATTGCAACTACTCGTCTTGTGTCGAACAATTGCACTATTTATCCAAGAAAACAGTGATGTCTGTGTAGCACTTGGTGAATCCTGTCCTGCTATCACCATGTCGTTTACAGTGCGGATACTGCTGGTGTGAGAGACATAACACCTGGCACTATGGATAGTAGTCTATGGCGAGACCTTTCTTCGTCACCATCTTCAGAATTCGAGGAGCTGAGATCGCCTCTGTCTGGATGGTCAGCCTTTGTCAGGTACATGGACAAGTGAACCAGGGGGCTATTGTTTTTAGCGGCATTACCCAGTCATGGGAAAACTACTGTATGCTGCAGTACAGTACAGTACAGTACGGTGCGGTGCGGTGCGGTGCGGTGCGGTGCGGTGCGGTGCTGTGCTGTGCTGTGCTGTGCTGTGCAGTGCAGTGCAGTGCAGTGCAGTGCAGTGCAGTGCAGTGTGGTGTGGTACATGTATACATAATAAGTTTAATTTATAAATAGAATAAACATAAACGCCAATTTCCACTCATTTTGTCTCTTTTGAGTGGGTTAAAATATCAATATTTTTTGCAAATTTGGGACTTTAAATTAGTGTTACGCAAACAGTTTCTTCACATACATCGCCTGTTATATTTGTACTAATTTGATTGACTAACAGACGGGTGAAGTAGTGGCTGGTGCTCAAAGTAATTGTTTTTTTTTCTAATCTGACCTAGTAAGTCTGTGGAGGGGATTCAATAGCAAATGTCGTGGTCGATAATAGTGTCTGAGCCCAGCTGTAGCAGAGGATTATTACAGTTCTGGCCTCTTTGGTTCCCTGAATATAACTTTTTTCTTCAATCAATAACATAATTGTCTTTTTGTACATTTAATCACGTTACTGTGGATACCATAGAGAAAACGAGGCGGCTAATCGAATAGCTACCTGATCCCACTCGCTTGAAGTTGTGGGTCGTGGTGGCGAGACACAACTTCCAAGTTGTTGAAACTCTTAAACTGTTAAAGTAAATAACATAGCGAGTAAATATTTTAATATAATATAAATGTTGTGGAAGGAGTTTTTAAAGTTTCTCCCGTTTTAAAAGTCTACATTTTGTGTCTGTAAAACGGCATTATGTCCCTGCTAACACCAGACGTTGTGCTGGTTTAATGTTGGGTAAGGGCCGCACTCTTGGCCAACATTGAACCAGCATCGTGCCATTGTTCACTGTGCCGGGCATAACTTTAACCAGCCGATTAATTACTATACACCGTGTAAAGCCAACAGTGCATTTTTGCTTTGCAGGGCAGTATTGTAGTAACACGGAGAAAGGAGACGCAATGTGATAAAGTAATCACTGTAGTATGTAGGCCATACCTGGTGGGAACGTTTCAATCATAAGTCATTTATTACATGGATGATAACACAATTAATTGTCGTATGAAATGAAATACAAGGGAATCTTGGGGCAATTAACCCTTTAACCGCGAAATTATACAATCTGAATTTTCACCCACTTGAAATTCAACTGAGTGTAAATTATTCAGATTTGACAAAATGGAGGTCAACTGTTTTCAAATATTGCTGATTGATGTCATATTTTATTATCTTTCCATGTTTAAAAGGTGGTACTTAATGTGCTAATAATAAATAAGAACCCGCATATATGCGCCACCGGCGGTTGAAGGGTTAATATCGCCAGCTACTCACTTTGTATGATAATCTGAAGTTTAATGCTCAATATTATGGTGGATTCAGTCTTTATCAGTAACATTACAGCTACATCAGCGTTTGTGCATTCAAGGTGCTCGGGCGTAATTGATTGGTATATTTTGTAATAATGTGAGAGGGGTACCCAAAAGGGAAAAACAAATTAAATTTTCAAGTATTAGTAGTAACGGGTGATTATATTTAGGAAGCAAATGCTGTATTTTGGCTTTGCATGACATATTTGCAACAATATATTCTAAATCCCGATGTCCTACTCAATATTACATGCGTTGCATGTATCACGTTTTGTGATATTTGATTCACAATTCAATCCACTTGGCATCAGAGAGACGTATGTTCTTACTTCGTGAGGTGGCAGATGTATCCATTTTAACCCTTTAACCGCCGGTATCGATTATATTCGTTTTCTACATTAATCAGCAAGATTTGAAAATAATCCACATCCATATTGTCAAATATGAATAATTTTTGCTCACTTGAAGTTGTGGATCGCGTCAGCGTAACACAACTACAAGTGGGTGAAAATTCCAATTGAATAATTAGGCGTTTAAAGGGTTAACCCTTTGTCTGCTAATCACGACAATAGTCGTTTTTAATCCGTTTTATTAGCCGATTACATCACTGTTATTGGGAAGTTTAAAACATCAATATTTGTAAATTAAACAAATATCAGTAATTTTCAACCAAGGTTGTGGGTCGCGTTAGGGACACAGCTTCGAGTGATTGAAAAATTAAATTAAATAACTTGGCAGGATAAAGGTTAATTAGAGACTGATTATTATTTTTTATTTTAAATATTTTTCAACAGTAACATTGTTTTTTTTATCATCTAATCATTATTGTAAGAAAATATATTGTAGGCCTACAGTCACACTACTGCATTTTTGTCTACATTGAAATCAATTAAAAACTAAATTTAAACAATAAACATAAAATGTATATATGATGACTGATATATTTTATTGCAAAGGGAACTCTAATATATAAAGTTATCAAATAACTTTTTAGCATCACATAGTCATGATTTCTAATTTCTGTTACGTGACGGGATAGCGTCAAGTTGTGTCTCGCTATCGCGACCAACAAATTCAAGTGGGTGAAAATGACTCCATTTTGTTTAATTTGAGATCAAACATTTTCAAATCTTGATGTTTAAACACACATTTCATTCCCAATTAACTGGGTTTACTGTGATTCCAACACGAAACGGTAACTAAATGTTGTTTTATTGCCCGCCCATCGTCAAAGACGTGGGCCAGCATTACAACAAAATTTAGTTAACGTGTTGTCTTTACTATTACGTACAAATGTAGTCGTAGCTTTATTTTTCGTCTGATCAAGCTACATAGATATATGTCAGTATAAATAATTACAGCAGACTGAGTGGTTGTGAAGTTACATGTTGCCTATTTTGTTTGTTTCAGTCGGAATCATGCTCGGCGATCTCTTATTGGATCCAGTATATCACCCACACTACCCCCCAGATCCGGATCACCTCTGGCTTCTGGTGAGTATAGCATAATTATGTATATATACATTGTGCACACGCAGCTAATAATATCATAATAATATGAGTACCCCTACCAGATAATGTCTTATTCAAAAACACCCACTTACTTTGGCTCCATTTAAAAAGGTTGGGGTTGGAGTTGGTGTGTCGTTTAAAGCCTTTTTTCATGCGAGGGGGGGGGGCTTATTTTTAAATCTTTTTCATTTGAATCATTTATAATGATTTTTATTTAAGTATGTGTATGCATTGATACCCAGCAAACAAGGGACGTTTAACCAATGTCGTTTTCATGTTGGTCCATCGTCTACGACGCTGATCTAACGTCAAAACAACGTTGGTTGAGCGTACCGTACCCTATGGTATGGGAAGGAATTAATCTAGGGCGGTGACATATAGGTTTGCGCTTTATTATATAGCAAAAATGAGAAATGGGGTGTGCCGAATCACTAGACGACCATTGGTCCTCTGGCTTCTACACATCAGGATGTTTTCTCTTGTCAATTGAACATTTTTTCTTTACGGACTTGATTTTAATGATTTGAAATAACTCACTAATTTTTTAAAATAATCATGGTCATTGCTGTGTGACAAATATCATGATTTGTTAAACTTTACTACCAATAGGTGTAGAACATGATTCCCTTTCTCTTCTGAAACCTTGCATTGCTGACCCCATGACTCACTCCCGGCAAACACGACACATCTACCCAATGTTTGATCAATGTTGGCCCACCGTCTACGACGATGGCCCAACATTGGTCAAACATTGGGTAGATGTGTCGTTGGTTCCTGGGCTGTGGAAATGGGAACTGCGAGTCCGTGACTGACGTCATTTAGCCTGCCTTACCTGTTAGGTCTCACCCAATCAATGCCATGCTGCCCGGTATTGGGCCAACGTCGGATGCTCACTGTGTTATAGCGGTTGTATGTGACCAGACGCGCGATGAATGTACCAGCTATTTGTCTATTGTCATTGCACGCAGGTTGTGGTCGCGTGTCAATATAAATTAGTCCACGCTGACCATAGAAACCTCGGTGCATAAACTTAGGGACAACACAGCCGTGCAAAGCCCAAAGAGAGCATCTCCTTACTTCACAAGTAAACAGATACTCCCTTTGGACTTGCAGTGCAGAACAGTTACTAGTAAATACTAATTGTTGTCATACTAAATATTTGTAGTGATGCTATTGCCGGTAGAGCCGGCAACGGACGGAACTCTAAGAAATGCGTGTTGTTTACCAGGTTATCAAGTGTGATCAAAACGTCATTATAGAAATGAGTACATTTATGTGTTTATGGCTTTATTAAAAAACCGCTAAATTAAGTCGTTTGAATTTTCACCCACTTAAAGTTGTGTCTCGCTACCGCGATCCACAAATTCAAATGGGTGAAAATTACTCACATTTGTTGAATTTCAACCAAACATTTGCAAATCTTGATGTTTAAACACCCATTTCATTCCCCAGAAACTGTGATTCGATCGGCTAATAAAATTGATTAAAAACGACTTTAGTCGCGCTTAGCAGTTTAAGGGTTAACCCTTACAGCGCGGGGATCGACTTTGGTCGTCAGAATCTGACGTCTGTAAACGTCAGATTCTGACGACCAAAGTCGATCCCCGCACTGTAAAGAGTAAACATATTTCTAATGGCCGTAGACCCATATCATAGGTATTCAAATGAATCGGAAAGAGCTAACTAAGACAGTCATGATGATTTCAAATTGAAAAAACCCTTTGGTCTCAAAGGTTTTTATTAAATAATTCAGCGCTTTAAGGGTTAATGTCTGTTATGTGTGTATCACACAGTTATTAGTGAATGTACTGTTATCACGAAGTAAATGTCGCCTATTAGGTAATTGTCTTTCCTACAACACAATAATGTCACGGCCCACTACCCTATCACAGTAGGCTATGTCCAAGGGATGGAAATAATGCGTTGTTTGGTGTCAGTACCAGCAAACACGATACTATGAGCTAAATTCTGGCTTAATGTCGGTCCAACGTCGAAGACGCCGGGCCAACATTAAATCAGCATTGGCTCAAAGTCTCGTGTTTGCTGAGGTACTATGTTTTTAACAACACTGCTCTGCAAAGCCAAAATGCCACATCTGCTTACTTGTAAATTATAAGCAGATAGGGCATTTTGGCTGTAGACTAGTCGTCCTGTCAGATAAAACCAGTATCAGCAGGATAAGCGTTGGTTCAATACTGGCTCCAATATTGTTTTGCACTGGGGCTTAACCTAGACCTCGGTCCAACATCAAAAGACTGTTCGTCTATCATCTTGCATTAGCTTGTTTCCCTGTTGATGGCGACTTAATCTGGTTTCTGTGGACCATTGTGTCGGCAAAGAACCCGGGGTTATCTTAACCTCTAGAACTCTGAGGAATTAAATTTATACCTCCAGTCACTCGAAGTTGCGTCTCGCTACCGCGATCTACAACTTCTAGGGACTGAAAATTACCTGGATTTGTAAAATTTAAAATCGATTTATCTTTTAGAATCTGTTTAGACAAGTGCTAATCAAATGAATGAAAAGGCAGAAATCGTCCTCTTGGAGTTAGAAGGTGCTAAACTGCCACTTTGTAGAGTGGCAGTTTAGCACATTCTAACTCCAAGGGGAAGATATTACTGGAGTCGACATCAGTGTTCTAGAAGTTAAACAACACGGCATGGCCGACCTCAGAGGACTTTCTATGTTCTGGGTATACAGTGGTATATGACTGCTAGGGACAGATTGCGATCATTGCTTACAGACACTCTGCTGGTGTTGTGCACCAAGTTTGTTTGTGGACCGTTCTTGTGAACCCTGTAGACATTATTGATTGGTTTTCTGCCGATTCAATATTCTGCCTTACCGCCCCGTCGTCTGCAGTGTACACTGTACAGTGCTGTGGTAGTAGTGGCACACTCCCCCCCCCCCCTCAAACATGGGACTCTAGTGTGATTCCAACCGGGACGTTGTCCTTGGGGTGAGCGTTGTCTCGGTGATTAGCCAGCGTTGCGTGTTAGTTTGATGGTGGCACCAAGTTACGTGTATTGCACGCTATGTATCCCTGTGGTTTTGTACTAACGGGATCCGGGATCCATATGCCCAGCACTCAGGATCCGTGATCCATGTGCCCACCACACGTAGGGAGAGGCCCAGGCTAACCGCATGTGTGCACACATACACCAAGGACGGACGTAGAATGTCCTTGCGTACACTATATTAGTCAAGGGAATCAAGACGGATGGTGCGTTGTGGATTTGTGTTGAATAGTTCACAAACGAGAAATATCGAATTATACTTGGAAGTTGAATTGTTTGAAATTGAAATGCTGGTGTTTAGTATTTGTACTACACGCGACTGTAAGTGTTGTCATTCACCTGTGTAGTGCCGTACAGTGTATATAAGACACGCAAATACTGCATCAAGCTATGCCATAGAATGCAATCCACACGTCCACCATGATTGCATGAATAAAGCAGCTGGCCGGAAATGAACCAGCATGTTGCTGTTTGGTTGCCTTTCACAGATTCAGTGATTAAAGCAGGAAGAAGATCTGCAGGTGGTCAGTGGTCAACCAAGCCATCAGGGGTGACTATAGACCAACAAAATCTGCTGGCCTGGTCTCACATATATTCAGATTGTCCAGCATATGCAGACCACTGACATCCTAGCAAACGTGAGACATTGAGCCATTGTTGGTTCAATGTTGGGCCAGCGTCTACCGAGAATCGACTTTAGACGTCAGAATTTGACGTCTACAGACGCCAGATTCTGACGTTTAAAGTCGATGTTGTTTTAATGTTGGGCTAGCGTCTACCGAAGATCAACTTTAGACGTCAGAATCTGACGTCTGCAGACGTCAGAATAAGTCGATCGCCGGTAGACGCTGGCCTAAGATTGATCCAACAAGGCCCAATGCCTCACGTTTTCTTGGATTAGCACGTCCACAGCAGTGATTGAATCTGATTGCGTCTGGTTTATATGGATCTCTGGACGGACCACGTGATGTCTTCAGATAAGAGGACAAAATAATCTGATCAGGATTCAATAAGATGATCTGGATGTTGGCTGTGTCCCGGCAATCTGTCCCACCAGATGAGTACCCCTGTCAGCCTGAGGAGCCGGGCGTCCTGATTTCTAGGCATGCATGCCTGTCATAACGGACGGAATTCCGCGTGACGGGGTCCTGCCGCTAAATTTGCTCCCGGCCCCATCCCTGGAGTTTTATTGACCGGCAACTGCAGAACAACAGTTGCCTGCTCCTCGTATAGTGTCTGTGTCTGGCGGCAAGCGGGCAGACGGGCCGCGAACCTCAATGCCGAATATCACCACTTTACCACTCTGATCTCACTGATTAACCACTGCTGCTGGGGGCTTATATTGGTGGTGCTACACCATAGCCACCATCTGCGTTGTCCTGACAAGTATTGCAACAACATGCGTTGCTGACGATGTGTGGTTGCTGTATACTTTAGGTTTGGACATACTGCTTGAAGAATAGCTATGCAGGTGAGCACTGTGGACTTGCTGGATAAGTTAACCACCAGCTGCTCGCCAGTACAGATGGTCTTCATACACTAACAACAGATGCTCTGGTTCATACAGCTGGCGGTCGTGGAATGCCTGCTCTATCTGTAATCTGTATCCTGGTGTCTGGTGCCGTGATAGGCCTGATGAGGCTCACACACAGCTCCTCTTGATCGTGAAGACTATAGATCATCTACATCTGGGGAATACTAATCTTGTTCGCTTCTATTTTTTATCAATTCGAAGCTGGAATTGCTAACGCAATTTCCAGCTCCAAATGACGAAAAATATAGCTTTATATGAAAATTGGGCATATCCCAAATTTATTTATCTGATTGACTGAGCATCTATCAAAAACTATTTTATCAATTTCAGTGGCATTTTATGTGGTTTGAAACTAGCTTCAACCCGTGTATATACAGTCACATCTGGAGAATACTAAGATTACAGTGAATGACATAATCACCCCGCGTACCAGATAACAGATAATTACACTGAGAGATATATAAAGAGCAACAAGTTCAATAGGTCAGGATTCCAGTGTGAACGACTCCAGAGGTTTCATCCTGCTTGTGGAACTGCAGTAATAAAGATTTAGATAATACATGCCTGTGTCTAGATAGCAGATTGCTATCTTTGAGTAATGACATCTCTAGGACTACGTGTGACTACGTTATATATCAAAGAGAGATATCCGGCGTAGAATTACCCTATAATTGGTGGCCAAGAGAAGATAGATTATTGTATGCTGACGATAACAGCCGTGATTTCTTACACCAGGATCATTAATCTCACTACATGGGAACAATACATGTATTGACCTTTTATGACAGTTCTTGATAAGATAATGTAATATTTAACCCCTAGAGCTATATTCAATTTAAATTTTCAGCGACTTGAAGTCGTGGATCGGGGACTTCATGTCACTGAAAATTACTTGAATTTGTAAAATTAGGTCAGTCAGTTTCACATATTTGGGGACATTTTTCAGTTCTAGAAACTGGTTGCACAAGCTGGAATAAAATCACGGGAACACCGGTTAGTATAGTCGACATCAGTGTTCTAAGGTTTAAGAAGAACGGTGACCAGTGTGCTGTGTTTAGTTGGGATAGATTATTGAGCGTCAGCCGTCTGGATTGTACGAAGTATGAGCGCTCTGCGCGAGGAGACCAGTCGCAAGGAAGACTGTGCAGGCAACGCTACTGAGTAGTATATTAGACTGGCGACCTGGACGCGCGTCTTGTACTGGTACTAATCATCTCAATCCGATACTATAACAATCTATGTGTGAATGTGAACCACTCAACCGGCTCCGTTATTACTGTCACACAATGCTTTATTTAGACGCCATGCAATGATCACGGTGACTTGTGATGTGACCGGTCGCTATGACTACAACAGGAAGCAGTCACCAATGCTGTTGATCCAGACGACAGAAAGAGAGAGGATGCATTGTGAGGATGTGACGTCAGAGGCCGCATACACATGTGTGCTGACTGTCAATGAATAACAGAGTAGCCAGACGTCTCCAGCTGACTGGGCTCTGTTCTCATCAACCGGGCAACAGATGCAGGTGTTTCCGGCGCAACACAGAAACATCTCCAGCCATACACACGTGAACAGATAACGGTCACTACGTTGCCGCTTGAAGTTTTCTACACATAATTATTACAGGAAGGTCATGTGAGATGGCTCCTTCAAAAAGTTAGATTACAGGATATCTGAAAATGGTTCAATCATTTTTAATTGAGCGGAAGCTGAGATATTACGATGGTAGGATACTAAGGTGAATTATGCGGCGATCATAGTGTAGTAACCTGGTGTACCTGCAGGCTACATGTCATGCCACAAGGATCGTATTACATGTATTATTAATGACTTAGTGACGGTGACAGTCGTCAATATGTGAGTGGAGCACACTACAGCTGAAGGACAGGTGATATCTGCGGGACTGGACATCTCTATCACCTAGCTATCCCCTCAGTCTAAGTGACAATACACAGTCTTAACAACGGATCCACGTGGAATCTCTACTTCATGGAACTCAGTCTCTTACCTCTTTGTCTCGGGTAATAATGTAATAGATTTCGTCGTACAGACAAGCAAACATAATAATAGAGCTATGGGGATACACAATTTCTCCGTTCTGAGCAGATGAGCGTCTTTGGAAGCCGCGGCATCCATATCTTCCCGAGTGGTGTTGATATTCCACGTAGTTGTTGATGATGGCCGATGACGGTGTTGGAGGGAGTATGAGGAAGGCTGTCAGTGTACAGCACCTCTGTATAGAGGATCCGTCATGCCACCATTTATCTGGATCCACATCCACTCTGGGACTTTTCAGATTACAGCGCTGTCAATCCATGCTGGGTAAGTGGTTTCCACCCGGTCTGCTGTGATCCCTGCAAACACGAGACATTAATTGACCCAATGTTGGTTTAATGTTGGTCCACCGTCGTGGACGGTGGCCCAACATTAAACCAATACTGGGTGAATGTCTCGTGTGTCCTGGGATACTCATATTCGCTTATGAAATTTTACGTATTATCCATCCTAGAAAGGCCCAGTAGACTTGCGTCGATGATGATACATCAATTTATACAATCAATGCCTTGAATGAGACGAAGGTCAGCTGAAATCTTAAAGCGCAATTTTATAGAATTTCAATTTTACCCACTTGAAGTTATGCACGTTTATTGAATTGGAGGATTAAGCTGCTTGCTGATAAATAATGAGGTCATTGAATCTCATTTAGCGCTAGCCCGTTTATTTTAACAATCAATCGACATACTATCTAGATTATGGACTCCGTAACTCAATTCCTACCCGTTAACATATTTATGCTAAGATTGTCACTTATAATTCATTTGTGTAGATATCTGCAACTCAAATTACAGAATTAATTACATGTAGGGGGGCCTACTGCTAAATGACCTACCGACTCTTAGTGATTCAATATTGCAGTGAGCCTCCCCAACCGAAAGTTAGCGCGCTGGCCTCGAATTTCGAATCCTGTGTCTGGAGGGCAATGCCATCCGATTCATCTCGACCACCTCAAGATATTTTCCTGTTCCAGTTTACCTGTGTGTACACTTAACTTGGACTACAAGTCCAATTCATTCATTCATTCATTCATTCATTCATTCATTCATTCATTCATTCATTCATTCATTCATTCATTCATTCATTCATTCATTCATTCATTCATTCATTCATTTCATTCATTCATTCATTCATTCATTCATTCATTCATTCATTCATTCATTCATTCATTCATTCATTCATTTATTCATTCATTCATTCACTAAATCATTCATTCATTCATTCATTCATTCATTCATTCATTCGTTCATCTATTTGTGCTTACAAATAGGTACATAATCACTTATTTTCCTGTTTGTGAATACACGCTGGTTTAATGTTGGGCCGACGTCAAAGACGTCGGCCCAATATTACAACAGCATATATTCACAAATAGGAAAATAAGTTATGTACCTGAATCAATGAATCGGCCCAACATTAAACCAGCGTATATTCGAAAGCTCGTGAATAATTGGCCCCATGAAAGTGATGAGGTGATTATAAGCTGTTCCGCATGATCGCGGTCTGATGGGATAATGTTGATTGCATGTGGTTTTATATAAGAGTTGACGTCACGGATCAATGCCATAAAACTCACTCGGCAAATGTGTCAATTGACCGTTGTCATATCCACACGCTACACACTCATCTCAACGTGTTCAATACAAATCAATAGTACACATGTACTGTAACAATCCTCCAATATTTAAATGCAAGCCTACCAGGGAAACATTACATTTTTGAAGCTTTTCACATGGATTAAATATTTGTAAAAAATTATTTTTAGTTTTACTTTCTATAAATACAAACAAAGCCATCCAATTTCCTGAAGGTTCATTGTAATTTGAAGCCACATTATCGTCACCCATATAAAAATATATGATGTGCTAAAAGAAACATTAATATTGATAGTCAAACGGTTTAACGTATTGAATTGTAGGACAGACAAAATGAAGCCGTTGTTAAATTTGCCGTCTGTCTGTATTGACAAAAACTTTTGACTTTGACTGGTTACAGTTTGGGATTCTAGAAACCTGCTGTAGGAATGTGCGTATAAATTATCCGAAACAGGCTTATTTAATCCAAACATATTTGTCATGCATTTATCGATTGAATCAGTAAATACAAAAATGTACTTTGATGCATTTGACACTTAACTTCTCCTATTTTATGTATCGACATGTATTAAGTCTTTTTTGTTTTGTTTATGGCTAGAAACACTATTCTAATCATATGAATAGCATTTCTTCTGGATGGTTTTCTGCGAGGGCATGTTTTTCATTGCTGCCTGAATCATTTAGGCAGGATAATCCATTCAGCTACGTCTTGTGTTTCAACTGGGCTGGCAGATTTCTTTGACCAGTTGATCTCTTCATTCCACAAGAGATCGCTCGAGTGTCTGAATTTGACCTTGCGCCAGACATCACAGGAGGTGGATAAAAGAAACACGCATACTGCCGTGAACACCGCTACAGAACTACGCATTTGACTCCGAGCTGGAATTATTCACGCACATTCACATCCCAGCAAACACAAGACATTGGAACAATGTTGGGTCAATGTTGGTCCGACGTCGTAGACGGCGGGCCAACATTGACCTAACATTGATTCAATGTCTTGTGTTTGCTGGGATGACTCTAGATTGATATAGATGCAAAAGCTTTTGTTTTGTGATAGAAAACCTTATATAAGTAGTAGTAAATCATATGATGTGACCATAATTATGCCAGTCATGTTGGCTGACTGGTCTAGAAAACCACTCGGCCCAACATCAAGACAGCATTGGGTCAATGTTTGGTCAGGATAACCAGGATAGCCAATGCTGTGTTAATGTTGGGTCCCAACATTAACACAGCATTGTCTTACTGTGCCTTGTTTGTTGGTCACATGTGTTCACACAGAGCTATCCCTTCTATGCCACAGAAACCTGCGCCTCAGTCAGACTGCCCCCTCGCTGTGTCTCTTGGTGTTTTTTGCACTCTCTGAATGAGATGAACTCTGGGTCTGCAGAGTCAAAAGGCAGCATCTGCTTACTTGTAAAGTAAGCAGGTACTGCCTTTTGGCTTTGCACTGTTGAGTGTTTACTAGTATCTCATGCATAATTCCATTGCGTCCACCTCATCTCATCTGGCTGTTTATTTCGTTTTTTCATCACATTCGGATTCCTGTCATGCCTTGAATTAGCATTTATGCCAGCTGCGGAAGACATTTCGTTCTTCGTCGCGTTTCACCGAGTACCAACTCGGTATAGACGCAAGACGTTGTATCAATGTTGGTTCAACGTTGGTCCACAGGTGGACCAACGTTAAACCAACATTGATTCAACGTCCCGTGTCTGCTGGGAAGGCAGCGCCATCAGGGACTAGTACTTTCCTCGTCTGACCTTTTGCATCATGGCGCTCCGGCAAGTCACTCTTCTCAACCATGTGTTAAAAATGGGTGATTTACCCGGTCTGATTTTAGATCATGGAAGTCCACCCTAAACAATCATTGTGAGTATTCCAGGAAATCCAAAATACGAACGTTAGACCAGCTTACCTCACTTTCTACCCGACTTTGATTGATAGTCCTGTGTTTCATCGGGAGTAAAAAATGACTGCTGCACCGCTGCTTTGAAGATTACCGACGAAAAAAGAAAATTAGTTTCCTTGATTTATGACGAGCGCTGTCATGCGATCACATGTGGTATCTAGAACGTTTGTTTCATATTCAATAACCCTTTCAACGCTGAAATATTTTTATATAAACCAAGGAATTTTGTTTTTCAAATTTAAATCGTTAAGTCTTTTAGAGTTTTTTTGCTTTATTTGAATACCTGTTATGTAAATTGGTCTATGGCCATTATACATTTTTAATTCTTTCAATGCGGGGGTCGTCCTTAGACATCAGATTCTGACGTCTAAATATGTATGTATGGCTGACATTGTGTGCTTATTTTTTAGCAAGATTGCACAGCTAAGTACATGTATCTCCGCCAGTGAAGGGTTGTTCACCAAATATACATATCTTATAATTATATGATATCATACATAACCAAAGAAACACGAGAAGCTGATTCTATGCTGGTTTAATGCTTGCCCACCGTACTTCCAGTGTTTGCTGATTTCCCTCCAACGGTAATGGCGTTGACTTTGATTTAATGTATCTAACCAAGGAATATGATGTAACCGTCTTTGGACTTGTGGTTGTGTGGTGCATTTGACAATGCGGAAATTTATATAATATCACGGAGTCAGGTTGTGAATGAGGTCACACATCTCTATCTTACCGAGACAAGGCCATATCAGTGTACGGGCCCTTGTCTCCCTAAGATCCACCTCCAACTGAATTAATCTTTTTAGAGCGGGGACCGTCTTTAGACTGACGTCTATAGACGTCATATTCTAACGTCTGAAGACTGTCCCTGCACTGAAAGAATTTAAAAATATATATTGAACATAGACCCATAGCATAGGTATACTTCAAATGAAGCGGAAAGAACTAAGACATTTATGATAATTTCAAATTCAAAAAACAACCTTTGGTCCCCATGATATATACAAAAATATCTCAGCGTTCCAAGGGTTAACAACGTTTTCCGTCATTTGAAGATGGATGTATTTTACTATTATATATTGTTATTATGATACGGCCTACCACGTTGATCGTTATGTAAGTCAATATTATGTCAAGGTGATTTATTTATGATGTACATTGATTCAATAATGACAGCTCCGCCCGCATCCATCATAATTTACCTATTTAGGTGTGAAGCAATATCACCCGCTACCCAGCAAACAAAACATTTGGATAACATTTATGCAACATCGGCCCAACGTCTTCGACGTTGGTCCAACATTGTATAAATGTTATCCAAATGTTTTGTGTTTGCTGGTTATGCACTGGAAATCTTGCTGCCCGGTGGCGAATTCAACCTTCAAATGATAATTAAAAAGATGAAGAGAAGCACTGTGATTGTTGCGTAAAAGTTGGTGTGCATTCTTCGCGAATACTTTGCAAATTGTTTAGGGGCGGGTGGCTAATTCTGGTTTTCAATACTTATGTACGAGTGGATCAATCTCATGGTATTAAGTCCGTTTGCTTATTACTCACTGGTCAGTTGATTACTTAATTACCGGTATGTGGATTAGTGGTCTTGCTAACAAATCACCATGGCGACAACCCAGCGGACTCTATGCACTGACCCAATGCTGATTCAATGTTGGGACAGCGTCGTAGACGATGGTCCAACATTGAACCAGCATTGGGTCAATGGATCGTGCTGACTTCCCGGGAAGCAGGTGATACTGTATACAGTTTATGGCTGCAGCTCCCTGCAAAAGCTGTTTTCTCTGTTTTTATTCATTGATTTTTTGCAGTAATATTGGCTCGGTCACTCTACAGGCGGAGGGGACTTCTACTTTTCGAATTCGGCAAAATTATTTAGTTTATATTTCTTTTAAATTATGTCGAAGCTGGTTCCACAATTACATCTTTAAATGAGTGAAAAATAACTGTTCTAATTTCCAGTTACAACGTGTTTTAACTCGCGACCTGCATTGCATCACTTCAAGTTGTATCTTCAACATGATAAAACGCTGGGCTGTTGGTAATAAAAAAAGATAAAAAGGGAAATAAATGGGTCTGGCGGGCAAAGAGTTAGCAGTGGTTTAGTAAGTAGTCAGGTTAGTTTGAAGGGAAGTTTCAACGTTGGCCCTTCGTCTTTGACGCTGGTCCAACATTGGAACAGCATTGGGTGAATTCCCCGTCTTTGCTGGGTAGGTCACCTTTTGGTATAGACCACCAACTGAGCTACCAAGCCCATAGAAATCAATTAATATATAATTTGTCAAATATGCCAATCACACAATTGCATAGCATCCTCCCTCTTATATATGCCTAGGTGACTTCGTCCATTTTACGAAAAACCGATACCGGTTTCTATGTTGGACAAACGCTTGCAACGGTGGCCAAATATTAAGCCAGCATTGTGTTAATGTATCGTATTTGCTGTGTGGTAAAAGGGATCTACTAAGTACCAGCTATAGGCGTATTGATTATTTAGGACAAAGGCCATGGTCATATTGCCATACCTCTTACTTCAAGAATCACCCGATGAAAATACAATAATACGTTCCTGTGATCCGTGTTTTCACATAAATGCAAATCATCTTTAATTCTCTTAATTTATGGTGAGATTTATCTAACAAAGTGTCCTAATGTTCAAGTGTTTTATGATGTTATGGTGTGGTAATTATGTGATATATGAATTTGAGTTTGTTTGTAGCGGTGAAGGGGTTAATGGTACAGGTATTGTCGGATCTAAGGCGGCTACAATTACAAGGCAGACTGGAATACTCCAGGGCGTTTCCTCGTCAAAACCTGATATATCTAAGATAACGATATGTAGCTTAAGGCTATCATTAAGCATATGTATATAATATATATGACCGTGGGAGCATATATCTTCCCGCTTCCAGGATTGAAGTAAATCCTTAAATTACGCAGTAATTTTCGACGTGGGCATTTAGTGCGAACATTTCGTAAGACACCTGTTAACCAGGGGGGGGGGGGATTCTTGTGAACATGGTGATCTGGCTTTCCCACCAAACATCCTATGTGGACCCGCTCCCTGTTGACGAACCTTCTTTGGCCTGGATTATGACACATGGTACTGATTGATTGATTGATTGATTGATTGATTGATTGATTGATTGATTGATTGATTGATTGATTGATTGATTGATTGATTGATTGATTGATTGATTGATTGATTGATTGATTGATTGATTGATTGATTGATGGTGTCCAGTGAGCCTGCTGATCCATCACACGTGAACCAATGTGGTACACACATGCACACCTACCCATAAAACACGTGACATTCACCCAATGCTGGGTAAATGTTGGGCCGCCGTCGTAGACAGTGGTCTAACATTCACCCAACATTGGTTGTTTTCTGGGTACCCGTGGTTTACGTCATCTATTATACAGTAGTGACGTTATTACGGTTTACTTTGTGCGCGGGAGTGGATCGCGGGCACGGATCCAAAGCTGCCCCAAAACGCCGTCTGACCGGCGGGCCGACGTCGTACGACGTCACACGATGTTTGAATGTTATCTTGGGCAGTGTGGGCAGTGGACGTGCACGTTCACTCGGGTTCTCTCGGGCTGTTGTTGGTCACACTGGGGCAATCGATGCCAGATGGCCAGTAATGGGCGGCGTGCACGGCAGTCCAGCCTCTCTGACGTCCCCTTGGTCATGAAAGGGTGTATCTGCCACTTCACAAAGTGGCTGATACACCCTTTCATACCCAAAGGGACGAGGACTTCTCCATGCCGGAGTCTCGGCGCGTCAGGAAATAGCGTGATCCAGTACTGGTAAATAATTGAATAGATGTCCGTAATAAAGGCGGACTGCTCCGAATCACGTGTAAATGATTGAGATGACGATTCAGCCGAGTCCCCCTATCTGATCCAGGCCTGTCTCACCCGCCTCGCTATTTATCGACCACAGGTCATCAGGTGTTTTCATTCACGTACCCTTTAGATTCCGCGCAGGGCATCGTTTAGTTAGCCTGCCTGGCGTGTGCACCACGAGTGTGCTTTTTCAATTGAAAGCTAGTTAGTCGTCGTTCTATTCAATGCACGTTCTATGTTTAGAAATCTTCTTAATGTTCGAATGTGGAGAAATTATTTGATATATTTGAATATGGCACTTTCTGGTGAATGACAAGGTTCTTTTACTAGACCAGTGTTTTAAATACATTAATAAACAGACGAATGATGGAGATAGAAGCGTTTACATCTCGCGACACCAAACCTTACAGCACAACATACAACATCCATATAATTATAGCAATAGGCAATCGTAGCATCTTTGGGTTTTCTGTGACAATGGCATCATTTTCACCCACTTGAAGTTGTTGGTCGCGATAGCGAGACACAACTTCAAGTGGGTGAAAATGACGCCCTTGTTACAGGAAACCCCAAAACGTGACTATATTTCTGACTTTTATACACCTTAAACGGATGCCCGAAATGGCTTACATTTACAAACTTCAGAGTATAAACTGTGTCATAATTTATGTTATCTTGCTCATTCATTTTGTATACCCGGTAGTTTAGCTACGTCATTGTGAACATTTGACGTAATCGATCACTTATCAGATCCCTAAAATCGCGATAAACGTGATCAACCTGGTCGATAACCAGCGGGATAACCAGGCTAGTTGACTAATCTTCCTCTCCTAAACATGATAATGATAGAGATATATCTAGTATAATATTGATCGTTTAACCTAAAGCACTGTAATAACAATCCGATGGCGGTTAGTGTGGGCTTATACCTACTGTGGTTTACTAAATGCACCACGTCCCTAAACCAGTACTGGTATGATTTGTCAAATAGGCGAAAAGAGGGGAAAGCATTTTATCAAATATGAATGAATGAATGAAATCTTATACAGCGCATGTATCCAGCTGCAAGCTGTTCAGAAAGATAAATCTGCTCAGTGGCTAAATCCATACTATGAATGTAGCTATTAACACGCCCTTGCATTATGAAAAGGTAATGATGCGTGTGTTCATGGTAGTAATTAGTAAAGTTAGCTGCCCTTGCAGCCGGAATCATTAGTGGATAATCACCAGGAAGGAAAACGTGAAGTATTTAATGAGCGTCTAGATGTTATGTGTCACATTCGCTTGGAGCTATCTGATGGCTATCATTACGGCATCTGCCCCTGATATACCCCAGCAGGAACAAGACGTTGAATCAATGTTGGTTTAACGTTGGTCCAGCGTCGTAGACGGTGGACCAACGTTAAACCAACGTTGATTCAATGTCTTGTTTCTGCTGGGACGTCGCAGTAAACGGTACCAAAATACGCGATGGTGACTTTATGTTGTTTTTATGCTGGTCCAGCGTCGTAGTCGCTGGCCCCGCAATGAAACAACATTTGATCAACGCTTCCTGTCCCCTTGATACACTGCGGCTCTTCAAAAATAATCACCCCGCGCATATCCTAAATACAACTGACGTAACATCCTGTATTACTTCAGTCAGCTGCTGCGTAATTTTGCCGACTAGGCAAAAACGATACGTTGACGCATTGTTATTGTAATGCTGGGCCAACATCCCAATTAATAGACCAACGTTGACTCGACATTGGCGCACCCACTCGTCGTGTTTGCTATGATCGAGGGAAATGAGACCGCTGATTTTTCAAGTTGTACACCGATTATTGCTACATATCATCCACGAGGTGTTAATCTAAAATTGTACCAACATCTCCTGCTTGCTAGGATAGAAAAAGATGTTAATGGTTCACAAGGCAACTTGCAACGCTATGGAGCCTATTTAAATTCAGTGCTACGTGATGTACTCCGAAATACAAGAAAATGAGCAAATAGATGTTTTGAAATGATCCAACTCTAACTACACAATTATCTGACCTGATTCGGCAAGATGTGTCGCATCTGTGACTGTGGTTAAAGATCAGGTGGTTGGAAATTGGATTTCATAATGTAGCGCCTATTATTGACATGGGTCAATGCAGAAACCCTGTAAAAACAAGACGTTGTATTGATGTTGTTTTAATGTTCATCCCACGTCTACGACGCTGGGTCAACAAACAACATCAATACTACGTGTGTGTGTTTGCTGGGATGAGATATCTTCCCAGAAAACCAAAGAGACATTGACCCAATGTTGTTTTGATGTTGACCCGCCGTCTTCGACGTCGGGCCAACATCAAGACAACATTGGTTCAATGTATCGTGTTTGCTGGCTTAGGCTGTGTACTGGGAATGTCTGGATCCTGCAGGTGAACTTATCAGTCAAGTGGTGCGCACTAAGCAAAACCTGACACTCTCAGCTCGTTTTAACAGCTTGGTGTTTCCAGTGTGTATAATCTACTCTTTGTAGGCTTTCCCATCTTCACTGGCTTCAAACGCATAGCATTTTAACATGATTGTTAAAATTGATTGAAAAACATGAAAATTACCCTGGTTTCGTTTAAAAAGTAGCCCAGTTTTGATTTAAGCTTGGTGCTTCGAGTTATGTCTGTACCTGCACATCTGATAAATTTTACTGAATCTGAAGATTGTGAAAAACACAGTGAGGAAATGCTGCTAACCTCCTCCTGTACTGAAAAGGTTAAGCACCTGAAAGTCTGGGATACTGTCTTAAGGGCGGGTCAATGTTAGCACAATTTTTATTGCACATTTCATTTTGCAATCATAATATATGTGGTCCAATCAAGTTTTTGATGAAGACATATTAAAAATACATGCATGTATAATAAGTAGCCCTTTATTTCTTGATAGAGTTGATTTTCAAGTCTATTGGAATGATAATTTAAAAGTGAACAAGTGTTTATTTTTAGTATATATGCATTAACATCGATCTTAAATGTGACTTTGAATGTATTGTTGGTGTCAAGATTATTCATCCATCCCTTTCTTATCTTCTTGTTTGTCTGTTTGTTTCCAGGGAGCCCGATTGAAAGCCCCAAAACTATCTCGCCAAATCAACATGGACACTTTGCTTTCTCAGCAAGCAAACGGTAAGCTGACATGACATTAAAGTACAGTTGTACATGTGGAGTACATGATTAAAAAAAATTAAGTGTAATTTTTTTTGTAAAAGAGTAAACTAACCATCTCCAAACTCGAGATTTAGAACCATAATGTTCTATTGACAAATTTAATAGTCACACCACTAAATATCTCAACAATAATCAAATTATACGAGGAGGGCATGTTTACTTGAGGTCGTGTCTCGCTACAACGGCCCACAACTTCAAGTGGGTAAAAAACACCCATATCTGTTCAATTTCCCACTAAACATTTCATTCCCAATAACAGTGATTTGATAGGCTAAGAAAAGCAAATTAAAAGGGACAATAGTCGTGCTCAACGCTTTAACCCTTTCACTCCTGAAGCCCATTTTTATGTGCTGAATGCTATAGCATTCAGCACATAAAAACGGGCTTCAGGGGTGAAAGGGTTGAAGGTTAAATATGATTTAATGAGAATATTAAAATGCCTGTGCATTGTGTGAGGTATATGCCATCATCACTATTCTGCTTTATTATGGATGGTTTATTTCTGTTGATTAGGGTTGATGGACGACGATGGTCCGTGGCGTCGCTGCCCTCATCTGGATACGGCACTAACACCCCCGGCAGCTCTAATGTCTCGGTAAGCTGAGAAACAAAGCTACACTTTGTTCTTACATAATTATTGTAGACCTTTATCATTGGCAGGGAACTACATGCTACATTCAACCAAGGCAATTTTATCTATACTACTATGCAAAGGCAAAAGGCAGTATCTGCTTACTTTACAAGTAAGCAGATACTGCTATCTGCCTTTGCACAGTAGTATAAATAAATATTGTTTGTGTGCTTTTCAGTAATTTGTTCTGAAACTTTTAAGTATTATTTAATGTATAATAAGACCATGACTTATTTTCAAGGTGTCGGTTTATATTATTTTTGTAATCTATAAGCCTTAGAATATGGTGTTTGTGGAACTGGAAGAATAGAAAAAAATTCGAGCGTCTGTGGTGCTGATGAATTCAAAATGTTCATTAGTCATATATTAATGTGCATATTGGTCTAGAATGGTTCTGCTTTTTCACCACATGAGGGATTGTATCGTTAACCGTTGTCCTGCTACGCACGTATATATTTGTTTCAATCATATTTTGAGCCAAGGAACACATCACTGAAAATGGATAACATAGTTTGTGGTAGTTAGACAGTATGCTTAGTTAGACTAATACCTCATTTTACAAGATGTATATTTTTAAAAAATATAAATATTTTTCTTCATTTGAAGCTAGAAAGTGTGCGAGCAATTCCAGAATCAACTGACGAAAAATATTTATGCATTATATTCATATGAATGAATATTTATGAGCTTGTTCTGTCATTGAATATTGTCATGTGTGGCCAATACAGATGACGTAGAACCATATTCACTCACTCAGTGTATATGAAATGCTCCCACCATGTGTATTAATTTTGATGTTCAAGTAAATATTTTTGCAACTGTAACTTTAATGTAATGACACCTGAACGTGTGATATACTTGTAAGCTAAACTAAGGCTCTTTTCTGTAGATACCCGATCTGTTTAAGGTATGACTTGGATCTATAGATATTTATATATGTATATTTAGATATATACATGTGTACAGCTGCTATTATTCTAGATTTTCTGTGTTTTCGTGTTTGCTCGTTTATTCAGACTGTACATAATTAATATGAGTACATAAGGATCAAGTGTGGTTGTTAGTTGAGGAGTTGATTATTTATGATTTCCTCTTGCCGCCTGCACACACCTACCTCGGGTGGGTCGGCTGAGATTTTGCTTGCACCTGATTCTGTAAATGATCTCTGATATTGTGTTGCACCATTGGTGTTTTAGCAACTGGAGGGGTTAGAGGTAGTAACACATTTCTATGTAATTAATGGCTTGTCATACTCTGTGTCTGTGTTACTGTAATGCTACGTGGTTCATGAAAATGCCGGACCTAAATGAAGAAAAGAATAATTCACTTTAAACTAGTGCTGCTGGAACAATATATTGCACCCTTAATGCTGTAAGGGTATAACTGCCACTAAACTACAGTCACATCCTTTCAACTCTTAGAGTGTGATATATAAGCCTGTGGTTTCTAGCACATTTCAAACCAGAGCAAATGTGATTAAAAATTAAAAATTGTTCACGGTAGATGCTAAGTTTAATAAGTAACTCAATTTACGATATATTATTTTCAAAAATACACATTTTTTTAATCATTTGAAGCTGGAATTTGTATTAGCAATTCCAGCTTCGATTGAATAAAAATAGAAACATCAGCTCGACATTATTTCCAAATCATTATTCATACAAGCATATTAAATTAGTACGTTGCTCACTTATGCATTTTCATTAATCAGGTATGTTTTGTATTTTTGTTGTTGGTTAATAGTGATAAAAATCTAGAATCAAAGTTGTTCTTTGTTTTCAAAGGATACCACAGAAATCACAGGCATTTGGAATAGTGAATGTGTGAAAATTGTTTTATCGAAG
Source organism: Flabesymbios commensalis (assembly GCA_964017125.1). Lineage (NCBI taxonomy): Eukaryota > Metazoa > Annelida > Polychaeta > Terebellida > Flabelligeridae > Flabesymbios > Flabesymbios commensalis. The sequence goes on from OZ024902.1 coordinate 87,066,491, forward strand.
GCATGTTCTCTAGTTCGTCCCCTTTTAGCTCAAATGCCAGCAATTCGTGAGCACTGCGCATTTCCCAAGATTTGATAAATAAGTAAAAAAAATGCTTTGACCTTGCATATAACAATATCAAATTTATCTAATGTAAATTTAAAAAAAAGCTGAACATTTTTATCTTTCACCAAATCCTTTGAAATGTAAAACCCAGACCATTTACACCAAAAGCATGTAGAGATTGTTTCTCAACCAACGTGATTATTCGCAGCACATCCACCTTCTCTATCTGTTCTCTGTGTGACAGGGGATCAAGGGAAATATACGTAAAGGGGAATTCTAACATTTCTTAAATATAATATTTGACATGTTCCTTGTCTATATTTCTTGTCCATGTTATCGCACTAAATGATTGACCCATGTATGAAATACAAGCTTTTGACTCTGCTTGATTTCAATTACTATGCATGTAAGAGTTGATATTTGCTGAAGTGAAAATCTACGCCTGACATCCCCAAGCAAGCTTAGCATGTGTCAAACGCTGGTTTTAAATTGTTACTAGTGAAAAATAAAAAACTAATTTGCCAGTTGATATGCAGTGATATCACACAGTAGGACCTTTATGCATATGTGGTTTATAAATTACCTGTACATCCTACTTCATTTCATAATATAAATGTGGTTGTCTTTGACTTTAGTGTCATGCCCATTAAGCTCCAAATTAGATGATTCAAATTTCTACCCACAACATGCCAGTGGGTAAACATAACTTGAATTTGCTCAATTCGGAAACAATATTGTTTCGTCCCTACTCAAATTGAGCTAGGAGCTGGCTAGTGGCTGGTAATGGCTGTCCAGTTTCCTTAATAAATGTATTCTAAATCAATTGAATATATTTCACCCCCAAGGACGTGATTTGATGTGATAAGTGAAAAACATCAAGACACAGCTATCAATTGAATCGTAACTTGAATGGTTTAAATGTGTATTGTGTCTTGCATCATTTTTGCCCCCAATGATAACATTATCAAACTGTTGTTAAAAACGAGGTTAATAAGCCTTGAATATTTGTTGAAGCTTGTTTTATTTCCTGTTGCCATCTGACCTTGACCATTACCTTTTGTCTTATATGGATCTGATATTTACTACCTGTCACTCGTCATTGTTAGTTTGTTATATTGTTCTTGGTGAAGTACAGTATCTGGTGAATCTACATGTAGTCCACGGCTCATGGCAGCTTATAGCTATAATTCAAGCACAATACTTTTCTTAAATTTTACATATTGAATATTGTCGTATTTATTTATATTTTTACCCATCAATCGTTGCATTCATTTATGATACATTAGTACAAATAACACCAATTAATTACATAAATGATTAATGATCAGAGGGAGGGTAACTAAAACTAAGGGCTGGTGAATATAATTAAAACGGAATAAATTAAAAAATATTTTATAACACAAGTTGCATAATTCATGTACAATAATACATTGGTAATACATGTAGATATATCGAAGTTTAAATATTTATTGGTTCATTTGTGTGAATGTAACAGATATATAGATATATATGTATTATTATATTTTGCAGTCACAATGTTCATCTCAAGAAAGGTTACACCAGCTTCCTTACCAGCCTACAGCAGATGAGCTGCAACTGCTACATAAGCATTTCAGCAGTAATGACAGTAACCCGGGTCTGGAAGAAGAGGCGCAGACCGCTGCGGGCAGGCGATCACCTCAAATGAGGCCTCGATCACGCAGTCTGAGGTACACAAAATATGACATTTATGCTGAACTCATCTTTATCAATTATAGCATAGGGTCATATTTTTATGTCATACTCCCATGAATTGCTGGACAAAATATGTTGATTGTAAACTTCGTTTTTAGTGCAACACAATCAGCCAGTGTTGACAAATTTAAGCCTAGCTTAAGCTGCTCTTAAATGGCCATGTGGTATTAAGCTTATTGAATAATATATAAAGTATTGAATGACTTGCATATTAATATACATATCTATGCTCAATACTTTGAAAGTACAATTCAGCTCTGCCCAGTAGACTTATGACATATAATACATGTATATGAAAGCTTTTCACATGCCTGGATCAAGAGTAACTCAAAATGTCTACTTGGGTGTGAATGAGAGCATCCAACACTCTTTATGTCATTAACCATTACAAAGCTGAAATATTTGTATATGAACCAAAGACTATTTGTTTAAATCATCTTAAATGTCTTAGTTAGCTCAGTCAGCTTTAGTTGAATACCTATGTTATGGGTCTATGGCTTTTATAAATATTTTACTCTTTCAGTGCGGGATTGACTTTAAAAGTCAGAATCTGAGGTCTATAGACGTCAGATTAAAGTCGATCCATGCACTGAAAGGGATAAGTTGTGAAATTATGAAAAATCATGCACACTGAAAAAATAAGTTTGTTGTACTGCTTATAATTATTTCAAACCGTCTTATGGTATACTTTTAGAGAAGTTGTAGTTTAATAATTGATTATAATTATTTCTATGTATTTAGTTGATTTTTCTACTCTTAAGCACTGTAGCTTTAAGTTAGAGTAAGAGCTAGTTACTGGCACTTAACTCTATATTACTGATTTATTGGTGGGTTTATTTCAGTCTTTCTTGGCTTGCTTGGAAGTAAGCAGCTCGTGTTTTGTCTGTGCTTTGTTTTGTAACTGCCCCCACCCCCGCACACCCCCGTCCACCACACCCACTCTTTCCACAGTACTACAGCCCCAGTACTTCTGCTGTACATGTACTAGCACAACAAATACAGGCTCTTGTAAACCAGGAAGCTGTGCGCCCAGCACATGAGATGTTCACCCAATGTTGAGTTAATGTTGACCCACTATCTGTAACATTGGCCCAACATTGATCCAACAGCTTGTGTAAAGGGTTCAACTCTTTCAGTGCGGCAATGCCTTCAAACTTATCAGTGTCAATCACTTCTTAATAAATTCTTTGGAATTAAATTTGCATGTGTCACAAAGAATTGCAAATTAGACGAATGCATTTTATGCATTGAAGTTTCGGGTCTATAAGTGACAACGTCATTCATGTGACTGACAATTTAAATAATGTAAGTCGCGTTGGTGCTTAAAATGTCAAGCATTTCAAAGTGGGTTTTTTTTAAATGAAAATATTGATATAAATTGATCCATATCTCCAATAAAGCTCCAATTGCTTATTATAAGTGATGAGTTTTTAAGAGTAGGGGTATTTTTCATTTATTTGAAGCTGAGAATTATGTTTGTAATGTCGGCTGTGAATGAATGAAAAATGTCTAGGTCTAATTCGTGCTTAAAGGGTTTAACCACATAGGCTCGTTATTGTTGTTCATTTTCCCTTGTAAACCCCATTTGAATCATTGAATCTCCTTGCACATAGTGGCCTCTGGTAAGGCCCGTGTTTAATATCCACCTGATATATTCATTTCGAATTGCTCTTAAATGGATAATAAATAAATTATGTCTCAAATTACATTTCTAAATATATCAGTATTTTGTAAACATCTTTTGTTGAAAATGGTTTATTCAAAACCTTTTTCATCAAAAATAATTATCTCATGTTTACTGGGTGCCAATGTTATGCCTCACTTTTGTCTTTTCTGCACCTACTATCATGTGTTTACTGTCTATATATACGGTAATAATGTTTCAGACACATACGTACTTGATAAAATAATGGCATACCTTCCCCATGGCAACCTCAGAATTAACTTTTGTATTAGGATGAAATCAAATTGTCGCACTTGGAAATTAATTCAATTTTATTGATTAAATAATATCATAATATCCGCAGCATAGTCACAGAATTGCATAGCGTATTCTGATCAATCTCTGATTTTATTTTGGATTTTTAATAAAACTGTAAATTAAAATGATAACACAGGAAATAAAATGCACAAATCTCTTAGTTGCATAATTAATATCTGCATATGATCACATCGTCTCCTTAGTGTTGAAAGGGTGTAGCTGCACCTTTATAAAGTGGCAGTTACACCCTTTCAGCACTAAGGGGACAATCATGTCATCATCCTTGTATCCTTGTGCTACTGAATTGTAAGAGGATGGGGGGTCAATGGCTAATTGCATGACGTTTCTTGTTGTCTTTGAAAGCAAAGCAATTGGTGTACTGCAGTGTAACCACTAGTTTATATATTTTTTTACGTTGTTAAACTTGGCAATTGTTTACTGTGTAACAGTATTATGCTTAGAAACAGATACCGGTACTAAATGTAGATCGGCTAGAAATAAAGTTGAAAAACTGGGTTGAGTATTGTTTGGGCGATCTAAACATGTGTATCTTACACTGGCAAGAATAAGTTTTTTATATTCCTTCTCAACATGTCTTATCATTTCACAATAGTAAATGTAAATTGAGATTTGTCTAATTGACCGGTTTCGAAGAGACAATAAATACATAACTTTACATATATACTCTCAAGAATACAACAAATGTTAGGCTGCATACTGCTGTTATGTATGATAATTTTGTTAATTACCTTAATTCATGCCATACAACACTCGCCTACTGTGAGATAATTTGTCTACCCAGCTAACTCAAGAAGCCCAACCAAGGTTGATTTAATGTGGGGCCACCGTCTTTGACGCTGGCCCAATAACAAATCAACATTGGTTGAGCTTCTCGTGTTAGCTGGGCATTGGTTGAGCTTGTTGTGTTAGCTGGGTATTTATTTGTGGTACTCTTGAGGTTTGCTTCACCATGGCTTGTTGTTTGACTGTTTTACAGTAGTCCTGGTCGTTCGCCCGGAGCAGACACAGAGACTATGATGATGAATAACGTCTACAGAGAGAGGTTCCCCAAGGTCAGCTATAACCGTTATCATGTGTCACCTCACCATTAAAATGACAACACCCTGGGGGAAGTTATGATATCCACAGTAAAAATAGGAATGATTTTATATTTGTGCTTATTCCCATTTACTGCTTGTGTTGTGGAGAGAATAATTGGGCATATCCACAAACATTAAGTAAGATATTTATTTAAGATAGTAGTAAATTGTACTAGCTTTGGAATAAGTGTTTTGAAACTTATGACGTTTCGACTTGCTTCGGCAAGCCTTGATTACATACTTGTTAGTACAAAGCTAGTACAATTTACTACAATGTACTATGTTATCGATTCTTGGAACCATGAATAACATTTTTAACCCTTGTCCTGCTGCATTGTTTCAATTGTATTTTTCGTCATTTGAAGCTGGAATTGCTAACGCAATTTCCAGCTTCAAATGACAAGAAATATTTATATTTTTTGAAAATATAAATCTTGACCACCCGAGCATCCACCACAAACTATATTACCCATTTCAGTGATATATTATTTGCCCTAAAATCTGATTGAAGCCGTATATACACAGGCATAGCAGGACAAAGTTTAAGATATTTATTTGTTTATATATAAATGTAGACCTTTATGGGTCAGCATATGCTCTGGTTTAGTTCAGTTTGAACTTCTTTCGATTCAGTACATTACTGCTGGCAGCCATTGTGACATCTCATTTATCTCTTTAACATCGCATCGTTTGTTGTTGTAGGCTGTGACGCAGATGGAGGAGCGATTACAAAAGTTTGTAGACGAGCACGGGCTCACCGAGTCTGTGGGTTTGAACACGGAGTCTGCCAGTTTGGACGGCACTGCGTCATTTGTTCACCACCAGGTGGTAGAGCTGGCACGGGACTGCCTGGTCAAGTCACAGGAGAAGATGATTACCAGCGTCTACTTCTACGAGCTGTCTGAAAATCTGGAGAAACTACTACAGGATGTATGTGCTATACTGAGATGTTATAGTGATAGGGGTCATCAACGCTAGTGCTCTGCTCTGCAAAGCCAAAAGGTAGTATCTGCTTACAGTAAGCAGATACTGCCTACTGGCTTTGCGTGGCAGTACGCTTTTGTTTATATATAATACCCTCACACTAAAAGAATGTTGAATGGCTATAGCTGCACTTTATTATGTGTGCAATACATTATTAATATCCAAGAGAAGATTTAAATATAATTCAATTTTACCCTTGTGTATACATGTGTTGATTATTAGTCGTTATCAAATATTTATGTTGTTCAATTATATACACCTTGATACCTAAAAGCACCTAACTAAAGATGGCGTCAGAAAGTTTGCTGCATACTCTTAACCCTTTTTAACGCAAATGAAAACTTGCTGGACACTCTGAAAGTGTTTGCATGATTTATTATTTTGTGTTCACCAGGCTCAGGAGCGGTCGCAGGTATCAGCTGATCCTCTGGCTCAGCTCGTCAGAGAACTCCTCATTATTGTCTCCAGACCTGCCAGACTACTCGAGTGTCTAGTATGTACATGTCTCTAAATCAGATTGTACAAATATTTTTGAAGCACCACATTACAAAATGTAAATTTTTACCCACTTGAAGTTGTGTCTCGCTACCGCGACCCACGCCTTCAAGCAGGTAAAAATTACTTATATTTGTACAATTTGAATCACAATAAATGTTGCTATCTGAAGTTTAATCTTCATTTCTCTTTAAATATTAATTATTTGAAGGACTAATAAAAGTCTGAAAAAGGCTATAGATTTGATTACCACCTTGCCCCTTACAGCGCGGGGATCGACTTTAGTCTGTAGACATCAGATTATGACGTCTAAAGTCGGTCCCTGCACTGCAATAGCAAAAATATTTATAATGGCCATATACCCATAACATAGGTATTCAAAGGAATCAGAAAGAGCTAACTAAGACATTTATGATGATTTCAAATTGACAAAACCCTTCGGTCTCCTTGGTTTATACAAGAAAATTTAGCGTTGTAAGGGCTAAGGGCTAGTCCAAGTTTTTTTTAAAGTAAGCTTTTGCGTGATTACCGGTAGCATATATTCAGTACAAAAATTATATATTCATAAATAGAATTGAAATGGATGCAGATATTTTAAGATTTACTAAGTTATTTTTTGCATTGTTCATTTTAGGAGTTTGATCCTGAGGAATTTTATCGATTGCTGGAAGCTGCAGAGGGACAAGCTAAACAAGCTAAGACGAAGATCAATACAGACATACCACGTTATATCATAGACAAGCTGGGTCTAAATAGAGACCCTCTAGCTGGTAATAATATCATAACTGTGAGATAGTAAACATGAGTATTATCCATAATAATTTTTATGACAATAGTATCTTAAAACTAGATAATTTTGGTTGTCCGTAATTAAGCATGTTTAGAAACTGTTTAATCAAATAAAAGATGGATTGACATAGCTTGATATTCCATGACTTTATATGATTTGGAAAAAACATCTTTCCTCAAATTCTCTCTTATGCCAACATAAGAATAAAACCTCATATCTTTTCAGTTCTTGATGTTATTATCTATAACAAGAGATGAAAAAACTGAAGTAAACACACATTAGGTGGAAAACAACTTTTATTAATTATCAATTAGTTATTTATAGGCTTTTGTAGATTTGTGTTTGACGTGTGGTTTTGTGATGTTTTGTAGAAATGGGTGATGTGGATAGCGTAGACAGTGGGCGACCAGACACTTCTGACACTGATGAGTCAACTGAGGTACATATCACTGAAATCATATATCTTCTGGAGAGCAAAGGGTCCTAGAAATTAAGTGTCATTGCACTCCAAAGGAGCATTTTTTATAGGTGGAAGGCAAAAATGCATTGCTTCTCATCAGGACTTCTCACATTTCTCAAATATTATTAGCTCAGAATATGAACATGTTCAACAATCTATTTTTTATGGAGAAAAAGTGTTAAAAAGTGTTGAAACAATTAAAAAAAAATGGAAAATATCAAATAATATACATGTAATGCCAAACAGAATTTTCAAAGTCTAAGCCTAAATGCTGATATATTTTATGTGCTTAGATACACATGTATTTCTGAATAATAAAATAAGTTTATTTTTTATCTCTAGCACAAAAATATGAAAGATCTAATGGCTGCAAAAACACCATGTGAGGAGGATTTTGAAAATATAAAGCTCATCAGTAATGGTGCTTATGGGTCAGTATAGCTACTTACTGCTAAAAATTATTCGATCGTCAGTTAGTATATTTGTATAAATTATTTTGTTGTATTCATTTATACCTTAGACTGTCTAAATAAATAATAAAAAATGCACTGTATTGAGGTTGTGAAACAAAAGTAGGATACAATTACTTAGATTTTTTTACAGCAGCATCCAGCTATTTAAAACTTTTGTTGTTGAAATATACTTTCCACCGTGAACTATTTTGACTGATAATCAAATGGATTAAAAACGATTGTATTCATGATTTGCGCTCACATGGTGAGTTAATATGAATGACTTTGTGATTACAGTGCTGTACACTTAGTACGTCACCGTGAGACACGTCAGAGGTTTGCCATGAAGAAGTTACTGAAGCACGACCTGGTACTCAGGAATCAGGTGGAGCAGGTGTACGCAGAGAGAGATATACTCAGCTTCACAGACAACCCATTTGTCGTCTCCCTATACTGCAGCTTTGAAACAAAGGTAGAGCATTTCTAGAAAATATGAGGAATGGCTTGGCATGAATGTTAAAGATTTGTTTGCATTCTTATATTATATGAAGCCTGCATATAAACATGTTCTAGGAAGTCTAAAGTCAAATATGATGCCAATGAAAATTGATTAAATGTTTTGCTGTATATAGTCGTTAATCAAATTATTTCATTTGAGGGATGTGAAAAATTGAAATATTTGAAGCTGGAAATTGCATTAGCAATTCCACCTTTAACTAGCTGACAATTCTGCGGTAAAGATGTGGCTGAGGTAATGTACCCATTGAGTAAGTAATCACTGTTTTTTCTTCTCACAGAGACACCTGTGTATGGTGTTGGAGTACGTTGAAGGTGGTGACTGTGCCACTCTGCTTAAGACAATAGGTGGACCTTTGCCACTGGATCTTGCCAGGTAATGGGTCCAGTTCTGTCATGACTCATTAATTTTAAAACTAACTCTTTTCATTTAATTCATACAAATTTCTCTGAAAAAGATCATGATGTCCACAATACATATTCGCCAAGTTTGTTGCATTTTACCTGATTATAATTTACAGTCTTTATTATATTTTTAAAATAATGCCAATGGCGACTTTTCAACTTTACATACTGTAGATGTAGTATTGATGTTATTTTTTATCTTTAGAAATTATCCAACATATGATTTACATCATGACAATGTTAATTTAACCTTTTATCAGCACTATTAATTAGTATATTCTAATTTGTATCGTTTTCTATTTCAGGATGTATTTTTCAGAGACAGTATTAGCTTTAGAATATTTGCACAATTATGGTATTGTGCACAGAGACCTTAAACCAGATAAGTATGTGTATTTGTTGTTAATACAGTACCGATGTGCAAAGCCAAAAGGCAGGATCTGGCTACTTGTAAAGTAAGCAGATACTGCCTTTCGGCTTTGCTTTGAGTAAAAAAACTACTTTGATCAGCTGTTTTTCGATTCACTGTAGTTTTCTTATGTTGCCTGAAATTATTATATTAATGTAATTATTAAATCGTTTGATAAACATTTTTCATGTGCCTTTTCCATCACCACAGCTTGCTGATCACTTCAATGGGACACATCAAGCTGACAGATTTTGGATTATCGAAGATGGGTCTCATGAACTGTAAGTATTTAAAGAGAAACATAGAATTCCAGCTGGTTTTCGCCCACTAAATCAAAGTCAAAGACATAATATTCATTAGATGAATAGCAAAATTGAGATTTTTCAAAATAAATGTTGATGTAGTAGTGAGCAATCATCCAACTCATAGAGGCAGTTAATTATAGAAAAAAAAACTGATTTAAATAAATATTTGTACTGAAAAATAATTTTAAATACTACTCAATAAGTCTACTCTGGTATATATTCTTTAATTATGCTGGAAAATGCTTTTGTGCGCTCTGCCAACATCTATTAGCTAGAAATGAGAAAAACTAGAGATGGAACCAGACAGCTGCATCCATCATCTACCGCGGTCAATCACTGAGGTCCTAGTCGCTATGCTCAATACTAGTAGGATTAAGCTGTTATTTAAACTCCCCAAGAATTGCACGACAAAAGTGAAACCGCAGTCACATTTCGTTGATTTTTTTTGTAAGGATAATAAATGGGGACAAAGTAATTTCTATTTTGATTTTAACTACACATATGTACTATATGTGCATACACGATTAAATAAACTAGACTGCTCCTGTATCAAATATTAACAATGCTACAGGGACATTGATATGCGAGGGAAAGGAAGATGACAAAGGTAGGTGCTGCACTGGCGCACTAAGATATACCACTCTTTATTCCTACAAACCATGTACATATCTTACGAAATTATCAAACATGATGCATTGACCTCGTGTTTAACCCTTGGAGCTCTGAGTAATTCAATTTAAATTTTCAGTCACTTCAAATTGTGTCTCGCTACATCGATCCACAACTTCAATTGACTGAAAATTAGTTGGTTTTTTTTTGTGAAATTCAAGACCCAATGAAAGTCATCAGTGTTTCAAGTTCTGAGACATTTTACAAAAATTGGTCATAATAGTTCCATTAAAAACAGAGTAAGTTAACATCAGTGCTCTGAGGGTTAATCTTATGCCACCATTTACGATGCTGCTCAATAATTAGCCCACCATATATTTTGCTGAGCTCGAGATCTTCACCAAAACCGTCCTTGTAAATAAAGGAGTTGGTATCCAATCTGAACATACAGCATGCGCTGCCGTCACAGACTGTGATAAATCTGCTTTATACCTTACCTGATCACACTTATATTTGTCTATTGCTTGTATGGTACCGTGGGATTACAGGTTGTCATAATTGTAAATTCTATTTGATTTGACAAAGCCAATTGATAAATAGGTCATGCATATACCTCCCTCCCCTCTAGTAGCCCATCTCTGCATCATAGAAATATTATATATATTTTTGATTCGCTCTGATACGGTATTATATCTATTTACCATACATTATTGATCTTCATGAAGTATCAAATGTTAACCCTAAAATACAGCTAAAATTTGTAGCAGATCTTGTGGTAGATGCTCAGTTAATCAAATACCTCAATTTGAGAGATGTGACTTGTTTATATTTCATAAATAATATTTTTTTTCATTCATTTGAAGCTGGAAATACTGTTAGCAATTCAGCTTCAAATGAAGGAAAAATACTCACAAACAATTCAGCAGTAAAGCAGTATAGTTAAGACAAATCATTTTCAGTTATATCTAAATTACCATCGTTTATTTCACATTTTATGATTTTAAATAGTATAATGCTATGTGTGCTGATGCCAATTTCAATTGAAATCTAACATTTAGTGCAATATTTTTCTCTTTAATTTTTAGGTTAACAAAAATCAACATGACATGGTGTTTCTTTATTACTTTCTTTTTCAATATATTTATTTTGTCTAATGCACGCTTATAATATTTGCATTGCCGTGTACTTCCAGTGACCACTAACCTGTGTGAGGGCAGTATAGACAAGGACTGCTCACAGTTTCGAGACAAGCAAGTTTTTGGTACACCAGAATACATAGCCCCCGAAGTGATACTCCGTAGAGGTTACGGTAAGTCATTCTCTCATAATTCAAATGTATAAAACGTGCTTTGTTACAATTACTAAATTCTAGACTTGCACCATCTCTTACACATGTTGCCTCTTTATATATGATATAACAAATTGTAATGTAATACACATATGATATATATGTCTTATTTAACCCTTAGACCACTGAGCTATAAAATATAAATTTTCAACCACTTGAAGTTGTGTCTCGCTACCGCAATCCACAACTTCAAGTGACTGGAAATTTGTGTTATTTGTGAAATTTAAGTCCCAACATATAGCAGTGTTTCAAGATTGAAAGCATATTTTACTTTTAACAACTGGTTATACAGATAACTGATATTTAACCCTTAGGCCACTGAGCTATAAAATATAAATTTTCAGCCACTTGAAGTTGTGTCTCTCTACCGCGATACACAACATCAAGTGATTGAAAATTTGTGTTATTTGTGAAATTTAAATCCCAACATATATCGGTGTTTCAAGATTGCAAGCATATTTTACTTTTAACAATTGGTTATACAGGTGACAATAAAAACACAGAATGTCTACTGTAGTCGACATCAGTGGTCTAAGGGTTAATTATATTGATGAGGTGCTCTATTTTTTAAGGTTTTTAAATGCCAACACTTAACCCTAAGTGCCGATCACGTCTATGGCCGTTTTCAGCTTTTTTATTTCTCCTTCAAACAACATAATTTGAAGGAGAAATGAGCATTAAATTTGCTAGATTACCACATGTTTTGATTCAAATTCTACAAATTTAGCTCTTTGAGCCCTACAAGCGGCTTTTATATGACTTCACAAATTCACTGAGAGCTACTCAGAATGGCTCTGTGCATCCCAAAAAATTTACAAAAACTGATAAGTATTCTGTCCAAGAAGCCGGATTTATACAAAGTATTTTGGACTGAAAGAGTCAGGTAATTTTCCCCTAGTTGAAGTTGTGGGCCACAGAAGTGACACACAACTTCAACTGGTTAAAAATTGAGTCTTATGACTTTAAGGGTTAATATTTACTGCAGACTTGCCCATTCTTCAGGGCTATAACAGTTAACAATAGGTGTTTCAAGTCCCAAAATCACAAATTTACGACAATTTAAACACTTCATTATTATCCAATTGACACTATACAGTGACATTTTTTGAGCGCTTGCTTTATTATAGTGTCACAAATTTTGATTTAGAGCGATACTAATGTTCAAATTCTCAGGATATTTTGTTGTTGTTTACATCTGTTGTGTTGTCGTTTCAGGTAAACCGTGTGATTGGTGGGCAATGGGGGTGATTCTCTATGAATTTCTGGTTGGTTGTGTACCATTTTTTGGTGATACTCCTGAAGAGCTCTTCTCACATGTAGTCAATGGTAAGAATTATATCCGTAATGTTATGTGTAAGCACATGTCATTGATATTTACACTATTCATGTAGTCCAGGAATACATTTTCTAACTTCAAATTGATTTATAATGTTTTCTAGTAGATAACTAATAATCTTCTTAGCTTTTACAAGAACATCTTACATCAACTAAACTTTGTACATGAAACTGTTCATGTACTTCAGTGGCCTATCAACAGAAAACACCTCAGAGATGTGTAGGTGTGATGCTGATACTTATAATGTTGATTCACTGTGATCCAAATTGTGTATTGTGTTTATTTGGAGATGCTAAGCACATTGCATGCCTATAATCGCTTTTAGTTGGTCTTATTAGACGATCAAATCACTTGTTAATGGGAATTAAATGAGTGTTTAAGCATCAAGATTTGCAAATATTTGAATTTTCACCCCTTTGCGAAACACAACTTCAAATGGGTGCAAATTTAAATCAGATAACTCGATGGGTAAAAGGCTAATAAGAGTACTGTTGTTTTATTTAGATGAGATAGAGTGGCCAGAGGAGGAGGAGTATAAGCCGCCTGATGACGCCTGTGACCTCATCACCGGATTGTTACAGCAGAATCCTATCGAGAGACTAGGTGCCGGTGGGTCACACGAAATCAAGGAGCATGAGTTTTTTCACAGTCTGGACTGGCAAGGCCTTCTCAGACAGAAGGCCGAGTTTGTTCCCAGCCTGGATGACGACGAGGACACCAGCTACTTTGACAGTATGTTTTCTTTTCGCATCGTCTGCACATGATATCTACTTTTTGGCCTGCTAATTACCTTGGGTATATTTTTGGCTTATCTGTTTCCAATTTCATTAGCTAATACATGCACAGTTGTACTAGTTTTGTGTTATGAACATGACCAAATGCTGATGGAAATAGAAGAAACTTTATTTATTAATTAATTAAATACTTGAGTTAATTTAAAATCAGGATGAGTTCTAATCTGCACCAAAACTGTTGTGTAGGTTTTTTAGTGGAACCTACTGTAAATTCTTCATTGTCATCTTTAATATGGTTTGAAGATGTGTAGTCTGATGCAATATTGTATTTATTTTTTACAATAAAAAAAATAAGCTTATTATGTTTATTTATTTTGATTTTTAGTAATTTTAGGAAAGATCCACAGACTAATATAAGATATTTATCATGCCCATAGACCCATAACATAAGTATTCAAATGAAGCGTAAAGAACTAACTGAGACATTTATGACAATTTCATATTTAAAAAAAAACTCTCCACGGTTTGTATGACAAACAATATTTTGGCGCTTTAGGGGTTGCGACACTAAGACTGGTTTTGTTTGTTTCAGGTCGTACTGACCGTTACAGTCACGATCTGGAGGAGGGACCTGATACAGAGGATGAGACAGATGAACTGATGTTTCAGAGTTTCTCCTCCTGCTCTCCTCGATACAGCCGTGTCTATCTGAAATTCGAGGAACTCAAAGAGGTAACAGAAGACCCAATAATGTGTACATTTATATAATAAGTGTGTGTTTGTCAGAGAGATGTGGTGCCATGGTCTCTGCCTGCCCATGCGGTTTCAAACACTGCTTGGTAAAGGATTTCTAGAGAAATATCATGTTTCCCCCCTCTCAGGTATAAATGAGTATCTGCTAGGGCAGAGATGACAATGTGTACCATAAGTTAAATGTGTCGAAATGACTGCAGAACTATATACTCTCTGTGGAGTTGAAATGGTACAAATGAACAGTCCAGCGACCAGGGGGTAAAAGTCTTCTGATCGAGTCGTCAGATTTAATATCAGACTTGAAACCTGCATATATACCTTTTAGTCTAATAATAACACCATGTTCATTAGAAGAACGAGAGCAAGATCATTATTGTAAATACTTGTATACAATCTGCCAGTATATTGCATATTGTGAAAACATGTTGTTAAGTTTTCTAACATCAGAATAACAGAAATGGGTTTGTCTAATAGAAAGCTGCTGAAAATAACAATAAACAGATGAAAAAATTTGAGAACTGTACATTAGTTGATTTAATTGATTTTCTTGAGGGGGATCACTGTTGTGATACTGGTGTAGTTAACAAGAACCTGTTGATTTAGTTTTGCATCATGCATTTTGTCTTTTTAAATTTTCGAACTACTGTACCATCGTGTGAATGAAGTAATGAAGCAGTAATCTTGCATGTCATTTTGTTTGTGTTTCTTCTACAGATAGAGAAGGCTGCAGCCTCTGCCCAGAGAAAGACACAGAGTACATCCAGTCTGTCCCGTAGTGATGAGATGGACTCCTGTAGTGACCGATCACGCACGGGATCAGAGACACGGGACAGTGACAGTACATCTTCCATCAAGTACATGGGTCGTGACACGCTGGACAGTACAGACAGTATAGACGAGGAGGTGCGCAACTGCCAGGACACGTACGACGACAGATCGCTGGACCGCACAAACTCTAACGAGTCCACTTTCTCCGAGTCATCTGAATGCTCTGAGTGCTCGGTGGAGACTCCAGTCACATTACGCCACATCAGCCAGGCCAGTCGAGATTCTGCAGGCACGCTGGTGACTAGCACGCCTAAGTCACAAAGGTCTGATACTTCAGATGATGTCTTCACTCTTCCAAGCATGTGCGTATATATGTCTGCTTTACTACATGCTTGTCTCATCTTACTCGGATCACTTGTTCACATAGCTGGCTGGATTGTTTGGTCAACAAAGGTTCACGAAAAACCATTTGACTACTTTTTTTTATGGAAGAAGCATACTAATTGCTAACAAATTTACCCCATCACCCATTGTTTCACTGACCTTGTTCATTTCCACTTGCCGCATTTGATCATTTCTCCTAATATCACCTCCTAATATCACCATGTGCACCGTTGCTTTATTTAGCAAAACCTAGCCTTGGGTGAAAATTACTTGTATTTGTTTGATTTGACACCAACCATTTTTTTTCAAATCTGGATGTTTAAACGCACATTCCAGCTAATAAAAACGACTATAGTTGTGATTGGTTTCTTAACTGGAGGTTAGCTGATACCAGTATATCATCTCGTCAAAATGAGTTATAGATCATGGCCATCGATTTGCACATTAATGAAGAAACCGAGTTTAAGTTTCTAATTGTTCATCTTCTACTTTATTATGAAAAATCGACTGCAAAGTGTCCTAGGCCACTCGTCGATAGTGATAAATGGTTTCAGCATGCCATTTTTCAAACACTACCATTCTTTTTTGCATTGCTGCACAAGCCTTTGTATGTAAATTTTCCAATTAAATCTTACCTAGTTTTTGCAAATATGTGCCTGAGATAGCTGCACCAAAAGCTTATAAATATGATTGCTTCCCACTGAAAGAAAAAGATATCCATTGAATAAAACCCACTTGACAAATCGAAACTGGTGTATGGGAGTAGGTGTAGGCCTATATGGGCATATACCTATTTACTCTCCAGGCAACAAATTATATTCTACCATCTAGCCCATTTCCCCTGAGTCTGATTCAGGGGATGCGTTAATGTTGCTGATAACAGTTAATCTACTGTTAACTTTGTTGTTGACACGAATATCACAAATTTACGCTAAGGAATTTGTGATAATCATGTGGCTCTACTTATTACTCTGATTGTAGTGTATATATATGTATGTAAATAACTTGTCGCTCAAACACGAGGCATTGAGCACAGTTTCTTTGACAGTAGATCGACATTGAAGCAACATTAGCTCAATGTCTTGTGTTTGCTGGTTGTCTCAACTTTTTTCATTGTTTTGCGAAAGTGTAAATACTAACTTAGTATCTGTATGTATCACCGGGTATCTATAATATGCGGTGACTCAGTAAAACATGCTCTTTACTACATACATGTACCTTGTCTTTTGTAATCAGATCACTTTCTCATTAACTTTATTTTAGCTTTTTTTCTCTTACTCGTCAATAATGGTGTTTGCTGTGATTATTGATATCTGTGCCTGTTATTCTTTCTATTGTGTAAACTACCACTCTTTATTTCAATTAAAAATGAATTTTAAAGGCATTTTATCAATTGACATATTTGACCCTCAGAACAAAGGAATTCTTATATTTTAATCGATTTTGTTTATTTGACAATAACTTACTATTTGTGGGTGGAGAAACATCTGCCAACTAAAAAAAGGGAAATCCTCTAAATTTGCACTCTGATAATGCATACAGCCAATATTTAGCTTTTATTGCAGGTGGTGATATCTAGAATATTTACATCTGATTAACTGTAGTTTCAAAAATATTTTGATGAACCTCTGATGCTGTCAAGCATTTTTAGCCAAATATAAACCTTTTTAATCTAGGTTGTATATAAAGTCATGATTTGTATAAACTGGTTTTGAAGATTTTATTATTTGCTATGTTAACAGTGCGACGTCGCTGTCTACATCAGAGTCGTCACAGAACGAGAGCGATGTGTCACCTGGTGTTGTACGCAGGAAAAAACCTACCTCATCTACTCCTCAACAAAAAGAGGGAGTCCCCAAAATCAAAGTGGAGGCAAACCAATCTCCATCCTTACTCAGCAAAGGTAAGGAGTGATAGTGTCTAATTGATTATGATAATAAAAACCAACTACACCAGATGTTCTGCCAATGCTGGTTTAATGTTGGCCCACCGTCTTCGCCGCTGGACCAACATTAGACCAGCATTGGCAGAATGTCTCGTGTTTGCTTGAGATAGCCGCTTTTGGCCTTTTTATTTCTCCTTCAAAGAATATATTTGACAGAGAAATTAGCATTGAATTTGATAGATTGACATTACCCGGCTAAGCCAAGCTACTCACATTGCGTGGAGCTCGGCCGTGCTGACGGCCATTTTCCACAGCTGCCCGTGTAAAAAAGACAGTGACTCCGCCTACCGATAATACGGTAACGGTGTTGGCCCTAGTCAGCTAGCGCGCTCTGGTAATCTCAGTAGAGCCAAGCCCGCTAAAACATGGCTGTCAGTGTGTCAGAGCCTTGCGATGTCATCAGGGTAGATTGACATATGTTTTGATTCAAATTATACAAAATATGCAAGTTATTTTCACACTTGAGGTTGATCATGACCACAACCTCTAGTGGGTAAACACTGAAGTTTTTTAATTTAGCGCTTTAAAGATTAATTGAGATGCAAATAAAATGAATAAAATATTTTTATACCATGTTTATTTTCTATGTACAGAGCTGTCACCCGTTGAGGAGAAGGAGAGTACAAGTAAAAAAGAATACGAGGAAGAGAAGGAAGCGAAAGTGAAGGAAGCGAAAGGGAAGGAAACGACGGAGAAGGAAGCGAAGCCTATGTTGGCTCCCGAAGCCAAGCCCCCTCGCTCCCCTAAGTCTCCCACATCCCCCGCCACTGCTCCTCAAGTGGTGGAGCCCAGTAAGAATATGAAAACGCGCTTCTTAAAGCCAGTACATAAGTCTGCCTCGGCATCCCAGCTTACTCTGCTTATTCCTCCTCATGGTGAGCTATCCGCCTCGGCTCTTTGGATATGAAAGGGTGTATCTGCCACTTTACAAAGTGGCGGATACACCCTTTCATATCCAAGGGGACGCCCTGTCAACTACAACTCGTCACCTCGTGATTAACCCTGGCACCGCTAAGCGCAACTATGGTCGTTTTTAATCTGTTTTATTAGCTGTTTAAATCATTGGGAGCGAAATGTGTATTTAAACATCAAGATTTGCAAATTTTTAGTCTCAAATTGAACAAATATTTGTAATTTTCTCGACTTAAAGTGGGTGGAAATTTAAATTATGTAATTTAATAGTTTATGGGTTAAAGGGTGGTAATCTAGCCAACTCCAGTCGTCTACCGTTTGCTGGTTTAACTCCCTCACCGCTTATAGTTATTTATAAAAAAATTTAGCTGAGAAAATCACTGTTATTTTGAATGAAAATTGTGTTTAAACATCACAATTTCCAAATGTTTGGTCTCAAAATAAACAAATATGACTAATTCTCACCCACCTGAAGTTTTTGATCGCGGTAGTTGTGGATCGCAAGGCAATGAGTTGTTTTATGAAGTACACATTTCCTGATCTGTCTTTATTCAAGCTATTTAAGACAAAGCCATAAGACACTTGAATTCAAACTGTTCAATCACTTTGCAGCATGTACCTTATTTTATGCACACTGTCTGCAATAACACTTTTGTATAATATATTTTAAAACTGTCCTATTACTAGAATGACAAACTATTTTCCAGTCCATCTAAGAACTTTTATGGCATGTTTCATATTATGATGGACAGCTATCATGATCATTTCTGCACACTTTTCTTCTACACAGAGCTTCCTATAACACTTTTTACATCATAAATAAGTTTAAATAATTATTTATGTTTTTAGTCACATTATCAAAGCAGGCTAAGACAGGTATTATTTACACTCACCATCACACATTAGATAATTAAAAAGTCCTACACTTGCAGTTGACCCCTTCGTTTTTATAAATATATATTTAACCTTTAAGAATTACTGATTGCTCATACTTTTACAGAAGATTGATATCTGATAGAAATTAGATTAACAGCTGTTTTATAAATAGTTCCACGTAAAGAGTTTTATACAGATTTGTTTTTTCAATCAGAAGATTACACCCCGCAGCCTGTGACATCTCCCGGGTCCAGCACCAGCTCCCGCGATGGCTCTCCTTCCAGGGAGTTCTCCCCCATCACTGGTATGCTGAAGCCACCCATAATCATCAAGAAGGGTCCTCGTGGATACGGGTTCACACTGCGGGCCATACGGGTGTACTACGGAGAGTCTGACTACTACACGCTGCACCATCTCGTGGTTGTAAGTATCGCATCACAAATACTAGAAGCATAACTAGAAACCAGATTGTCTGGTTAAATATTATGATATAATGTGATATTACGTAAATGGGGCCAGTATCTTGCAATACGTTGGAGAATAAATTACGATTCAAGTTAAAATCGACAATCAGTTTCAGAAAAAGTTTGTCATGTGATGATTTGTGGCTGATCAAATTCAACATCAAAGTGTTTAAACATCAAAATTAGGTAATATTTGATCTAAAATTTAACAAATATGAGCAATTTTCACCCACTGGAAGTTGTGGATCGCAGTAGTGAAGCACAACTTCAAGTGGGTGAAAATTGCAATTTTTAATTTACAGCTTCAATGGTTAAGTTGGTAATGGGAACATGTGTGTTTTCAGCTCGCCCCTTAAATTTTAATTAAATAAGGTGGTTCATTGCAATTGAAGTTCGGTGTGGTCGATGTCAAGGTTAACATTTACTTGTGGGTGCGATAACCTCAACACCTTTTCATTTATCTTGCTCAAATTTGTTATACGTTTTGCGTTCAAATTTCGTGACAAGATCGTGATAATTTTCTGATGATTTTCTTATTATTTCTCGCATTTTAAATGAGTGTGTTTGTTTGTAGGCTGTTGAGTCTGGTAGTCCTGCGTTTGAGGCTGGTTTACGTGCTGCCGACCTGATAAGTCATGTCAATGGGGAGTCTGTACAAGGCATGCTACATGTACAGGTGGTGGCTCTAATAGTGGCCGGGGGCTCCAAGGTCACAATACGAGCCATGCCACTAGAGAACACCAGTATCAAGGAAGGCGGCAAAAAGAGAACCATACATCAAGGCAAGATGGCCAGGCAGCGCTCCAAGAAGAGACACCAGAGGGGAAAAAGTGATGATAAAACCAAGCGCAGGACATCCTTGTTTCGTAAGTTGAGCAGTCGCAGGGCAGAGCAGCTTGGTTCTCCTCTCACACCAAGTCGTAGTCTGTCTCAGCTGAACAGGTCGTTGTCTTCTGGTGACAGTCTGCCTGGCTCACCCACACACCTCAGATCACCGCGCTCTCCACCTACTAATCGTATGATGTGGTCTCCGGCCAGTGATTCAGCTCACTCGACTGGTAACTCTTCACAGAGCAGCTCACCCGGGTCCACGGCTCCTAACTCGCCAGCCAGCTCATCACACTTCAACAGGCCCAGCTCACTTCACGGTCTGAAACACAAGCTGCAGAATATCAAGTCATCTAATCACCCCAACCGCCGTAAATCCGTGCATAACATCCCGCTGTCACCCCTGGCACGTACACCGTCACCGTCCCCAATGGCCACGTCTCCCACCCGGAGCCCCAGCCCGCTCACCATGAGTCACGCTCACCAGCACTCGCACGGGGTGCACTCGCACGGGCCTGCACACAGTCACGCCCCGGCCCACCACGCCCTGATTCCACCCGGAATATCCAACACTACTCAGACGTACAATCCTGGTCAACAGCAGAGCACCCCGTCTCCCGCGGCGGCCGCGCTCACCCCCAGAAAGTCAATGACGCGCCCTAAAAGTACGTGCGAGCCGGGGTCGCCCCTGCTCAGACGAGCCCTGTCCCCGGATCGCCTACACCCAAGCTCTGCGGAGAAACAGCCAGTCACTCATCACCAGACCCACCACCAGCACCGCAGAAAAGGCTCCTGGCATGATCGAAAAGATCAATTTGATGCCCTATAAATCCCGTGCTTGCTACAATCAAATGATCACTAACGATCTACAGGCATCATGGTGGAGATGGGAAGGACTACCTTACATAATGACAGGATTATATTGACACAAAGCGTTGGCTCAATGTAAGGCCAGTGTCTCCGACACTGGCCCGACATTTAGTCTAGGCTTTGTGTTGGCTGGATTACCAGAAGTGGCGTCATCCTGCTCAGCAATGCCAGGGTTTCTCTCCAGCAGACAATGTCTCATTTACAGAAATTCACATCAGTTTGCAGGTCTTTCAGGTGCACAAGCCCCAATGAATTTGTATATAATTATGTAAAAGCGCCGAAAACCGAGTGGCAGTCTAATCTCTCTACAGCTCAGTAGAATTTGTGACATCATGCTTTGTAGTAGAAGTGGTAAAAACAGGGTAAAAAAATCGGTTGTAATAATAATTCACAGGAATATTTCTATCCAGATAGAAGAAGAACCACTGGCGAAATCTTCAATATTTGTTCAACCAATAACGTGGATGGCGAGTACAATTTTTGATATCTCCTAATATCTACCTGGTTACACAGATTCGATCTTTTCACTGGGTCTCAATCATTTAATAGTGCTGTTGTGTAAAATGTAATCCTTATTATCGGAGAGATAGAACAAATAGCCTATGTTGTTCTTTGGCTTCTTTGTGATGGAAAGAATTTTTACTGTGAGCACCAAGATATTTGTTTGATGTGTATAATAATTATAATAATATCACAAATGTGGTTCTAATATGTCAATCTGTAAATTATTTGTTTCTGTTATGTTCAAAGTGTTCTGTGATAATATTACGCTGTATTTAATATTACACTGTCTACAACATTGTATTTAAAACTGCTGCATGAAATGTGTCCACATAATGTGTTTATGATTCACAATGTTCTTCTGCACCTACATTGTATAACCCTTTCAGCGTGGAACCTTCTTGCTGACGTCTATAGACGTCAGAATCTGACATCTATAGACGTCAGATTATGACATCTAAAGATGTAGACGTCAGATTATGACGTCTAAAGACGGTCCCTGCTGTAAAAGAATTATTACAAAAATTAATATTGGTCGTAGACCCATAACATAGGTATTCAACTGAAGCGGAAAGATCTAACTTAGACGTTCATGATGATTTAAAATTTAGAAAAAAACCTCTGGTCTCCATGGTTTATACAAAAATATTTCAGCACTTCAAGGCTTAAATACTATACTCGTTATTCCAATGACTTGTTGTCTTCATGTCAATCTGGCGTAGGCCTACTCGTAACACACCTGGTGTGACATAGAAAATGAAATCATTTCTAAAGTGGATGAAATTATTATGTGGAAATGTGTTGTATTTTTTGACAGATATAGTTTAGTTGATTGCGTCCACAGCATGAGGACAGCTGATCCTGGTTGGGGATTTAATTAGTCAGACCAGGATTTAAAAATAGGCAATAATGTGTATGCTTGCAATCAGGAAAAAGGGAAGGCAATACATCCCGCTAATATTGAAAATACGTGGCCATTTGAAGAGTCATTTAATTTATAGATGTATATGACAAACGTTTCTATATTATGCTTCCCAGGTGTGACTGAAAAATCATCTAGTCACTTAAGACTTATTATTTTGACTTGCATCATGCAAGCCGTAAAGTGCTCTTGCTCTGCGACTAGCTATACACACACTGTGACACACGCTTATAAAACATATATGTTTATGTATGTAGGGGTGTGCACAGCTTTTGTAAAAGAGAGTGGTCTCGGGATTAAATTTATGGAAATAAAGCGGATTTGTTTTTAATCTGCGGCTCTGCACGCCCCTATATGTATATGTAGGTATGTATATACGTATGTAAATTGATGTATATCTATACGTATGTATATATATATATGTATATTTGAGACAAGTCAAAAGTTTGAATTCTTTCTGCCATCAATTTGCTGCTAAATGTATACACCTGTACAGTCATTCTCGTTGCATCCCATTTTCAAGTTTGTATATTTTTTTCATTCATCATTCTCATCATATCACTTGTAGACTTGCATGACAAGCTTACATTCTGTAAGCGTCACTAATTGAAAGATGTACGCGTTTAGAAATCTGATTTATTCTGCTATAACATAGCAAGGTGGTGAATATGGAAGTCTAAATTAACACGTAGACCTATTATATTTGACCTAATTGTCTGGCTTCAAATGGAATCAGTACATCATCGCGGAGTGTTCATTGCCATGCCTGTAGGCCAATCTCCACCAGCCTTTACACCTGTTTTATTAGCAGGTTAACCCTTTAAGTCCTCACGATGCCTCAAAGCATCATCTTGCATCTCTGAAAAAATACCTAATTTGCTACAACTAGTGGTTTTAGTGCGACAATTTTCGAGGAAATGTGACAAAAATAACACTTTCTTTTTTTCATTTGTCACCCACTGTGGGTCATCTTCATTCACTACAAGTCGAGAATTGCGACAGCAATTCGCGGCTTGTAGTGGATGAAGATGACAATGGTAAACTCAGGCCTGAAAGGGTTAAATAACGGTTATTGAGAATGAAGTGTGTGTTTAAACATCGGAATTTGCAATAGTGTGGTCCTAAATTAAACAAATTTTGATTAATTTTTAACCGCTTGAAGTTGTTGTAGCAAGACACAACTTCAAGTGGGTGAAAATTGTATGTTATTTTAATTTAGTGGTTTAAGGACTGATGTATGTAGATGTAAAAGATGAACACGATATCCTCAACTTTACTGAAACATTTGTAAAGTATAACGAAAAATTGTCATTATGATAATTAATGTTAAACTATCACTTCTACATGTAACTGTACATATTAGGATTTGGACTTTAAGGACCTAGTGTAGCTGGATATATTTGTACATTATCTGGCTGCTATATGTTTGAAAAAGCCACTTCATATAACCATTTCACATAATTTTACAATCACTACACTTAAAACTGATATATTATTATTTAAGGGAGGACTTTGTACAAGTATGTATGTATTTTTCATTCCGTCCATTAATATCTGCGGTTATTAAATAAATTACAACTATTGGCTTAGTGTTTATGGAAAACTAATAATGTGTACAAGGCACATGCCCAACACAGATGAGACGTCGAAACATTGCTGTCTTAGTATTGTGTCACTGTCGTCTGCGACGCTGCACGGTATTAGGCCGACATTCAGTTAACGCCTCCACCCTTTACCCGCTAAGTTATCTTATTTAAATTTTCACCAACTTGAAGTTGTGGTTGCTACCGTGATCCACAACCTCAAGTGGGTGAAAATTACTCATATTTAAGAGCAGGCATTTGCAAATATTGATCTTCGAACATCCATTTCACTCTCGATAACCGATTTGATCAGCTAATAAACGACAACTGTCGTGATTAGCGGTGAAAGGGTTAAATTGGTGGCAACAGTCTGGAGGGTGTGTTATCTTCACCGTGTTTAATATCACTATGCGAAGATATACAAGCTGTACAGATCACAATAGTAGGGTTTGTACTCCACTAAAGTACAGTACAATGCGTATGTATCTGACTTGTATAGATCTATTTTACTACACTTTATGTACACTTTTAAAAAACAAGCATTTTTTGCCAGACCTTCTTAATATCAAGCAATTATATTCGTTTAATTATGTGCTATTTCCAGGAAAGTCACTTTTCACCCCCTGATGCATTCTTTGTCAGTTGTTATTTTTGGGATATATCTTCCCACATGACTTTGTCACAAAGTAGACAAGTTGATATATTGGTCATGTATATTGTGTGAGTAGTAGTTATGTACGACTGTTATTTGATAGGGATCACTTGTTTGTGGACGTTGCTTGAATAGGTTGTTACACCCTGCCTATCCTGCAGACACAAAGACGTTCAATCAATGTTGGCTAAGCGTTGATGCAACGCCGTAGACGGTGGACCAACGTTAAGCCAACATTGATCCAACGGCCTTTGTCTGCTGGGTATCTATCGTAAGTTACTGTGACCATTGTTTTGTAATGCATACAAGATTTCATTATTTTTTTAGAAAATTATTTCTAAAATCACGTTATGTATTACTTGCGATGTGAAAGATATACCAATTAGAATTATTTTTGATGTGAAAACGTGATGCTCTCTCCACAATATGAAAGCGACACAATCAGGCTTTAACTTGAAAAAATCGGTGGTTTTATTTTGGCTTCTTAATATGACCATTTGATGTGAGCATGTCCATAGACTAGAACTTAAGAAGCCAAAATAAAACTACCGATTTTTTGATAATTTTAGCCTGATTGCGTCGCTTTAATTTGTGAAGAGGTCTGCCTAAATCTATTCCAGGAGTTGCACTTAAAATTACTTAAATATAATTTATCAATATTTAATTCGTCATTTCTATATTTGAGCATGTTCACACAATAATGTCATTTCTTAATCATGTAAGATATATTTTATATTTCCGTACAAATATACATAAGAAGAAAAGTATTGTCTCCAGCAAATGATCCAATTTCCAATAGACCTGTACCAATCTCCTTGTAATTAATCAAATTGCTTTAATTGAATTCGGGTCATTATTTTAAATGGGTTGTGTCAACCCATGCACATGTCCTCAATTTGATTTACCTGTGTTGACAACGTACACTGTAAACATTGGGTCCCAATACAAACTTTGGGCCAAAGTTGTTTCGAGGTTGGTACAATGTCATAGAAATTATCTCAACATTGGAACAACCCTTGTGGAGCGTGTAGATTCGCGTTGATGTAGCCAGCACACATGAGACATTGACCCGGTGTTGGTTCAATGCTGGTACACCGTCTACGACACCGACTCAACATTGAACCAACAGCGGGTCAATGTCTCGTGTGTGTGTGCTGGGTAGCACACAGTGAAAGATGTACATAACATAATCAACATAAGTAGGTTCTTTGACCGGAATCTTCTTGGTGGGACGTTTGAAAAATGAATACAATGTACAGATTTATTGGTGTAGTTATCAAGCTCCACAATATTTTTTCAATAAAATTGATTTGTGAAGTGTAATTTCTGCCCACGTTGTTATAACTGATATGTCGATGAGTTTTGTTTGCAGGGCATATAGACCGCGTGTTATGTGTGATGGCTGAAGCATGTTGATTTAATGTTGGGCCAGCGTCGCATACGGTGGCCCAACATTAAATTAACATCCACCTGGCGCGCCCGCGACTGTATTTGAGGTAGACACGGCGTGCCGGAGACTGATTGTGAACAAAAGCTTGTTGTGGTTGTAAATGTTTGTCTGTGGTATCGAGTCCTGTATTAACTGTCACCATCATCTACTGCCTTATGTCTTTCATAATAAACATGGCTTGTCAAAACAAATACGTCTCCGCTCTTATTTCAATCTACGAATGTTATGTTACGACAATGCATAGTCCTGGGGCTGATTCTAAAAATTGAGCTTTTGTTGCACCCCTGGAAGAGCATAGGTTTTTATGGTATATTCTGTCTCTCTGGTTCACTATCTTTCATTTAAAAACATTACCTCTTTTAAAAAGTTCCTGAAAGCCCCTTTGAAGACCATTTCCTACAGTCGGTCATAGTGCTCTGGTTCAACACTTGTAGCTGACAAAAAAACATAACAAATATTGCCAATTCTACCTCGTACGTATTTAACAGTATATTAATATATACAAAATATGGCAGTGTAATAATAGGTGTTTACCGAGGTATAAATTTAAACTTTTTTTTCTGTCAAAAAATTGGTAATCATAATTAATAATTGTCGCTTTTATGTTTATCTTCCAAAGCCTCAAAGATATTTTAAATGTAAGAGCAAAAGCAATGACACAAACAACACAGCACGTGAGTGTTTTTCACAAGTCGAATATTTATAAATTCGTAATTTGTGCAGTGTAGTTTTCATTCTCACCAGGTAATCATCTGTTTATCATTTCACTTTTTCGATCATTCAATTTTTTAATTTCACTACTAGAGCCTAGTCAATATACAGTTGAACAATAATTTTGTACCTTCGATCCGTCTCATTCCCTCCTCTGATCATTGCTTCATCCACTTCACAACTTCATTGTTTAGTACTCATTCAATTCATTTTATTACGTATTATGTATATATTTATAATATGAAATGTTCACATAATTATGATTTTTCTAAATAACTTGAAAATTTATGTATGAATGTCTGATTTCATGTATTTGAGGGATGATGTCTCCTACAACTCGTTCATGAGTGACCTGATTTTTATAGGTCGAGATTGAAATATTGCTGCTGCTACTACTACTACCTACTACTACTACTACTACTACTACTACAGGCTACCAACATACACACCAGTATTGTTTATTTATTAGAGTATACCAGTTTCATTGATACGAAATAACTATCTAAGTTCTTCTATCCGGTTTCTTGAATAAGTTTCTGCCTGATACTTTCAGCGATTTGAGATGCTGCATATATATTCATTTTGTGTGTGGAGTGATAGAGATTGTTGACGAAGAGTTGACGAAGAAGGCCATGGCTTTTGTTAGTAGAAATGGAAATTTGCTCATGATGTAGGATAACTGTGATGTGTTCTTAGCACATATAAATTCGTAATTTGTGCTGTGTAGTTTTCATTCTCACCAGGTAATCATCTGTTTATCATTTCACTTTTTCGATCATTCAATTTTTTAATTTCACTACTAGAGCCTAGTCAATATACAGTTGAACATTAATTTTGTACCTTCGACCCGTCTCATTCCCTCCTCTGATCATTGCTTCATCCACTTCACAACTTCATTGTTTAGTACTCATTCAATTCATTTTATTACGTAGTATGTATATATTTATAATATGAAATGTTCACATAATTATGATTTTTCTAAATAACTTGAAAATTTATGTATGAATGTCTGATTTTATGTATTTGAGGGATGATGTCTCCCACAACTCGTTCATGAGTGACCTGATTTTTATAGGTCGATATTGAAATATTGCTGCTACTGCTACTACTAATACTACTAATACTACATCATAGGCTACCAACATACACACCAGTATTAATTATTTATTAGAGTATACCAGTTTCATTGATACGAAATAACTATCCAAGTTCTACTTCTATCCGGTTTCTTGAATAAGTTTCTGCCTGATACTTTCAGCGATTTGAGATGCTGTATATATATTCATTTTGTGTGTGGAGTGATTGAGATTCCACATGAAACGGTTTTCCAAATATACGCAATGAATATTGAAAAGTTCATTACTATAGTGCACGGGGACACTACCACGTATAGCAATAGCACGAACAGGACAATCGTCTGTTCTGTCTAGAAACAAACATTTACCCAAGTTGACGAAGAAGGCCATCGCTTTTATTGGTGGAAATGGAAATTTGCTCAAGATGTAGTTTAACTGTGATGTGTTCTCAGCACGAGCCAACAAACCATCATGAACGGCATGTTTGCAAGCTTCTGCTAAGCACCACATATCAGTGGTTTTCTTTTCATTTATAATCTTAATCTTACACATAAAGAATGTGGCATAATTTGCTACTTGTTGATATATGGAATCAGCTCCACTTCGGGCGTAGTGTGGACGAAGATTGACAGTGGTGTTAAATTCGACTTCTCCTGACAGATGCCATTTTTCAATCATCACGGTCAGCGTTGCAGCCTGCAGAGCTGCGAGAGGCGATACAGAGTGAGATTTACACGATTCCATAATTCGTTTGGTTTCGTTTTTGTCAAAGACAATAGGAACTATACGTGTTGCAGGAAGTATAGTTGATTTAATCGGGTGATTGTCTTCTAGGTTCTTGATCCACCAGCTTCTATCTTTTGAATTAATCTTGTTTGCAATCATCCCTGCGATTGATGGAAACCAGTTTGTCAATAGTTGAAGAAATTTGAGCGAGAGGGGAAGACTATTTTCTATTTCCATTATATCACATAAAGATTTAGGGAGTGGCAGCGATTCAGGATTTTCACAATGTTCAACCCCATTCAACTCATCCTCCAAAAATGATAAGGTTTCATTGATTATGAGTAATATTGAATTACCATCACATATTGCATGGTCAAATACAAATATCAGGGCAAATTGATGAGGTAATTTAATATGAGTGTCTTCATAGTCTATGTTTGGTAAGAACTTCACATGCCACAATGGGCCTTCTTCACTGTTTATTCCCGGCTCAGAAAGCTGTTTTTCCATTACATCAAGCCGATATTTATCGGCAAGTTCTTCTACATTCTTTTGAATTTGATCCATGGGCACAAACCAATCATTGGTGGTTCTGTTACTGGTTGATTGTTTGACTTTCATACGTAAGAGTGGGTGTCTTCTCACCAAACGACACAAACATTTCTCTACATTCTTCAATGTTATCGGATTAGCGGATGCAAAAATAACAGTTTTGACAATGTGCATGCAGCCTCTCCTCCCTAAATTTAGCAATTGTTGTTCAAAGTTACAGAGGGGCCTTCTATCCACGGTGACAATAGGTGATTCTTTTTCTGTATTATGCCATCTCATTAACCACATAGCAGTCAAAATAAAGCATATGAAGTATAGCACTATCTCCATAATTGTATCTGGAATGGACAAAATATGTTAAATCACATGTAAAGCATAATACTAAATTATTATTATCATTATTAATAATAAATATAAATAATGATAAATTAATGACGATGATTATTAACCAGACAGACAAGACATACAGATATTTTATTGACAGAAAGAAAGTCATTAGAGGCCTACAGACTTATTTGACATAGAAATGACAGAGATATAATGTACATGTATATTGGTCGTAATATGCTCAGGGGGTGCATTAGGGGTGTTGGGATATATGAATTCACACTCGTTATTGGAGCACCTATTTTTCAACTCAGTTAATTTGATATTGACATTGACTGGGTGCTTGTCCAGACATAGTAGACATAAAATTGGCTAAATGTCTTTACTTTGAAAAAAAATATTTACGATTTTTTACCACTGCACACTGATATTTGGACTATTATTTGTGACATATTTGCAAATCGCCTGTGGTCTCCCAGCTCTGCCTTCTCCTAACCCAAATTTAAACAAAATAAATAGTGCTGGCAGAATAGTGCATTAAAAACATCTTTTCAGGTTTTAAATACTGTAAATGTATTGGTCAAGTGCCACCAATCATAGCAACGTAGTTGTTCAATTCACTTGTTTTGCCAATTTTTATCGTACATTTGTGAGATGTGGTTCCCAATTATTTGTAAAACATTCAGGGCCAAGCTAAATGTATTCCAGATGAGACATTTCAAGTCATGTTGAAAGGCAAAGCAGTCAACTTCAAACTGGTGTGTGTATGGGGATTTAGGAGAATACCCACACCACATCAAAATATTATGGTATGGGACATAGTGATTGGGTATCCCATATCAAAGACATATGAGACAGATCTAAATTATTTATGGGAGCTTGGCACTCCTAGTCTAAAGCTTACAAAACACATACGTAGACACATTGAATTAATTATTAGAAATGACTGGCACCAGGAAATTAACAATTCGACTAAAAATCACAAGCTTATATTATACAAAGAAATTAAAGAAACCTTCTTACCAGAACCCTACCTATTTATCAACATACCTAAATACCGCCATGCAATTGCACAATTACGTCTAAGCTCACAACATTTAGAAATTGAAACCGATAGATACACGCGCCCTCTCACCCCTGCAATTTTGAGATTTTGTGTAGCATGTCCAGGTAAAGTGGGTGATGAAATTCATTTTTAATATAATGTCAAAGTTTGTCCATCATAAGAGAGAAATTATTTGCAGAATCGGAAAAAATCATCCCCCATTTCACTTCTTCGACAAGTAATGAATACAGATAGTATGGATCTATTAATATCTCTGGGTTATTTTATAATTAAAGCTAAGAAGTAGATATTTTAATTAATAGAAAAGGTAAAGATATATAACTATATGTAGGCCTATAAGTGTGGGTATATGTATGTGTTATGAACTATGCACTTTTCCTAATATTTTAATATTGGTAATTGCGGTTGCAGAAATAAGCAAGATTTCGCGTTCATTGTTCATAGCATTACTGTGTACCAGGCACGCAAGACACGACACCCATACAAAATACTTCAGCTCGAATATGAATTTACGTTTGCTATGCTCTGTATTTTTAACCCTTAATTTGCTTAAAACAGCCATAGATACATCTCGCTAGTGACGTCACCACTGGTATGTCTCTAGATATCATAATTCCTAGAAACTTATTATTTGTGAGTTACATATTGATAATTGCGGCTGCAGAATTAAGCAAGATTTCGCGTTCATTGTTCATAGCATTACTGTGGAGAAGAAGATGTATTTCGTCGTCAATTTTGTTTGATTCACACCTTGTGCATATGTGTTGGTTTATTGGAGTTATTGGATTATTGAATCGTCCTCTCTCTATTTTTAAATCATGCGTTAAATCAACCATTTATATCTATATACGTCCAATGTATTTAGATTTGTCAACATATTTGAATTTAATGGGTATATATCTATTAACCCTTTCAGGCCTGAATTTACCATAGTCATCTTCATCCACTACAAGCCGCGAATTGCTGTCGCAATTCTCGACTTGTAGTGAATGAAGATGATGCGATGTGGTTTAAAAATATAAGAAAATCACCACGTATTGGTAAACCTGTTTCAGGAAAAATTTCGTTCTAAAACACTTGCTTGTAGAAAAATTAAATCTGTTTTCAGGGATTTAAAATGATGCTTAAAGGCATCGTGATGGCTTAAAGGGTTAATTTGTAAATATATATATATAAATATATACATGTATATGAAAATATATACAGTACAAACCGATAAGACAATAGTTACCAATAGCTGTGGGCTCTAAGAAATAATCTGCTCAGTCCAAGGTTGAAACATATATCCTTTGATTGTTATATCAGTTTGGTGGTTTTATATTGCATCATATATAATTAATTCATTAGAATTGTCGGCACCCCCACCAAGAACAGTATTAATTTGTTTATATTATCGACATTATCAAACAGATATATAATATGTCACTTCCGGTTACTCATGATACACGAGCCATTGAACTAATGTTGGTTTAATGTTGGGCCACCGTCGAAGGCCAACATTGGGTCAACGTCTCTTGTTTTATTATACTCGTGACACGATTTAAATGTCTTATCTGTCAATTTTACCATAATTATGAAAGTATTCAGGACCCCTACTCATTATTAGTAATAAAATGTATATATTCGTGTTGGCTTTGTATATGCCCTTATGTTGTTTCGTCGAATTTTTTGGTACATTTTTCAAAATTATACTTTTCAGAAAGATTATATGATAATCTAACGAAAAAATATGGTTGGCATTTTTTTGGCGGCCATTCTGGATTATTGGCGGCCATTTTGATTTTTCCATACAAATAATCTATTTTTCTTCATATCTCGGGCAATAACGAACGGATTTTCGAGATTTTAATGTCTAAACATATAAGTTTTCAAGGGCTAGGAATTGTTTAGGACACATATATTTGTCGTAAATATAATATTACGCTTTAAATTATATAAAACACAAACAAAATCTATATAATGTTATCACTTTTTTAAATCGTGTTATGTTAACCATGATATTGGCAACAATGAAAATAAACCAAATATTCAACAGATAAAACACAACCTTTTTGAATACAAAAGAGCAGTCAAAGATGAGCACTTACACCCAGAATTGTAGTGAAAAATGGATCGAGTTTTCAGGCTAATTTCACACAGTTTTATATGTCTTGCGATCCCTAAGGCAGACAGTTGAAAGCAGTGGCTTAAATCAAGTATGGGTTGAATCTGATATCTATAGTAATGTCACTGTTCTGCAAATTATAAATGGCAATCACCATAACCTGATAACCGTGCAATCGAGTGTCATCTAGTAACTCTACAGATATTATGTGATCTCCGCTATGATGCTTTCTTATCTGCATGATAGTCTTGTAGAAGCTTGCAGAAACGGAGAAGATACAAATGAGGCACATGAATGACGGCTTGATACAATGAATACATTGGTGAATTTAATTACTATAACAATAAGTATCCCATGTATAGATGGGTTATGATGTATATGCGACAGGTGATGAGTCTTCTTCAGTTCGTGCAGGGAACACGTCAGAGGAATTGGAACTTGCACTTAACCACATTATAAGGACTATGTATATGGTTCTTTGCATATAATAGACTAGACTACGTACAAAATATACCTTTACATAGAACGCAATTTTTTTATTTCAAAACCACAAATCCCCAGGTGTGAAACGAAATGGAAAAGGGCAGATTAGTTATCGAGAAAACTCATCCATAGCTGTCGGTGTCGACCAGGCACAGAATATCAGGTATCACTAAACAATACTGAAGCTCTTGCTGAGATACTGCTTGAGTAGTCCAAATCCAAGAAGCTGAGAAGATGTTGGACATGACGTAAAACAAAAATTCACCAACACGTCCTCACAAACAGTACAATTATCCGTCAAGAAAAATATGTGTACCAGCTAAAAATGGTTTTGAAAAACTCTTACACATTTTCGTTGTTTAAATGTAACGATGGTAGTGAAAGAAAACTTTATATTTTGATGACAAAAGTAATAATGCCCGACGATATCCAAGATAGCATACTTCGTAGAAAAGAAAGAGGCGAAGTTCATACAAAGAATGTGTAGAGGAAAGAATCGTGGAGAGAGAAATATGTGACACAAAATGACAAAAATAACATATGTCGGCTGGAGCGCAGGGTGTCAAACAATAAAGGTTGATGTGAGATCAAAAGAAATGATGATGAAGACATCGAATTCCATGACGACACGTCTTCTTGTCTTCACAACGTGATAAAGGGACATTGATCCAAAAGAAATGATTAGAAAGTATGAATTTTCAACTACAAACCAGAAACTGTTCTGATCGTCAATTACGTAGATGCTCAGAAAAAGCTTTGCTGCTGCATCATCTTGAAAACTCGAAAATGAGCAAAGTATATCTCAAGAATCTCTAGATCAGATGTGTCTGTTATTTGACGGAATGGCTGTGGTTAATGAACAAGCTTTTTACAAATATTCCATCAATAATTGTAGTGATCTGGCCGACTCCTTTGTGAATGCGATTGGCAAAAAATCACATAGTTATGCTATCTCTTATGTACTGTTTGATAAATACTTTGTGAAGTCATCGATGACTCCATACAGATCAGAGATTGTCTGTTAGGTAAGGAAACCAAAGAACTCTAACACTTTATTTAGCTCAAAAATGGTAGAGAAGAGTAATCAGCAGACACAACAGTAACCCATAAAGGTGTATTATTAAATCAGCCCGCAGAAAATGTTGTAGATCTGAATAGTAATGAGGAAGAAGCAGACACTCTTCTTATTTTTTATGCTGCTGGGATACATAAAACAGGATATGATGTACATATTATAATGCATCGGACACAGATGTCATGGTTTTGGCAATCTCAGCGATTAAAAAACTGAGATATAACATCAATCATAGCAGGAACTGGCCCAAGACGTCGCATTGTGAAGCTGCAGCCAATCTATAATGCTCTTGGTGCACCACAGGTCATATCTTTGAGACAAGCAAAACATCGCAAAACAAAACGTTTCGCCCCCTCCCCATAAATTGGAAAGACGTTTCGCCCCCGTCTTCATAGTTCAGTAAGACGTTTCGCACCCAAACCATATATCAGAAAGACGTTTCGCACCCAAAACCATATTTCAGAAAGACGTTTCGCACCCAAACCATATTTCAGAAAGACGTTTCGCACCCAAACCATATTTCAGAAAGACGTTTCGCCCACAAATCATATTTAGGAAAGACGTTTCGCACCCATTTCATTATTAGGAAAGACGTTCGCCCCCTCTTCATATTTTGGAAAGACGTTCCGCCCCCTAATCAGAAAGACGTTTCGCCCCTATAGTCATGATTTGGAAAGACGTTTCGCACCCATTTCATAATTAGGAAAGACGTTTCGCTTGCTATTTATAAGTCAGCATGATATACATTTTTAAGAAAGACGTTTCGCACCCTAATCATAAAACAGCATAAATTGTGAAGATTGCCGTCCCATTTATAGGGAAGACATGTGTGTGTGCCCACTTAGGCTACCTTGTTGTTCATGCATTTTACTATCGCTTACTTTTCTCATTATTTGATTCAGCAACTTTAATTTATTGTGCTATAAATCTGATTGCCGACCTAAACTTGGAACATAAATAACTTAATGCAATATTGTAATTTGTATTACATTAACGTATATAAATTTGAAGGCTGATTGTTTATTTTTAGAAATATATAGAAGCTAGGTATCTTAATTTGGGGAGGGGCGAAACGTCTTTTCTGGGGTGCGAAACGTCCTACAAGAATGGGGGCGAAGCGTCTCACATAAGGGTTCGAAATGTCTTAATTTAGAGAGGGAGCGAAACGTCTTTCCCAGGGGGGCGAAACGTCTTCCCTAGGGGGCGAAACGTCTCAATAGGGGGCGAAACGTCTCAATAGGGGGCGAAACGTCTCACATAGGGGGCGAAACGTCTCACATAGGGGGCGAAACGTCTTCCGTGGGTGCGAAACGTCTCACAGGCGGGCGAAACGTCTTAAACTGGGACAAGTCGTCACGGCGACGGGGGCGAAACGTCTTGAAGATGGGTGCGAAACGTCTTGGGGGGCGAAACGTCCATGGTGCGAAATGTCCTGGAGCCGGTCGCTGGAGGCCTCAAGAAAATTCAAACCCATGCTATCTCGACCCCCACCAGTACCTGGGGCGCGTTTTAGGTACGCATTCTCAGATGAAAAGAAACGAGCTCTTATTGAGTCTCGTGACCTATACGAAAGCTCGTTGATTTTCCTCGGTTGTCACCTTTAACACGTATAGGAGCACTCTGAGACACTCGTTTAATCTTAACGATTCTCATATGCAAATGAGCTATATCTGAGCGGGAATGATAGTAAAACAGGCCCCTGGATCAGGCACACAGTTAGTAAGGTGCCGCTGTGTTAAAGATAGAGTCAGGTTCTAAACTCGCATGCGTGTAAGCCTTCAGCATACAGTACAGTCACTCCCAGTAGGGTCTGTAACAGCGAGAATGTCTTTATGATCTTAGTAACAAAGTCCTGATGACTGTAACGCAAACTTGGTGATAGGCTACGCAAACGTGGTGATAGTTTTGTTTACAGTGTGACAACATACAAACCGATGACGGCTTAAAATGGCCCGAAAACACATGATTTAACAATTAAAGGGACTGGCCCAGGCTAAAATCATTAAAAAATCGGTGATTTTATTTCGGGTTCTTAATATGACCATATGATGTAAACATGTACATAGACTAGAACTGCAAATTTTGATAATTTTTGTGCTGCGCATTCACCAGTTAGGCTAGATATAGAGACGAAATTCCCGCATTTCCTATTTTTGACATGGTTGTCAATAATTAGAAATCGGGAATTTCGTCTCTATATCTAGCCTAACTGGTGAACGCGCAGCACAAAAATTATAAAAATTTGCAGTTCTAGTCTATGTACATGTTTACATCATATGGTCATATTAAGAACCCGAAATAAAATCACCGATTTTTTGATGATTTTAGCCTGGGCCAGTCCCTTTAAATTATACAAACATGTATAAGATATAGTTGTCCGAGTCCCCGTGTACAAAATAACATGACATATGTAATAATCAATTGTTAGTGATGTTTTGCAAATATAATGTTGATATGATCGTTTTCTGTTGTTGTTTATTTATGATAATCAAAAAAAAAGATTGTAAGTATTACTCCATATTGTTATCTGTTATAATGGTTGTCTGTTACACTGGTGTTTGTTCGTTATCATCGTCAAAATAAGGAAAAACAATAAATGAATGTAACAAAGTCTTAGTGATAGTGTAACAAGGTCTTCCTGATAGTCTTTGTTTATGTCACGCAGTCTGGGTGATAACGTTTACCTTGATAATAGGATCACAATAAAGGATGTATCCATTATTGTCATGGAAAGTTTGGTGTTGCAATAAATGTTATCAGACACACCATTATAAAACACTTCGAAAAAAAAATGACTGCTTTGGCCTACTCTGTGAACAGCAAACAAATTGAAATACAAAGCAAAACGTTTTGAAATATGTGAATGTGATGAGACGTGTGGTGTCGCTCAAGCCCATGCCTTGGTCACATTTCACAAATGGGGCCTTCCCGTGCGGTTCCCGGGCTGTCTTTGGCCGTCCCGCACGGGACCAGGAGGGACTCCGACCGGGTGCCGTTCATTTTTTCACCCCGGGCGGGCCCCGGGCTACTTTTAATTCTAACTTAAAAGTAACCCGGGCCCCGGCGAGAAATATACCACGTATAAAGCCTGTAAACAGTCCGACAGGGGCTCGGCGGGGCCCCTGTCGGGATCCGCCAGGGAAACGGGGACAATATTTGAGGGACAGCACGCAGGATTCCCCCCCCCCCCGTACGGGATCCTTGCGGGAGCTTATGGGATCCTGACTTGACTTGTATAGGGGACCCGGGTGGAGTTCCGCCGGTGCTTTCAGGATGTCCGAGCGGGTCCCGGTCGAGACCATTGTATGATTTCCAGGGGGATACACAGTTACAGAGAGACGCATTTATCAATGTTCAATAAATCAATCCATCAATAAATTAATCAACCAATTTAGGCTGACTTGAATCAACTTACATCACAAAATGTATACAAATAGCCCAGTCCTTTATTTTCCTTACATTTGTGGATCAACCACGGATCCATCCTGCTATAAAGTGTGAAGTAGGTTTATTCGTGGTTTTAGACCCTGTAAAAGGGTATAGCCTGTAACGGGCTTTTAGAGCCAACAAGGGTATAACCCACCACATTTGTTTCGCGGGATTAAATGTGTCTATATTTCTTGCTAGAACGGTCTGATATAAGCCAGAGGCCAACTAAATAACTATTGTCAGCAGTGTGAATATTGCTTTGCGACGCTTTACCGAATAACTTCAAGGGTTCTTTATAGTGCACAGTACCATAGACAGCACTGCACACTCCTACATGTATATGTATATTATGCACAACCTCGATGACGAACCTCCCACCCGACCGAGATGCAAACCCAGTACATCTTTCGAGCCACAACTGGACCGAATGAGCCATCGGGGCTGGAAATATTATATTGTCAGCAGCTTGCATCTCCTACAGCATGTGTTTAATAAAAAAACATAATTAATATGGACATGTCCCTATATACATGTATACCCTTGCCGGGACTCCTGAGAGGCCCTGCAGGAACGCTGCCGATGTGCTAGCGGTGCCCGCCCGGTATGCCTTACACCAAGGCTTTCAGAGAAATGAGGACAAGTCTCTTTCGATAGCCGGGCCGCGCCTGCCGGGACCCGCCAGAACTCCGGCAGAATATCTATAAAACACGATTTTATCATGACCACAGTATACAGTGCCCGAGGCCCGCCAGGGACTAAGATACAAGCCGCGCTCACTGCTCGGACGGGGCCCGGGTTAATTGTGACCTAAGCATATTAACCAGGATAATTGGCAGCTAAGTTTCGACCCTACTCGGCTCGGTTGGTTGTCAATTAAAAAACAATAGCTAGTGAACAATGAAATGTGACAGTAGAACGATTGGACGCAATCATTCAGAAGAATTTGATGAAGTGACTGCAGATTTGAATGAATCCAAGCTAGAAGAAATGATGAAACATTTAAACAAGCTTTTTTACCTCTCATCACCAAACGTATGACAGAGCACAATCTTTTGGAATAGTTTTATTTTAACCCTTGTCCTGCTGAATTGTTTCAATTGTATTTTTCGTCATTTGAAGCTGGAATTGCTAACGCAATTTCCAGCTTCAAATGACGAGAAATATTACTATTTATGAAAAATAGACATGTCTAAAATTAAATTATTGGATCAACTAAGTATCTTCTAAAAACTATTTTATCAAAATTACGTGATATTTGTATTGATCTAAAACATCCTTAACCCCGTATATATCCGGGCATAGCAGGACAAGGGTTAATATGGTTTGCTCTGGTAGCTTTGATGTTAATCACATTGCATCACAGCTTTTCTGGAATGTTGTAAAATTCAACAAATCACAATTGTAGCACGCGGTTCACAAGGATGTAAAACAATTCTGGTCAATAAATCTACATATTTTTTATGCAAAGTTTATGCGTTTCGTGGGAGTAGGCCTACTCTACGGTGACTCGAATATGACTATGGGAAAGCTCGCACCGGTATATAGATAGAAATCGGAGATCTAGATGCTATACTGACAAGGGCAGATTTGCAGCGATGTCTGTTTCATCCAGAAAAATGCTGGATGAACTTGCACAGGATAATTCCATATCTGCGATAATCAAACAGACTTCGTTACATTATCATCAAGATTTTGCTACACTATCATCAATACTTCGTTACTTTATCACCAAGACTTGGTTACAATTTTGACAAGACTTTGTTACACTATCATGAAGACTTTGTTACTCATTCCATTACTATCATCAAGTTTGTGTTACACACTTTTAGTGAAAAATATAACTGTAATCGCATTTTTTCATCTCAAACACATCACACAACAAAGTTTATTACATATATTTAGTCTTATACTTATAACCCACCGCTATATCGATAGAAATCGGAGATATCTGGTGTGTGCCGATCAACAATCACAATTTACTAGGCTGCTTACACCACAGCTTAAACGGGAGTGTATAGCAATCACAGGGTCGTGAAATATTCGTTGACATGGCAACATGCATCGATGCATGAGATTGTGTTAGTTTGATGATGGTTAGAGACTGTTATTCGTGTAAAAAACAGACAAAGCTGAACTTGCTCTTCATGGTGTAGTACAGGATCATCAAGTTTGCGTAGCCTATCACCAAGTTTGCGTTACAGTCATCAGGACTTTGTTACTAGGATCATAAAGAC
Source organism: Flabesymbios commensalis (assembly GCA_964017125.1). Taxonomy (NCBI): domain Eukaryota; kingdom Metazoa; phylum Annelida; class Polychaeta; order Terebellida; family Flabelligeridae; genus Flabesymbios; species Flabesymbios commensalis. Next base: position 87,106,885 of record OZ024902.1, read on the forward strand.
TCTCGCTGTTACAGACCCTACTGGGAGTGACAGTGTGGTTGATGAAGTAACCTGATTACAAGACTGGATACCACTCCAACGAGACACTCACCCAACGCTGTTTTAATGTTGGGCCAACGTCTGCGACGCTGGCCCAACATTGAACCAACATTGCAGAAATGTACAATGTTTGAGAGAAAGTCCTCCTTCCCAGCAAACACAAACACGTTGTATAACATTTATACAACGTCGGCCCAACGTCTTCGACGTTGGTCCAACATTGTATAAAGTCATACAAATGTGTTGTGTTCACTGGGTGTCGGTACACGCGTGGGGTCAACCTGTTTCGAAATACCCACAGTAATACAGTTAGTTTGTTTGCAAAGCAAGGCCCAGCTAAGATCCAGGACAAAGGGCTTTGAGATTCGATGGAATTGTTACTCATAGATGTCGCTCAAGTATATATGAACTTGTTGTGATTTGAGAACTTGCTCTTAATGAGGCTTTGGGTATGAAACGCATATTTAGTATTATTATGGAATATGCCCTTGGCCTACCCACGGGCACTATTGCATTTTGGGGGACCCTTGCCCCGCGAATTTTGACAGTTGACCATACCTTGTAGTATGTGTGATGCTGGCTGCTCCTGTAAACAAAATAGTATTGAATGTACGGGATTACGGACACAAATAGCAAATCCTAATAAGTGTAAAAATGTGCAGCGTCTCAACATCGATGACCTTGTCGGTAGTATTGAATACACACACAGTATACATAACTATACTTTCATGTTTTTATGTTTTGGAAATATTGTGTGCTAGCTTACATTAGTATTGAATATACACACACTGTGCAAATAAGGATACCTTACTATCCTCTCCTTGAATATGAAAGGGTGTATCTGCCACTTCCCAGAATAGAATATAATAGAATAGAAGTGAATAGAATAGAATAGAAGTGGCAGGTATACCATTTCATATCCAAGGGCTGTTATGTTTATTGCAACTTCATTCACCCTATTGTCCCGTTACGATATATTATCGGATAATTATGGTCACACGATTCTGTTATACTCATTTACATAGAACATTAGCCTGTTATGATCAGTTGGCAATCAATTGGATCAACTTATCCATTTGGGGTATAGTTGTATAGTTACCTTTAGATATATGCAATCAGGTTACCATTTTAAGCTCTAATGCATAGAACGGGTTAATATTTGCTTAGCCTAATTGCGTCCATTTATAAAAACACACGATGTTTTATTATTATTACTATACACGTGAAACAAAAAGTTGTATATTTCTGTTTTTAAATGGTATAACTTGTTTTCATTTATAAGTAGTAATTTGCACATTAGAAACTGAAGTAAACAATAAAGACCTGTGAGGCTGAAGGGTTAGGTAAAAGTTTATTATATTACTAGTCACATAAACATTCAGCAAGGTTGTGCTTTATGTGTTGAATATTTAGTTTATTTTCAATGTTGCCAATATCATGGTTAACATAACAAGATCTAAATAAATGATGTAATTATTTAGATTTTTTAATGTATTTTATATAATTGAAAGCGTAATATTATACTTACGCAAAATATATGTGTTTTAAACGATTCCTAGCCTATGAAAACATATGTTTAGACATTAAAATCTCGCAAATCCGTCAATTAATAGCTGAATATATGACAAACTCTGTTTTCGGTAGAACAAAAATCAAAATGGCCGCCAAACAACCAAGATGGCCGCCAAAAAAATGCCAACCATATTTTTTCCATAACTTGACATCTAAGCTACATAAAAAAATCGGTTTCGGAAAATGTACTAAAAAATTCGACGAACCCAAAAAACAACACTTAAGGGCATATACTATTGTGATAATGTAGTTTCCTAATAGCATGAAGGCATTCTGAAAATTTAATCATTAACTAATTGAATTTCAATTTGTACTGATAAGTCACTTGCTTGTATGCATATACGGTTGCATTCTTTTTTCCAGGGGGGGGGGGGGCATGGGGAGGTTCCACTCAGATTTACTGATTTACAAATCTGAACTGAAATTTGTCAACTGTTCAACTGTGCCATTGATGTAAATACTGGGTTAAATGTAGTCTTAGAATTTACCTTGGAAAAATGTAACATTTTCCTGGCGTTTCAGGGATTAATCCCCTCGCGCATATTCCCTCAGTGTGATGGCAGGCAAAATGAAATCATTATAAATGTCTTTGTAAGTGCTTTCCACTTCATTTGAATACCTATGTTGTGGATCTACGACCATTATAAATGATTACTTTTCAGAGACTGAAGTCCACAAGTCGACCATCTTATTGTGCATGGTCTTTGATGACATGACAAACCAGGACATTCAACCCTTTCAGCGCTAGGACCGACAGAGGCTGGCTCACAGTACCAACCCACTGGGTACACGACGTTGTTGCGACGTTAAATCAACGTCATTCAACGTCACAACAATGTCGTGTTTCCAGTGCGAATCCACCTTTCCTACCACCAACAAAGCCCCTGAAGTCAATGCCAAAGTGTACAACATTGGTGTTGATGCTTATACCCCAGTCACACATACACGACGCACAGCCCACGTCTTGAGTGACAAAAATTAGAGCAGTGTGTCGTTGTGCGTCCATGAATTTCGTCAGCCAGCGAGTTTAAGACGAATATACAGCGTGTTATAAATAAATCAGGTGTATAAATCAACGAATACACAACGTTTCGCCAACGCGCTGCGCGTTAGCAGGGCGACAAAGTTAACGAATACACCGGGCATCACCAGCGCGAGGCACGATTAAGTCAGAAAGCATTCAGCACGCCCCATATACGTTATATGTTCGCTGGACATGCGTTAGAAACGCGTTAGATGGGCGCTATATGTGCGCTCAGTGCCGGCATTTTTGAGTTTTTTTCTGACCGTAAGGCTCAGTCACACATGGTCGACGCACGACCCACGCAATGAAAATTGTTTTTTTTTGCCAGAGCGTCTGTCGAGCGTCGGCCGTGCGTCAGTACTCGTTACTGGTTCGTGGAGGGCGCTGCACTAACGCTACGCATATTTTTGTGCGCAGTGTAATCGCCAAAGGAAGTTGGGTGTGTTTAAAATATCGAACGCATATGAACGCATAGATGTACACACCAGAAGACCGCCAGAAACACGGCGTGCTAGAACAACGTAATATCAACGCCAAATACGTTTGCTTTGTATCACATGGCAGCCCGTTGAGGGCAACGCGTCTGCCCTGGGCTGCATGAGCGCTCAAAGCAATCGCTGGGCACACGCCAGCAGGTGCCCAGCGCTCGACCAACACGCTTGGACTATGTTATTTCTGCAACTTGACCTTTGGAGCACTGAAAAACGACTTTCATTTTTAATCATTTAAGGTGATGTTTCACACGATACACGGCTTTAAGTGCAGAATTTGTTTTTAATTTGTCGAAATTACGCCCAAACATATAATGTTATCATAAATTTAGGACACATTTTTTTCTTTTAAAATTGGTTACATATGTACAAGACAAACTGATAAAATTTACTATAATCGTCGACATTAGCATTCTAGGGTTTAACGCGCACGTGTTAGCAAAGCGATGTTCATTCGCCATTTGCATTGAAAACACGCTGTGCATTCGCTACCAACTTGCTACTTTTTTCATAATCCCGACGCAAATTTTTATTTTTTATGCGTGGACTGTGCGTCGTTTATGTGTGACTGGGACAAACCTCGGTCAACGAAAACACACGGAGTTTAGAGCGTGTGCTCTACTTGTGCCTAGCATTAGACTGGCGCTGGTCTGACGATCTTCCGGTGTTTTCGTGAAATCATCAACGCATTCTGACGCACGCCCAGCGAATCACAACGCACTGTTCAAAATTCTTCATTTTTTGTGCGCTGGACGCGCGTGATGGTATGTGTGACTAGGCCTTTAGCACGGAGACAGCATAATTTTTTCAGAGCTATGCAGAGGGAGTACTTGTCCTCTATATAGCCTTATAGCTCTATCCTACAGTTTTGTAGACATAACTTGGGATGTGTGTATTCATCGTCGTTTAAAAAAAGAGAAAAAAGCAAAGGCATCTGGCAAATCATCACCGAAGCTAAAAAGAAAGAAAGATTTGTTACGACTTTGTGAGAAGAATCAGAAACTCTCTACTTTTTTACCAAAGCAGATGATCACATTTGCGAGCAGTTCATGGAAAATAAATATATGCCTGAGGGAGGAGCATCAGTTTGCATCAGCAGATATCACAGTAATTTGGAACAGACGCAAGTTTTTGTTTCGTAGCTGTTGCTCATGAAAACAGCTCATGTAATCGATCCAGAGAAATCTTGCATCTCTTCAACGCATCTACGGGGTGTGACGAGGCCTATGAAGATTTTGTGGAGCTGAGAACCACATAATACATCACTCATAGAAAATCAATCATTGAGAGATTCGTTGTCTTGATGTGTGACAGAAATGAGTTACTCAGATAGCATCAATGCCGCCAAGATACAAATATGCACCTATGATGCATCTAGGACAATCAAGAACATTCTTCCGACAAGGCAATCTACGAATACACATCAAACCCAACAGAGTAGAAGTGTATCCACTTCGCCTGCTATTAGCATAATCTGCCCCCCAACTGCTCCCCTTGATTGTGATTGGTGGAGGACCCCCATCCGATCCCCTACCTCCTCCCCTTGGTTGTGATTGATGGAGGACCCCCCTCCCCTTGACCTCTTCCCCAGGCCCTTGGACTTGGAATCCCTCCCTTGGACCTCCCTCCCTTTAGACCCCTTGAACACCTTGATGTGTTTGACCTAGTTTGGTTGATGGAATATGATTGTGTTCATGAGTTTTAATACCAGAGGGTCAGTGTTTTTTTTTATTGCAAAATTGTGTGATCTAGTGTATTAGGAGGCACCGTAATTATTAATAATTGAGTAGGATTGCACGGACATTGTTGTGTATGTGGGAGTGGCATGACACTTAAAAATTTAAAGATCCCCTTTTGAAATATAAATTAGCTATTTGGATGCTGGTATGTATTTTATTGGTACACCAGATTGCGAATGTCATTACCCTTGAATATTTAATGACCGCCATTTTCTAAGATAAATTAGTTTTTTGCATGTTATGTTACTTTACCGGGCACACTGCCCCATAATCATGGCTATTAAAGTTGGGCATTTTGCTTGACAATGTGCATTAGTGAGACATGGCATCTTCATTTGACAATGACAGTTTTGACAATGAATAATGAGCGTCAGTATAACAATAGAAATGTATCGTCATTATATGACACCATTCATTATCACTGTGATTGGCTGATTGAACAATGATCCACGTTAGATGATGACTCATCGAATACATTGTTCAAAGGATGACTCATACTTTTGCGTTCGCTAACCAATAGACTTGGCATATGTCATTGGGCTAGTTATGGCATACTGTCATTTTCAGAACAATAGAAATGTAGCATCATATTTGGGCCTCAGTGATGAATATCAATCTGCTTATAAATATGGATGTAGAACAGTATTCTCTATTTCAAATATATAAGCCTATCAAAAATTAAATGATATTTAGAACAGATGTATTTATTGTGTTACGATTTCATAGTGCTTATAATTAGTGAGTTTTAAGAGATAGCAACATTGAAATAATAAAAAAAAAAGTTCCTTGTGATTATTCAATCAGCCAAGCGCAATGAATAAAATTACACTTTAAAACGTGAAGTTTATATCATTCAAATTATGTATCAATAAATCGGGAATCACATTAATAATAATAATACCTTTATTTAAAGAGGGTAAGCCCAATCAGCAATCACCCATCTTCCTTGGGGCCCTCAAAACATTCAATATGCAACATACATGGCATGAATATAAACATAAAATATTTACTGTAAATTTAAAATCAAACGACATTATATACTAAAACAATTAAAATATGTATCAGAACTATATCTACATAAAATAAAATTAAACAACATTGTCGTAGTAATATGCTAATCTTTCCTGCACCAAAACCAGAGGTAAAATAGCTACTGCATATAGCAAAAAAACCTCTGGAAAGCGTAGAAACATAATAATTATAAAATGTACAAGAGTATGTGTAAAAAAAATAACATAAGCTATTATCTGATTATTATATTCAACATGTTTTAAAATGTGCAATGATGGAAACGGTTATAGCTAAAAACTGAACCTGGATTACTATCGCAGCCTCCCGGTAATAGATTCTACTAAACCGGCCCAATCAAAATTATTCGCACATGAATATTTCAGCAATAACAGAAAATAATAATAAAATCTATATACATATAATTAAATCTTGAAAATAAAAACTATCAGATAAACACACAATTATATATAAAATAATTTGTGATGTGTTCTAGGAACGAATAATTTGTTATTTGCTGTAGATCTAGGGGAATATTTTGAGTGATCTTTCATATTAGTAAACATTGTCTGTATAAATTAGGGTGCATTACCAGTTACAGCTTTATAGACCAGACTAACCTGTTTAAATTTCACGATTTCATCAAAGGGTTACCATTTAAGTTCTTGAAACATTTGTTTTCTTGGTGTTAGATGAGGTACTTCTAATATTAATCTTGCTGCTCTCCTTTGAATTTTAATTATATTTTCTGATTTTCCTTTGAACAAACGCCCCAAATTGAACTGCAATATTCAATCAGTGCCTTGACATAATAATCATAAAACTGTATTCTAGTTCCTTATGGTAAATATTTTCTAATTTTCTTAAAAATGAATAATCTATAAAAGGTGCCTTTTTAACCTGAGCGACCTGCATACACCAGGAAAGTCTTTTATCTACATTAACACCTAGTAATTTAGTACTATGTACTTCGTCAATCGTTGTATTGCTTATCTTTACATTTTTAAAATGGTTGTTGGACTTTTGTTGAGAATTTGCTTGACTATTTGAAATAAATAACATTTTAATTTTGTCTCTGCTCAATACCATTTTGTTACTTCTGCACCATATATCCAAACTATTTGCAGTTTGGCAATTTATCAATTATGGTATGTTTGGATTTGTTTTCCGCACTCACAACGGCATCATCAGCGACTATATTGATGTCGCTTAAGTGTTCTTCTAGAGATATATCGTTGATGAATACAAGAAACAGAAGTGGCTCAAGTATAGATCCTTGAGATCTATACTTGATCTATCCGGCACTCCGAATTTGTTTTTTAATGGGTCTGATTTTGTACCATTTATTTCTACCAACTATTATTGAGGTAAGATTTAAACCAGTGGCATTGTAGTGAGGCATGATTACATTTGCAAATTTTAAGTTTTTTTATTAATATATCGTGATCTACTAGATCGAATGCTTTAATAGATAAAGTATAAATTTAATAAATATAAGTGATAAACATAAATTATCACACTTACACAGCAAAATATGTTTATTAATATCAAATATCGTAGCAGATATATGATAAACATCCAAATGGTGGAGCGTCAGTCGAAATCATGTGTTAGACATGGTAGACATGCTAAGTGTGTCACAGTGGCTGGTTTCATGACATATTCACAGCTGACACCACATATCCTCTAATACCCTAACGTCAATGCAACAAAAGCAAAACATACCAATTCTACGATCAATCGATTTACGAGAATGCTCAATTGATATATTATAATCGCATATTTAATATATGGCTTACTATCCCAGCAAACATGAGACTTGGAATCAATGTTGGGTCAATGTCTATGACGTCGGCCCAACATTGATTCAATGTCTCGTGTTTGCTGGGATAGGCCTACAACCATGACAACAGGGCATATTAGCTCAGTTAGATGGTCACAGCGTTGAACCCTTGCAGGCGCGGGTCCAGAGGGGGCGGGCGCAGGGGCGCCCACCTGTTTTTGCGCCAAATTCTTTAAAAAGTCCCCTAAATTGTCCTAAATATGCCCAAAAACTCGCCCCAGAACCACCTGCGCAGAATTGAACGGTACCGCTCCAATGTCAGCCCAACACTAACAGCATTAAGCCGACGTTGACCCGACACTGACGCATAATAAATATGAGCATGATGAATGAGTTTTGTTGCAGGCCACTGTGGTAATTAAATGTCGAACCTCCATGGCAGTGAAAAAATAAATGTCACTATGAGGACAAGAAATATGGGAATAAAAAATATATATCACAAAAAAATTTGTGCAGATGATACAAAGCGTCATTGGCAAAAACCCCACTAACTTTGTTTAGGCTTTTTCATCAGGTATTGCAATTAGGTTAAACTCTTTGGATAACATGGTCGATACCTGAACAAACTAGCGCCCTCCTTTTTTAACTAGGTGCATATCACACCCTGCTCGGGCTCATTTCAGAGCGAATCATAGGGCCCTATGGCTGGGTGTTGTGTGACAGTCAAGGGAATGTCGGGTATAAACTGTTATCAGTGGTTATTATCAAAGAACCAGAACATCTAGTTCTGTGTTATTATGAACACCCACTTCTTGGGCAGTTGCGGTGATTAGTAGTTTTTTCTTTGACTCGATGTGATTCATCAGCCGGCCGCCAATGATCGTAAGGACAAAGAAAAACCCTACTCCACCCACTATGATGCTCACAGACATGACAACAAGCCCTGTTGTTAAATCTAAGATGTTATAGGCGGCAATAAAAGAGGCCAGATTTAGGATGACAACCCAGGCTGCCATTACAAGTCTATGGAAATGTGTACCCAGCATGGATCCTAATGGTGCCATGATAACCACTATCTCCATGGAGCAGCCTATGTACTTCCAAGTGAGGCGGCTGATACCGTGGAACATGATGCCTCTCCAGGTCCAGCCCGCTAGACTGAGAGAGGCCATGAGGACCACGCTGGTGGGGGTGGCTGTCTTTTCACTCACACGGAACAGTGTGGTAAGGACGGCAAAGTTACAAATGTCAAGACCACCACCGGCAAACGATGTACAAACTCCCCCCACAAACCCAGTGCAAACCAGTACCGCCGCTTTCCAAGGTTTAAAATCTGGAATGGTATCATATGTTCGGCGTTTGCGGAACAGGTTAAGGACGAGAAGCACCATTCCAAACGCAAACCAGACACTGACAAATATCATTTTTTTCTGAGGCGAGGTTAGTTGAGGATCTACATAATGAAAACCTAATATCATGCCCACAAAACCACTAGGTATGGCAATGAGTATAGTCGGCCAGTCTATCATCACGCCTGAAAACAGGATGGAGAAGGTAGCACAGCCCATGCCGCTCCCCTGAACCATCAAGGCGAAGTCCCTGGCATCTGAGGGGTCCACGTCAAGCGCTAGTGTCATCACAGGGTAGGCCACTGCTCCACCACCCATGGTCGTCATACCTGCAAACGCAGAATTAAAGAACCACATCATTTATAATGCGTCATACTTGGAAACGCAGAATTAAAGAACCACATCATTTATAATGCCGCACGACCACATAAAGCGCCGATAACGAATCTAGTCTATTTAATCTGTTTTTTTAGCAGGTTAAATCACAGTTATTGGGAATCAAGTAAGTGCTTAGACATCAACATTTTCAAATGAATTGGATAAAATAAATAATTACACATTTGAAGTTGTGGGTCGCGGCATAGCGAGATACGATTTCAAGTGGGTGAAAATTTAAATTATTTAACTTGAAGGACTAAAGAATAAGTATAAGCTATAACTAATTATAATTAAAATCGGCCGCTACCTGAATAATAAATCAGTAACGTGGGCCATGACTAATTTTATTAGACGGTTATACTAGCCCTGCCACTCGAATACGAATCAACGTTAATTCAAAGTAGGCTCCCATTAGGTGGAATAGCGAATGTATTATACCTGCTACAAGTCCACCTAAAATCATCGTAACAGTCATTTTCCAGCGAGTTTCAACAAAGTAGAACGTCTGGTTGTAAATCATGAATGCCCACCAGAATATATGGATGACAAGACCTGGTGCGAACATCCCAATTTGTCGCCTGTATTTGACAAGAATACGTTTTGCTAGCGGCATATTGGGGTCGATGTTGTTCCTGGCGTGTTCTTCTTCCTTCTTCAATGTTTGTCCTGATACGAAAAAAACATTTGATTTGATTTAACTCAACCAGCGTTTTAATTTATTGGCGGGCATCACTGTGTTAGTACAGGAGCTCAACTCTCCCTAAAAAGAGGAGCACACCCTTTAAATATAATTCTCATTTCTATAATCTCTCTGCTAATACAGAAGTTCAACTCTCCCTGAAACGTGGATCACACCTTCTGAATATAATTCTCAGTCATATAAACTGGTCTTTCTCCTTGTTCCCCTTTCCTATTTCCTAAATATGTCATTTACATCATACTTTTCAAAAATGTATTCTTTATTTTCCATATTAAAATCACTGTGTTAATACAGAAGCAGAGCTCTCCTTGAACATAAAACTGGAAATGCACAATTCACATAAACTATTCTCATGTTGTTAGGACAAAATATTCATTAACAGCTTTCATAGACATGATAGAGAGAGATTTCTAGAAATTATATCACTTGGCGTGTAAAGTTGGCAAAGGCCTATATAATTATACAAGCTCACTAGGGGTATTGTAATTTGAATGGCGATGATCAATTTATTATTCAGAGAATTGATCCAGCAAGCACGTTTAATCATGTTAATATGTCAACCTATTGTTGGATGAACAATAGGTTGACATATTGAATGTGCTTGCTGGGATGATTCAGAGAATCATCCCAGCAAGCACATTCAATATGTTAACCTATTGTTGGAAACAACAATAGGTTAGGTCAATATCTTGTGTTTGACAATATTATCACTCCTAAATAAGTTGTAAGTGCGAACATTATTTGAATCTCTCACCTTCCCAAAAATATTTCATGCACCATCTTTTTGGTCCGAACCTGCAGCTGCGGCAAAATATGTTCATACAGCAGCTGCTCTTCTACAAGAAAAATAGGAAGGTTTTCAATGGCATATAGAACGCCCTCAGCGATCTCATCTTTTATTGTCAGTTTCACCAGCCTTGAGCTGAGAATTGCTGCACTTTATTAACCACCGGTCCCGATTATATACGGTTATGCTTTTTTTTATTAGCACATCAAGTACCAGCTATTGAATACGTTGATGACAAAACGTGACATCATCAGATTTTAAAATAGTTAACCTCCATTTTGTCGAATCTGAATAATTCTCACCCGCTAGAAGTTGTGGATCGCGTCAGCGAGACACAACTTCATGCGAGTGAAAATTCCAATTAAATACCTCAGCGGTTAAATGGCAAAGGGGAATACAAATCACCTTATTGTTTCCAGTACACACATGTATTGTATCTAATCTAATATATACTGCTAGAGCGGAACATGTATGCATGTCATGGTATTTGAATTGTAATTAATTTATTGGTTCTCCCCTGTTTAGGACCCCGAAATGGTCATGCGGCAAACACGATACGCCGCCCGGCGTGAAGGGCAAGTGACATGATTGTCACGCAGGCCAGCACATGCTGTAGCCCACGCCAACATGCAAAAAGAGCGAAAACATGGTGAGCGACAGATCATTTAGTTAAATTAGTAAAAGCTCAGAAAGGATACTACTTATTCAAGCTTCTCACGCATGCTTGAATTGGGAGACATTTAAATATAAGAGAGTGTCAAATGGACTGTCTATGTTTTTCCTGGGAAAAATCTCATTCACAGAACAGCAGCTCGGTGAGTGAAATATGTCCTGGATCACTATTCGCCAATGTATTTAATTTAAATTTCTATCCACTTGAAGTCGTGCCTCGCCACCCACAACTTCAAGTGGGTGAAAATTACTCGTCTTTGTTTAATTTGATACTAAACAATTGAAGCTTTCCATGTTTAAACGCATGTTTCATTTCCAGTAACAGGCAGCTAGTAAAATGGAGTAAAAACTATAAAAGTCGTGATTTAGTGGTGAAATGGTTAAAAGCGCCTCACCGTTTCTACGTCTTCGAAATCTGCCGGATTATACGTGATGTCATCGTCATCACAAATGACGACAGGACCGGATGCACACTCAGCATTGGTAGCCATATCTTTGCTTGACCGTGACGTACGTTGTCATCAAACTGTAATACAATTTAGTGTCATGATAAATTATGAAGCGCAATTCGCAAAGAAACTTTTCAATATTGGATAGATATGATTAAAAAATATAAAATAAATTGACTTGTGATTATTTAAAGTGAACTTTTTGATTCCCGTGAGAACTTTTGAGAAGGCCAGTAAACATGCTAAACTTTTAAGCGCTAAGCACGACTGTACTTAGTAGATGTTTTTACTCTGTTTTATAAACAGTGTAAATCACATTGGGAATGAAATGAGTGTTTAAGCATCAAGTTTGGCAAATGCTTTGTCTCAAATTAAATATATGTTACCTCACTTGAAGTTGTGAGTCGCGGTAGCGAGACACAACTTCAAGTGGGTGGAAATTTACATTCTATAGCTTAGCGCTTGATGGTTAACTCATAGCAGTCTGGCCGTTTTAACATTGGACGTCTGTGTGGTCTGGCCATTTTTGTGATTTTGAGACATAATGTCTTACTTTTAATATAAATTTAGAATTATGGCATATGTATTTCCCATACACCATAGCAACACACATACAATATATATCCAGAATACACTTCATTTAAAAGGCCAATGTGATATTGCCATGGCAACCGACAGCCGTTTGAATATGCTAATTAGGTAGTCAAATTTTCGGAAATTTTGTTTAAAAATGGTATTTTTGTAATTCACGGAGATTCAGGAGTACAACATTACAGCAATTCACATAAAATATATTAAAATACATCACAAATGGTTCGAAGAAGCATTCAATAGGTCTTTATAAACAAATTAATAGGGTGAATAAGTTATTACCATGAGATTTAGCAATCTTTCTAAAAAAATTGTGATGCAAATAAGTCAACTCTTTATGTTCCAGGCTACCCATACTTGGTTCATAGTTGCGCAAGTGATGTCATTTGGTGAATGGCTAAGCATTATTGCCAGGTCCGAGCTGGGCTCGGACCTAGACTGCAGCGTCTTAAAGTTATAGGCTAGCTTATTTTTATACCAGATAAATGTTATTAATATATTGGCAAAGATATGTTGCCTTTAAATATAATTGAAATGGATCTCCTAATTCTGAGAATTTGTATTAGCTATGGGCCTCTTGTACGAGGTTGTGCAGATATACACCTTCTAATACAAATGGGAGCGATTTAGAAACACTCACCCCACTCCTTACTTTATAGTACCAGCGATTCCAATACTAAACAGTTCACCTTTTGGTTACGGTATGGCGTGTTGATATTGCAAGTGGTTTTTTGACCAAGGCAATGTGAAGCGGTCGATATGCAACTTTTCTTGTGAAGAGTGCTGTCGTGGATTGTTATCATTTGAAACCAGCACGTTTTGTCTTTAGAGAAATGCTTATGGTGTGTCTGAAGAAGAAGAATAGTTAATCGCATACGAATCATGCTATATATATACCATATTAAACCAGATTACATCATATTACGCAACGGACTGTATGTTCTGCTTGGTGTATATTTAAACAATGTGTATAAATAAAGTCAAAAGGCAGTGACTTATTACTTGTAAAGTAAGCGGTCACTGCCTTTTGTTGCACAGTAGCACTGCCCAACGTGAGAAAGTAGCCTAAAGATCACCAGACAGTCTACATTATTATGCATTATTATGCAGAGCGGAGACTTCATGTATATGGGTGAATTCAATTTTAATGGCTAATTGCCAAGTTCATTTATAAAATGATCCCTAGGTCTAATATGTAGTTCACTATAATGTGTTAATAAATGATATTCATCAGGCGCTCAAACCTGAAAAAATTATGGTAATATATTAGACGGTTAAAAAGTTACAGCCAAAAAACACCCTGAAATGTCATGAGTGCAACCACATTTAGCGTGATGGAAGATATAATCGACCATATTCTAATGTAAATTTTATCAATATTATAACATATCTAAGTGATATGCCTTTCATATTTTGAAATACATGTTATTGGTATAAATTCCAATGGAATTACAAGGTGGTTGTGGTATGTGTGAGCGAAACATAAGAATAAAACCTCATATCTTTTCAGTTCTTGATGTTATTATCTATAACAAGAGATGAAAAAACTGAAGTAAACACACATTAGGTGGAAAACAACTTTTATTAATTATCAATTAGTTATTTATAGGCTTTTGTAGATTTGTGTTTGACGTGTGGTTTTGTGATGTTTTGTAGAAATGGGTGATGTGGATAGCGTAGACAGTGGGCGACCAGACACTTCTGACACTGATGAGTCAACTGAGGTACATATCACTGAAATCATATATCTTCTGGAGAGCAAAGGGTCCTAGAAATTAAGTGTCATTGCACTCCAAAGGAGCATTTATTATAGGTGGAAGGCAAAAATGTATTGCTTCTCATCAGGACTTCTCACATTTCTCAAATATTATTAGCTCAGAATATGAACATGTTCAACAATCTATTTTTTATGGAGAAAAAGTGTTAAAAAGTGTTGAAACAATTAAAAAAAAATGGAAAATATCAAATAATATACATGTAATGCCTACCAGAATTTTCAAAGTCTAAGCCTAAATGCTGATATATTTTATGTGCTTAGATACACATGTATTTCTGAATAATAAAATAAGTTTATTTTTTATCTCTAGCACAAAAATATGAAAGATCTAATGGCTGCAAAAACACCATGTGAGGAGGATTTTGAAAATATAAAGCTCATCAGTAATGGTGCTTATGGGTCAGTATAGCTACTTACTGCTAAAAATTATTCGATCGTCAGTTAGTATATTTGTATAAATTATTTTGTTGTATTCATTTATACCTTAGACTGTCTAAATAAATAATAAAAAATGCACGGTATTGAGGTTGTGACTCAAAAGTAGGATACAATTACTTAGATTTTTTTACAGCAGCATCCAGCTATTTAAAACTTTTGTTGTTGAAATATACTTTCCACCGTGAACTATTTTGACTGATAATCAAATGGATTAAAAACGATTGTATTCATGATTTGCGCTCACATGGTGAGTTAATATGAATGACTTTGTGATTACAGTGCTGTACACTTAGTACGTCACCGTGAGACACGTCAGAGGTTTGCCATGAAGAAGTTACTGAAGCACGACCTGGTACTCAGGAATAAGGTGGAGCAGGTGTACGCAGAGAGAGATATACTCAGCTTCACAGACAACCCATTTGTCGTCTCCCTATACTGCAGCTTTGAAACAAAGGTATTTCTAGAAAATATGAGGAATGGCTTGGCATGAATGTTAAAGATTTGTTTGTATTCTTATATTATATGAAGCCTGCATATAAACATGTTCTAGGAAGTCTAAAGTCAAATATGATGCCAATGAAAATTGATTAAATGTTTTGCTGTATATAGTCGTTAATCAAATTATTTCATTTGAGGGATGTCAAAAATTGAAATATTTTTCATCATTTGAAGCTGGAAATTGCATTAGCAATTCCACCTTTAACTAGCTGACAATTCTGCGGTAAAGATGTGGCTGTGCTAATGTACCCATTGAGTAAGTAATCACTGTTTTTTCTTCTCACAGAGACACCTGTGTATGGTGTTGGAGTACGTTGAAGGTGGTGACTGTGCCACTCTGCTTAAGACAATAGGTGGACCTTTGCCACTGGATCTTGCCAGGTAATGGGTCCAGTTCTGTCATGACTCATTAATTTTAAAACTAACTCTTTTCATTTAATTCATACAAATTTCTCTGAAAAAGATCATGATGTCCACAATACATATTCGCCAAGTTTGTTGCATTTTACCTGATTATAATTTACAGTCTTTATTATATTTTTAAAATAATGCCAATGGCGACTTTTCAACTTTACATACTGTAGATGTAGTATTGATGTTATTTTTTATCTTTATCCAACATATGATTTACATCATGACAATGTTAATTTAACCTTTTATCAGCACTATTAATTAGTATATTCTAATTTGTATCGTTTTCTATTTCAGGATGTATTTTTCAGAGACAGTATTAGCTTTAGAATATTTGCACAACTATGGTATTGTGCACAGAGACCTTAAACCAGATAAGTATGTGTATTTGTTGTTAATACAGTACCGATGTGCAAAGCCAAAAGGCAGGATCTGGCTACTTGTAAAGTAAGCAGATACTGCCTTTCGGCTTTGCTTTGAGTAAAAAAACTACTTTGATCAGCTGTTTTTCGATTCACTGTAGTTTTCTTATGTTGCCTGAAATTATTATATTAATGTAATTATTAAATCGTTTGATAAACATTTTTCATGTGCCTTTTCATCACCACAGCTTGCTGATCACTTCAATGGGACACATCAAGCTGACAGATTTCGGATTATCGAAGATGGGTCTCATGAACTGTAAGTATTTAAAGAGAAACATAGAATTCCAGCTGGTTTTCGCCCACTAAATCAAAGTCAAAGACATAATATTCATTAGATGAATAGCAAAATTGAGATTTTTCAAAATAAATGTTGATGTAGTAGTGAGCAATCATCCAACTCATAGAGGCAGTTAATTATAGAAAAAAACTGATTTAAATAAATATTTGTACTGAAAAATAATTTTAAATACTACTCAATAAGTCTACTCTGGTATATATTCTTTAATTATGCTGGAAAATGCTTTTGTGCGCTCTGCCAACATCTATTAGCTAGAAATGAGAAAAACTAGAGATGGAACCAGACAGCTGCATCCATCATCTACCGCAGTCAATCACTGAGGTCCTAGTCGCTATGCTTAATACTAGTAGGAGTAAGCTGTTATTTAAACTCCCCAAAAATTGCACGACAAAAGTGAAACCGCAGTCACATTTCGTTGATTTTTTTTGTAAGGATAATAAATGGGGACAAAGTAATTTCTATTTTGATTTTAACTACACATATGTACTATATGTGCATACACGATTAAATAAACTAGACTGCTCCTGTATCAAATATTAACAATGCTACAGGGACATTGATATGCGAGGGAAAGGAAGATGACAAAGGTAGGTGCTGCACTGGCGCACTAAGATATACCACTCTTTATCCCTACAAACCATGTACATATCTTACAAAATTATCAAACATGATGCATTGACCTCGTGTTTAACCCTTGGAGCTCTGAGTTATTCAATTTAAATTTTCAGTCACTTCAAATTGTGTCTCGCTACATCGATCCACAACTTCAATTGACTGAAAATTAGTTTTTTTTTTTTTGTGAAATTTAAGACCCAATGAAAGTCATCAGTGTTTCAAGTTCTGAGACATTTTACAAAAACTGGTCATAATAGTTCCATTAAAAACAGAGTAAGTTAACATCAGTGCTCTGAGGGTTAATCTTATGCCACCATTTACGATGCTGCTCAATAATTAGCCCACCATATATTTTGCTGAGCTCGAGATCTTCACCAAAACCGTCCTTGTAAATAAAGGAGTTGGTATCCAATCTGAGCATACAGCATGCGCTGCCGTCACAGACTGTGATAAATCTGCTTTATACCTTACCTGATCACACTTATATTTGTCTATTGCTTGTATGGTACCGTGGGATTACAGGTTGTCATAATTGTAAATTCTATTTGATTTGACAAAGCCAATTGATAAATAGGTCATGCATATACCTCCCTCCCCTCTAGTAGCCCATCTCTGCATCATAGAAATATTATATATATTTTTGATTCGCTCTGATACGGTATTATATCTATTTACCATACATTATTGATCTTCATGAAGTATCAAATGTTAACCCTAAAATACAGCTAAAATTTGTAGCAGATCTTGTGGTAGATGCTCAGTTAATCAAATACCTCAATTTGAGAGATGTGACTTGTTTATATTTCATAAATAATATTTTTTTTCATTCATTTGAAGCTGGAAATACTGTTAGCAATTCAGCTTCAAATGAATGAAAAATACTCACAAACAATTCAGCAGTAAAGCAGTATAGTTAAGACAAATCATTTTCAGTTATATCTAAATTACCATCGTTTATTCCACATTTTATGATTTTAAATAGTATAATGCTATGTGTGCTGATGCCAATTTCAATTGAAATCTAACATTTAGTGCAATATTTTTCTCTTTAATTTTTAGGTTAACAAAAATCAACATGACATGGTGTTTCTTTATTACTTTCTTTTTCAATATATTTATTTTGTCTAATGCACGCTTATAATATTTGCATTGCCGTGTACTTCCAGTGACCACTAACCTGTGTGAGGGCAGTATAGACAAGGACTGCTCACAGTTTCGAGACAAGCAAGTTTTTGGTACACCAGAATACATAGCCCCCGAAGTGATACTCCGTAGAGGTTACGGTAAGTCATTCTCTCATAATTCAAATGTATAAAACGTGCTTTGTTACAATTACTAAATTCTAGACTTGCACTATCTCTTACACATGTTGCCTCTTTATATATGATATAACAAATTGTAATGTAATACACATATGATATATATGTCTTATTTAACCCTTAGACCACTGAGCTATAAAATATAAATTTTCAACCACTTGAAGTTGTGTCTCGCTACCGCAATCCACAACTTCAAGTGACTGGAAATTTGTGTTATTTGTGAAATTTAAGTCCCAACATATAGCAGTGTTTCAAGATTGAAAGCATATTTTACTTTTAACAACTGGTTATACAGATAACTGATATTTAACCCTTAGGCCACTGAGCTATAAAATATAAATTTTCAGCCACTTGAAGTTGTGTCTCTCTACCGCGATCCACAACATCAAGTGATTGAAAATTTGTGTTATTTGTGAAATTTAAATCCCAACATATATCGGTGTTTCAAGATTGCAAGCATATTTTACTTTTAACAATTGGTTATACAGGTGACAATAAAAACACAGAATGTCTACTGTAGTCGACATCAGTGGTCTAAGGGTTAATTATATTGATGAGGTGCTCTATTTTTTAAGGTTTTTAAATGCCAACACTTAACCCTAAGTGCCGATCACGTCTATGGCCGTTTTCAGCTTTTTTATTTCTCCTTCAAACAACATAATTTGAAGGAGAAATGAGCATTAAATTTGCTAGATTACCACATGTTTTGATTCAAATTCTACAAATTTAGCTCTTTGAGCCCTACAAGCGGCTTTTATATGACTTCACAAATTCACTGAGAGCCACTCAGAATGGTTCTGTGCATCCCAAAAAATTTACGAAAACTGATAAGTATTCTGTCCAAGAAGTCGGATTTATACAAAGTATTTTGGACTGAAAGAGTCATGTAATTTTCCCCTAGTTGAAGTTGTGGGCCACAGAAGTGACACACAACTTCAACTGGTTAAAAATTGAGTCTTATAACTTTAAGGGTTAATATTTACTGCAGACTTGCCCATTCTTCAGGGCTATAACAGTTAACAATAGGTGTTTCAAGTCCCAAAATCACAAATTTACGAAAATTTAAACACTTTATTATTATCCAATTGACACTATACAGTGACATTTTTTGAGCGCTTGCTTTATTATAGTGTCACAAATTTTGATTTAGAGCGATACTAATGTTCAAATTCTCAGGATATTTTTTTGTTGTTTACATCTGCTGTGTTTTCGTTTCAGGTAAACCGTGTGATTGGTGGGCAATGGGGGTGATTCTCTATGAATTTCTGGTTGGTTGTGTACCATTTTTTGGTGATACTCCTGAAGAGCTCTTCTCACATGTAGTCAATGGTAAGAATTATATCCGTAATGTTATGTGTAAGCACATGTCATTGATATTTACACTATTCATGTAGTCCAGGAATACATTTTCTAACTTCAAATTGATTTATAATGTTTTCTAGTAGATAACTAATAATCTTCTTAGCTTTATAACATCTTACATCAACTAAACTTTGTACATGAAACTGTTCATGTACTTCAGTGGCCTATCAACAGAAAACACCTCAGAGATGTGTAGGTGTGATGCTGATACTTATAATGTTGATTCACTGTGATCCAAATTGTGTATTGTGTTTATTTGGAGATGCTAAGCACATTGCATGCCTATAATCGCTTTTAGTTGGTCTTATTAGACGTTCAAATCACTTGTTAATGGGAATTAAATGAGTGTTTAAACATCAAGATTTGCAAATATTTGAATTTTCACCCCTTTGCGAAACACAACTTCAAATGGGTGCAAATTTAAATCAGATAACTCGATGGGTAAAAGGCTAATAAGAGTACTGTTGTTTTATTTAGATGAGATAGAGTGGCCAGAGGAGGAGGAGTATAAGCCGCCTGATGACGCCTGTGACCTCATCACCGGATTGTTACAGCAGAATCCTATCGAGAGACTAGGTGCCGGTGGGTCACACGAAATCAAGGAGCATGAGTTTTTTCACAGTCTGGACTGGCAAGGCCTTCTCAGACAGAAGGCCGAGTTTGTTCCCAGCCTGGATGACGACGAGGACACCAGCTACTTTGACAGTATGTTTTTTTTTCGCATCGTCTGCACATG
The DNA here is from genome assembly GCA_964017125.1 of Flabesymbios commensalis. NCBI lineage: Eukaryota > Metazoa > Annelida > Polychaeta > Terebellida > Flabelligeridae > Flabesymbios > Flabesymbios commensalis. The sequence continues at coordinate 87,127,346 of OZ024902.1, forward strand.
ATATCTACTTTTTGGCCTGCTAATTACCTTGGGTATATTTTTGGCTTATCTGTTTCCAATTTCATTAGCTAATACATGCACAGTTGTACTAGTTTTGTGTTATGAACATGACCAAATGCTGATGGAAATAGAAGAAACTTTATTTATTAATTAATTAAATACTTGAGTTAATTTAAAATCAGGATGAATTCTAATCTGCACCAAAACTGTTGTGTAGGTTTTTTAGTGGAACCTACTGAAAATTCTTCATTGTCATGTTTAATATGGTTTGAAGATGTGTAGTCTGATGCAATAATGTATTTATTTTTTACAATAAAAAAAATAAGCTTATTATGTTTATTTATTTTGATTTTTAGTAATTTTAGGAAAGATCCACACACTAATATAAGATATTTATCATGCCCATAGACCCATAACATAAGTATTCAAATGAAGCGTAAAGAACTAACTGAGACATTTATGACAATTTCATATTTAAAAAAAAACTCTCCACGGTTTGTATGACAATATTTTGGCGCTTTAGGGGTTGCGACACTAAGACTGGTTTTGTTTGTTTCAGGTCGTACTGACCGTTACAGTCACGATCTGGAGGAGGGACCTGATACAGAGGATGAGACAGATGAACTGATGTTTCAGAGTTTCTCCTCCTGCTCTCCTCGATACAGCCGTGTCTATCTGAAATTCGAGGAACTCAAAGAGGTAACAGAAGACCCAATAATGTGTACATTTATATAATAAGTGTGTGTTTGTCAGAGAGATGTGGTGCCATGGTCTCTGCCTGCCCATGCGGTTTCAAACACTGCTTGGTAAAGGATTTCTAGAGAAATATCATGTTTCCCCCCTCTCAGGTATAAATGAGTATCTGCTAGGGCAGAGATGACAATGTGTACCATAAGTTAAATGTGTCGAAATGACTGCAGAACTATATACTCTCTGTGGAGTTGAAATGTTACAAATGAACAGTCCAGCGACCAGGGGGTAAAAGTCTTCTGATCGAGTCGTCAGATTTAATATCAGACTTGAAACCTGCATATATACCTTTTAGTCTAATAATAACACTATGTTCATTAGAAGAACGAGAGCAAGATCATTATTGTAAATACTTGTATACAATCTGCCAGTATATTGCATATTGTGAAAACATGTTGTTAAGTTTTCTAACATCAGAATAACAGAAATGGGTTTGTCTAATAGAAAGCTGCTGAAAATAACAATAAACAGATGAAAAAATTTGAGAACTGTACATTAGTTGATTTAATTGAGTTTCTTGAGGGGGATCACTGTTGTGATACTGGTGTAGTTAACAAGAACCTGTTGATTTAGTTTTGCATCATGCATTTTGTCTTTTTAAATTTTCGTACTACTGTACCATCGTGTGAATGAAGTAATGAAGCAGTAATCTTGCATGTCATTTTGTTTGTGTTTCTTCTACAGATAGAGAAGGCTGCAGCCTCTGCCCAGAGAAAGACACAGAGTACATCCAGTCTGTCCCGTAGTGATGAGATGGACTCCTGTAGTGACCGATCACGCACGGGATCAGAGACACGGGACAGTGACAGTACATCTTCCATCAAGTACATGGGTCGTGACACGCTGGACAGTACAGACAGTATAGACGAGGAGGTGCGCAACTGCCAGGACACGTACGACGACAGATCGCTGGACCGCACAAACTCTAACGAGTCCACTTTCTCCGAGTCATCTGAATGCTCTGAGTGCTCGGTGGAGACTCCAGTCACATTACGCCACATCAGCCAGGCCAGTCGAGATTCTGCAGGCACGCTGGTGACTAGCACGCCTAAGTCACAAAGGTCTGATACTTCAGATGATGTCTTCACTCTTCCAAGCATGTGCGTATATATGTCTGCTTTACTACATGCTTGTCTCATCTTACTCGGATCACTTGTTCACATAGCTGGCTGGATTGTTTGGTCAACAAAGGTTCACGAAAAACCATTTGACTAGTTTTTTTTATGGAAGAAGCATACTAATTGCTAACAAATTTACCCCATCACCCATTGTTTCACTGACCTTGTTCATTTCCACTTGCCGCATTTGATCATTTCTCCTAATATCACCTCCTAATATCACCATGTGCACCGTTGCTTTATTTAGCAAAACCTAGCCTTGGGTGAAAATTACTTGTATTTGTTTGATTTGACACCAACCATTTTTTTCAAATCTGGATGTTTAAACGCACATTCCAGCTAATAAAAACGACTATAGTTGTGATTGGTTTCTTAACTGGAGGTTAGCTGATACCAGTATATCATCTCGTCAAAATGAGTTATAGATCATGGCCATCGATTTGCACATTAATGAAGAAACCGAGTTTAAGTTTCTAATTAATCATCTTCTACTTTATTATGAAAAATCGACTGCAAAGTGTCCTAGGCCACTCGTCGATAGTGATAAATGGTTTCAGCATGCCATTTTTCAAACACTACCATTCTTTTTTGCATTGCTGCACAAGCCTTTGTATGTAAATTTTCCAATTAAATCTTACCTAGTTTTTGCAAATATGTGCCTGAGATAGCTGCACCAAAAGCTTATAAATATGATTGCTTCCCACTGAAAGAAAAAGATATCTATTGAATAAAACCCACTTGACAAATCGAAACTGGTGTATGGGAGTAGGTGTAGGCCTATATGGGCATATACCTATTTACTCTCTAGGCAACAAATTATATTCTACCATCTAGCCCATTTCCCCAGAGTCTGATTCAGGGGATGCGTTAATGTTGCTGATAACAGTTAATCTACTGTTAACTTTGTTGTTGACACGAATATCACAAATTTACGCTAAGGAATTTGTGATAATCATGTGGCTCTACTTATTACTCTGATTGTAGTGTATATATATGTATGTAAATAACTTATTGCTCAAACACGAGGCATTGAGCACAGCTTCTTTGACAGTAGATCGACATTGAAGCAACATTAGCTCAATGTCTTGTGTTTGCTGGTTGTCTCAACTTTTTTCATTGTTTTGCGAAAGTGTAAATACTAACTTAGTATCTGTATGTATCACCGGGTATCTATAATATGCAGTGACTCAGTAAAACATGCTCTTTACTACATACATGTACCTTGTCTTTTGTAATCAGATCACTTTCTCATTAACTTTATTTTAGCTTTTTTTCTCTTACTCGTCAATAATGGTGTTTGCTGTGATTATTGATATCTGTGCCTGTTATTCTTTCTATTGTGTAAACTACCACTCTTTATTTCAATTAAAAATGAATTTTAAAGGCATTTTATCAATTGACATATTTGACCCTCAGAACAAAGGAATTCTTATATTTTAATCGATTTTGTTTATTTGACAATAACTTACTATTTGTGGGTGGAGAAACATCTGCCAACTAAAAAAAAGGGAAATCCTCTAAATTTGCACTCTGATAATGCATACAGCCAATATTTAGCTTTTATTGCAGGTGGTGATATCTAGAATATTTACATCTGATTAACTGTAGTTTCAAAAATATTTTGATGAACCTCTGATGCTGTCAAGCATTTTTAGCCAAATATAAACCTTTTTAATCTAGGTTGTATATAAAGTCATGATTTGTATAAACTGGTTTTGAAGATTTTATTATTTGCTATGTTAACAGTGCGACGTCGCTGTCTACATCAGAGTCGTCACAGAACGAGAGCGATGTGTCACCTGGTGTTGTACGCAGGAAAAAACCTACCTCATCTACTCCTCAACAAAAAGAGGGAGTCCCCAAAATCAAAGTGGAGGCAAACCAATCTCCATCCTTACTCAGCAAAGGTAAGGAGTGATAGTGTCTAATTGATTATGATAATAAAAACCAACTACACCAGATGTTCTGCCAATGCTGGTTTAATGTTGGCCCACCGTCTTCGCCGCTGGACCAACATTAGACCAGCATTGGCAGAATGTCTCGTGTTTGCTTGAGATAGCCGCTTTTGGCCTTTTTATTTCTCCTTCAAAGAATATATTTGACAGAGAAATTAGCATTGAATTTGATAGATTGACATTACCCGGCTAAGCCAAGCTACTCACATTGCGTGGAGCTCGGCCGTGCTGACGGCCATTTTCCACAGCTGCCCGTGTAAAAAAGACAGTGACTCCGCCTACCGATAATACGGTAACGGTGTTGGCCCTAGTCAGCTAGCGCGCTCTGGTAATCACAGTAGAGCCAAGCCCGCTAAAACATGGCTGTCAGTGTGTCAGAGCCTTGCGATGTCATCAGGATAGATTGACATATGTTTTGATTCAAATTATACAAAATATGCAAGTTATTTTCACACTTGAGGTTGATCATGACCACAACCTCTAGTGGGTAAACACTGAAGTTTTTTAATTTAGCACTTTAAAGATTAATTGAGATGCAAATAAAATGAATAAAATATTTTTATACCATGTTTATTTTCTATGTACAGAGCTGTCACCCGTTGAGGAGAAGGAGAGTACAAGTAAAAAAGAATACGAGGAAGAGAAGGAAACGAAAGTGAAGGAAGCGAAAGGGAAGGAAACGACGGAGAAGGAAGCGAAGCCTATGTTGGCTCCCGAAGCCAAGCCCCCTCGCTCCCCTAAGTCTCCCACATCCCCCGCCACTGCTCCTCAAGTGGTGGAGCCCAGTAAGAATATGAAAACGCGCTTCTTAAAGCCAGTACATAAGTCTGCCTCGGCATCCCAGCTTACTCTGCTTATTCCTCCTCATGGTGAGCTATCCGCCTCGGCTCTTTGGATATGAAAGGGTGTATCTGCCACTTTACAAAGTGGCGGATACACCCTTTCATATCCAAGGGGACGCCCTGTCAACTACAACTCGTCACCTCGTGATTAACCCTGGCACCGCTAAGCGCAACTATGGTCGTTTTTAATCTGTTTTATTAGCTGTTTAAATCATTGGGAGCGAAATGTGTATTTAAACATCAAGATTTGCAAATTTTTAGTCTCAAATTGAACAAATATTTGTAATTTTCTCGACTTAAAGTGGGTGAAAATTTAAATTATGTAATTTAATAGTTTATGGGTTAAAGGGTGGTAATCTAGCCAACTCCAGTCGTCTACCGTTTGCTGGTTTAACTCCCTCACCGCTTATAGTTATTTATAAAAAAATTTAGCTGATAAAATCACTGTTATTTTGAATGAAAATTGTGTTTAAACATCACAATTTCCAAATGTTTGGTCTCAAAATAAACAAATATGACTAATTCTCACCCACCTGAAGTTTTTGATCGCGGTAGTTGTGGATCGCAAGGCAATGAGTTGTTTTATGAAGTACACATTTCCTGATCTGTCTTTATTCAAGCTATTTAAGACAAAGCCATAAGACACTTGAATTCAAACTGTTCAATCTCTTTGCAGCATGTACCTTATTTTATGCACACTGTCTGCAATAACACTTTTGTATAATATATTTTAAAACTGTCCTATTACTAGAATGACAAACTATTTTCCAGTCCATCTAAGAACTTTTATGGCATGTTTCATATTATGATGGACAGCTATCATGATCATTTCTGCACACTTTTCTTCTACACAGAGCTTCCTATAACACTTTTTACATCATAAATAAGTTAAAATAATTATTTATGTTTTTTAGTCACATTATCAAAGCAGGCTAAGACAGGTATTATTTACACTCACCATCACACATTAGATAATTAAAAAGTCCTACACTTGCAGTTGACCCCTCGTTTTTATAAATATATATTTAACCTTTAAGAATTACTGATTGCTCATACTTTTACAGAAGATTGATATCTGATAGAAATTAGATTAACAGCTGTTTTATAAATAGTTCCACGTAAAGAGTTTTATACAGATTTGTTTTTTCAATCAGAAGATTACACCCCGCAACCTGTGACATCTCCCGGGTCCAGCACCAGCTCCCGCGATGGCTCTCCTTCCAGGGAGTTCTCCCCCATCACTGGTATGCTGAAGCCACCCATAATCATCAAGAAGGGTCCTCGTGGATACGGGTTCACACTGCGGGCCATACGAGTGTACTACGGAGAGTCTGACTACTACACGCTGCACCATCTCGTGGTTGTAAGTATCGCATCACAAATACTAGAAGCATAACTAGAAACCAGATTGTCTGGATAAATATTATGATATAATGTGATATTACGTAAATGGGGCCAGTATCTCGCAATACGTTTCAAGTTGAAATCGACAATCAGTATCAGAAAAAGTTTGTCATGTGATGATTTGTGGCTGATCAAATTAAACATCAAAGTGTTTAAACATCAAAATTAGGTAATATTTGATCTAAAATTTAACAAATATGAGCAATTTTCACCCACTGGATGTTGTGGATCGCAGTAGTGAAGCACAACTTCAAGTGGGTGAAAATTGCAATTTTTAATTTACAGCTTCAATGGTTAAGTTGGTAATGGGAACATGTGTGTTTTCAGCTCGCCCCTTAAATTTTAATTGAATAAGGTGGTTCATTGCAAATGATGTTCGGTGTCGTCGATGTCAAGGTTAACATTTACTTGTGGGTGCGATAACCTCAACACCTTTTCATTTATCTTGCTCAAATTTGTCCTGCGTTTTGCGTTCAAATTTCGTGACAAGATTGTGATATTTTTCCGATGATTTTCTTATTATTTCTCGCATTTTAAATGAGTGTGTTTGTTTGTAGGCTGTTGAGTCTGGTAGTCCTGCGTTTGAGGCTGGTTTACGTGCTGCCGACCTGATAAGTCATGTTAATGGAGAGTCTGTACAGGGCATGCTACATGTACAGGTGGTGGCTCTAATAGTGGCCGGGGGCTCCAAGGTCACAATACGAGCCATGCCACTGGAGAACACCAGTATCAAGGAAGGCGGCAAAAAGAGAACCATACATCAAGGCAAGATGGCCAGGCAGCGCTCCAAGAAGAGACACCAGAGGGGAAAAAGTGATGATAAAACCAAGCGCAGGACATCCTTGTTTCGTAAGTTGAGCAGTCGCAGGGCAGAGCAGCTTGGTTCTCCTCTCACACCAAGTCGTAGTCTGTCTCAGCTGAACAGGTCGTTGTCTTCTGGTGACAGTCTGCCTGGCTCACCCACACACCTCAGATCACCGCGCTCTCCACCTACTAATCGTATGATGTGGTCTCCTGCCAGTGATTCAGCTCACTCGACTGGTAACTCTTCACAGAGCAGCTCACCTGGGTCCACGGCTCCTAACTCGCCAGCCAGCTCATCACACTTCAACAGGCCCAGCTCACTTCACGGTCTGAAACACAAGCTGCAGAATATCAAGTCATCTAATCACCCCAACCGCCGTAAATCCGTGCATAACATCCCGCTGTCACCCCTGGCACGTACACCGTCACCGTCCCCCATGGCCACGTCTCCCACCCGGAGCCCCAGCCCGCTCACCATGAGTCACGCTCACCAGCACTCGCACGGGGTGCACTCGCACGGGCCGGCACACAGTCACGCCCCGGCTCACCACGCCCTGATTCCACCCGGAATATCCAACACTACTCAGACGTACAATCCTGGTCAACAGCAGAGCACCCCGTCTCCCGCGGCGGCCGCGCTCACCCCCAGAAAGTCAATGACGCGCCCTAAAAGTACGTGCGAGCCGGGGTCGCCCCTGCTCAGACGAGCCCTGTCCCCGGATCGCCTACACCCGAGCTCTGCGGAGAAACAGCCAGTCACTCATCACCAGACCCACCACCAGCACCGCAGAAAAGGCTCCTGGCATGATCGAAAAGATCAATTTGATGCCCTATAAATCCCGTGCTCGCTACAATCAAATGATCACTAACGATCTACAGGCATCATGGAGGAGATGGGAAGGACTACCTTACATAATGACAGGATTATATTGACACAAAGCGTTGGCTCAATGTAGGGCCAGTGTCTCCGACACTGGCCCGACATTTAGTCTAGGCTTTGTGTTGGCTGGATTACCAGAAGTGGCGTCATCCTGCTCAGCGATGCCAGGGTTTCTCTCCAGCAGACAATGTCTCATTTACAGAAATTCACAGCAGTTTGCAGGTCTTTCAGGTGCACACGCCCCAATGAATTTGTATATAATTATGTAAAAGCGCCGAAAACTGAGTGGCAGTCTAATCTCTCTACAGCTCAGTAGAATTTGTGACATCATGCTTTGTAGGAGAAGTGGTAAAAACAGGGTAAAAAAATCGGTTGTAATAATAATTCACAGGAATATTTCTATCCAGATGGAAGAAGAACCACAGTGTATCTGCCACTTTACAAAGTGGCGGATACACCCTTTCATATCCAAGGGGACGCCCTGTCAACTACAACTCGTCACCTCGTGATTAACCCTGGCACCGCTAAGCGCAACTATGGTCGTTTTTAATCTGTTTTATTAGCTGTTTAAATCATTGGGAGCGAAATGTGTATTTAAACATCAAGATTTGCAAATTTTTAGTCTCAAATTGAACAAATATTTGTAATTTTCTCGACTTAAAGTGGGTGAAAATTTAAATTATGTAATTTAATAGTTTATGGGTTAAAGGGTGGTAATCTAGCCAACTCCAGTCGTCTACCGTTTGCTGGTTTAACTCCCTCACCGCTTATAGTTATTTATAGAAAAATTTAGCTGATAAAATCACTGTTATTTTGAATGAAAATTGTGTTTAAACATCACAATTTCCAAATGTTTGGTCTCAAAATAAACAAATATGACTAATTCTCACCCACCTGAAGTTTTTGATCGCGGTAGTTGTGGATCGCAAGGCAATGAGTTGTTTTATGAAGTACACATTTCCTGATCTGTCTTTATTCAAGCTATTTAAGACAAAGCCATAAGACACTTGAATTCAAACTGTTCAATCTCTTTGCAGCATGTACCTTATTTTATGCACACTGTCTGCAATAACACTTTTGTATAATATATTTTAAAACTGTCCTATTACTAGAATGACAAACTATTTTCCAGTCCATCTAAGAACTTTTATGGCATGTTTCATATTATGATGGACAGCTATCATGATCATTTCTGCACACTTTTCTTCTACACAGAGCTTCCTATAACACTTTTTACATCATAAATAAGTTAAAATAATTATTTATGTTTTTTAGTCACATTATCAAAGCAGGCTAAGACAGGTATTATTTACACTCACCATCACACATTAGATAATTAAAAAGTCCTACACTTGCAGTTGACCCCTTCGTTTTTATAAATATATATTTAACCTTTAAGAATTACTGATTGCTCATACTTTTACAGAAGATTGATATCTGATAGAAATTAGATTAACAGCTGTTTTATAAATAGTTCCACGTAAAGAGTTTTATACAGATTTGTTTTTTCAATCAGAAGATTACACCCCGCAACCTGTGACATCTCCCGGGTCCAGCACCAGCTCCCGCGATGGCTCTCCTTCCAGGGAGTTCTCCCCCATCACTGGTATGCTGAAGCCACCCATAATCATCAAGAAGGGTCCTCGTGGATACGGGTTCACACTGCGGGCCATACGAGTGTACTACGGAGAGTCTGACTACTACACGCTGCACCATCTCGTGGTTGTAAGTATCGCATCACAAATACTAGAAGCATAACTAGAAACCAGATTGTCTGGATAAATATTATGATATAATGTGATATTACGTAAATGGGGCCAGTATCTCGCAATACGTTTCAAGTTGAAATCGACAATCAGTATCAGAAAAAGTTTGTCATGTGATGATTTGTGGCTGATCAAATTAAACATCAAAGTGTTTAAACATCAAAATTAGGTAATATTTGATCTAAAATTTAACAAATATGAGCAATTTTCACCCACTGGATGTTGTGGATCGCAGTAGTGAAGCACAACTTCAAGTGGGTGAAAATTGCAATTTTTAATTTACAGCTTCAATGGTTAAGTTGGTAATGGGAACATGTGTGTTTTCAGCTCGCCCCTTAAATTTTAATTGAATAAGGTGGTTCATTGCAAATGATGTTCGGTGTCGTCGATGTCAAGGTTAACATTTACTTGTGGGTGCGATAACCTCAACACCTTTTCATTTATCTTGCTCAAATTTGTCCTGCGTTTTGCGTTCAAATTTCGTGACAAGATTGTGATATTTTTCCGATGATTTTCTTATTATTTCTCGCATTTTAAATGAGTGTGTTTGTTTGTAGGCTGTTGAGTCTGGTAGTCCTGCGTTTGAGGCTGGTTTACGTGCTGCCGACCTGATAAGTCATGTTAATGGAGAGTCTGTACAGGGCATGCTACATGTACAGGTGGTGGCTCTAATAGTGGCCGGGGGCTCCAAGGTCACAATACGAGCCATGCCACTGGAGAACACCAGTATCAAGGAAGGCGGCAAAAAGAGAACCATACATCAAGGCAAGATGGCCAGGCAGCGCTCCAAGAAGAGACACCAGAGGGGAAAAAGTGATGATAAAACCAAGCGCAGGACATCCTTGTTTCGTAAGTTGAGCAGTCGCAGGGCAGAGCAGCTTGGTTCTCCTCTCACACCAAGTCGTAGTCTGTCTCAGCTGAACAGGTCGTTGTCTTCTGGTGACAGTCTGCCTGGCTCACCCACACACCTCAGATCACCGCGCTCTCCACCTACTAATCGTATGATGTGGTCTCCTGCCAGTGATTCAGCTCACTCGACTGGTAACTCTTCACAGAGCAGCTCACCTGGGTCCACGGCTCCTAACTCGCCAGCCAGCTCATCACACTTCAACAGGCCCAGCTCACTTCACGGTCTGAAACACAAGCTGCAGAATATCAAGTCATCTAATCACCCCAACCGCCGTAAATCCGTGCATAACATCCCGCTGTCACCCCTGGCACGTACACCGTCACCGTCCCCCATGGCCACGTCTCCCACCCGGAGCCCCAGCCCGCTCACCATGAGTCACGCTCACCAGCACTCGCACGGGGTGCACTCGCACGGGCCGGCACACAGTCACGCCCCGGCTCACCACGCCCTGATTCCACCCGGAATATCCAACACTACTCAGACGTACAATCCTGGTCAACAGCAGAGCACCCCGTCTCCCGCGGCGGCCGCGCTCACCCCCAGAAAGTCAATGACGCGCCCTAAAAGTACGTGCGAGCCGGGGTCGCCCCTGCTCAGACGAGCCCTGTCCCCGGATCGCCTACACCCGAGCTCTGCGGAGAAACAGCCAGTCACTCATCACCAGACCCACCACCAGCACCGCAGAAAAGGCTCCTGGCATGATCGAAAAGATCAATTTGATGCCCTATAAATCCCGTGCTCGCTACAATCAAATGATCACTAACGATCTACAGGCATCATGGAGGAGATGGGAAGGACTACCTTACATAATGACAGGATTATATTGACACAAAGCGTTGGCTCAATGTAGGGCCAGTGTCTCCGACACTGGCCCGACATTTAGTCTAGGCTTTGTGTTGGCTGGATTACCAGAAGTGGCGTCATCCTGCTCAGCGATGCCAGGGTTTCTCTCCAGCAGACAATGTCTCATTTACAGAAATTCACAGCAGTTTGCAGGTCTTTCAGGTGCACACGCCCCAATGAATTTGTATATAATTATGTAAAAGCGCCGAAAACTGAGTGGCAGTCTAATCTCTCTACAGCTCAGTAGAATTTGTGACATCATGCTTTGTAGGAGAAGTGGTAAAAACAGGGTAAAAAAATCGGTTGTAATAATAATTCACAGGAATATTTCTATCCAGATGGAAGAAGAACCACTGGCGAAATCTTCAATATTTGTTCAACCAATAACGTGGATGGCGAGTACAATTTTTTATATCTCCTAATATCTACCTGGTTACACAGATTGGATCTTTTCACTGGGTCTCAATCATTTAATAGTGCTGTTGTGTAAAATGTAATCCTTATTATCGGAGAGATAGAACAAATAGCCTATGTTGTTCTTTGGCTATCTCAATCTTCTTTGTGATGGAAAGAATTTTTACAGTGAGCACCAAGATATTTGTTTGATGTGTATAATAATTATAATAATATCACAAATGTGGTTCTAATATGTCAATCTGTAAATTATTTGTTTCTGTTATGTTCAAAGTGTTCTGTGATAATATTACGCTGTATTTAATACTACACTGTCTACAACATTGTATTTAAAACTGCTGCATGAAATGTGTCCACATAATGTGTTTATGATTCACAAGGTTCTTCTGCACCTACATTGTATAACCCTTTCAGCGTGGAACCGTCTTGCTGACGTCTATAGACGTCAGAATCTGACATCTATAGACGTCAGATTATGACATCTAAAGATGTAGACGTCAGATTATGACGGCTAAAGACGGTCCCTGCTGTAAAAGAATTATTACAAAAATTAATAATGGTCGTAGACCCATAACATAGGTATTCAACTGAAGCAGAAAGATCTAACTTAGACGTTTATGATGATTTAAAATTTAGAAAAAAACCTCTGGTCGCCATGGTTTATACAAAAATATTTCAGCACTTCAAGGCTTAAATACTATACTCGTTATTCCAATGACTTGTTGTCTTTATGTCAATCTGGCGTTGGCCTACTCTTAACACACCTGGTGTGACATAGATAATGAAATCATTTCTAAAGTGGATGAAATTATTATGTGGAAATGTGTTGTATTTTTTGACAGATATAGTTTAGTTGATTGCGTCCACAGCATGAGGACAGCTGATCCTGGTTGGGGATTTAATTAGTCAGACCAGGATTTAAAAATAGGCAATAATGTGTATGCTTGCAATCAGGAAAAAGGGAAGGCAATACATCCCGCTAATATTGAAAATACGTGGCCATTTGAAGTCAATTAATTTATAGATGTATATGACAAACGTTTCTATATTATGCTTCCCAGGTGTGACTGAAAAATCATCTAGTCACTTAAGACTTATTATTTTGACGTGCATCATGCAAGCCGTAAAGTGCTCTTGCTCTGCGACTAGCTATACACACACTGTGACACACGCCTATAAAACATATATGTATATGTATGTAGGGGTGTGCACAGCTTTTGTAAAAGAGAGTGGTCTCGGGATTAAATTTATGGAAATAAAGCGGATTTGTTTTTAATCTGCGGCTCTGCACGCCCCTATATGTATATGTAGGTATGTATATACGTATGTAAATTGATGTATATCTATACGTATGTATAAATATATGTATATTTGAGACAAGTCAAAAGTTTGAATTCTTTCTGCCATCAATTTGCTGCTAAATGTATACACCTGTACAGTCATTCTCGTTGCATCCCATTTTCAAGTTTGTATATTTTTTTCATTCATCATTCTCATCATATCACTTGTAGACTTGCATGACAAGCTTACATTCTGTAAGCGTCACTAATTGAAAGATGTACGCGTTTAGAAATCTGATTTATTCTGCTATAACATAGCAAGGTGGTGAATATGGAAGTCTAAATTAACACGTAGACCTATTATATTTGACCTAATTGTCTGGCTTCAAATGGAATCGGTACATCATCGCGGAGTGTTCATTGCCATGCCTGTAGGCCCATCTCCACCAACCTTTACACCTGTTTTATTAGCAGGTTAACCCTTTAAGTCATCAAGATGTCTCAAAGCATCATCTTGCATCTCTGAAAAAATACCTAATTTTCTAGTGGTTTTGGTGCGACAATTTTCGAGGAAATGTGAAAAAAATAACACTTTCTTTTTTTCATTTGTCACCCACTGTGGGTCATCTTCATTCACTACAAGTCGAGAATTGCGACAGCAATTCGCGGCTTGTAGTGGATGAAGATGACAATGGTAAACTCAGGCTCGAAAGGGTTAAATAACGGTTATTGGGAATGAAGTGTGTGTTTAAACATCGGAATTTGCAACAGAGTTACATGAACCAGAGAGATGGATGGCCTTGCTATAATAAGTTTGAGCCCATCAGAAACCAACATCAGCTGCAACAGTGCCAACCAGAAGGGATATCACCATTTAATGCTCTTGGAGGTAATCATGGTAATAATAATATATTATCAGTGCTTGATTTTGAAGAGAGCCTGCGAGGCTCTCAAATTTACTGCAGGGCTCTCTATTAGCTGCATGGTGCCCTAATTGTCACAGGCTTGTGGCTCGCCAGATTTTGGTCTATTTAACACAAGGTCTATTTATTTCGGGCACCCAAATGAAATGATGGGCTCTGTAGATTTTATTGGTGGGTGCCTAGCTAGTCTGCTGGCTCTCACCTCAAATCTATTCTTCCAAAATCGAGCACTGATTATGGCTATATATATGTAGAAACATCATCCTCTTGTAGTCCATTTGTTATTGCCAAAACAGCACTAGCTATTACATAAATTTGAAGTCTGCATGGGAGAGTACTAGTACGTCAGCTGCTTCATTGTCTACCCCAGTGCATATAGATACCCTGATCGAGATCCAAGTGGCCTGATTTTAAATTTGGTTATCGTTCCAGGGTTGATATTTTCTAAGGGTGTTTGCAACAAGATGATCCGATGTGTCATGAAAATAATAATAACGACATGCTGATTCATGATTATCACTTAGTTGTTATTGTTTTAGATTATTGGAAAACCCTGTCACACAGCGAAAAGAAGACCTGTGTCGAATTCACAAAAAAATTGACAGACTGCATGGAAAATGCTCTTTATGGGCAGGTAAGTAGACATATTTTTATCTTTATAGCTACTCAATTTAATACTTGGATGTAATTTGCACATTAAGTTTAATAGTATAGGATTTGCTCTGCACAAAACCATGCATTAATTGACACACTTTACCAGCTGTCAAACACTCTGAAATGTTCACGCAAAAAGTAAATAATATTTTGTTTGTATTGGTGATAATTTGACCATAACACTAATTATTAGTGTAGTTTTTTTGGTTAACTTTTTATGTTTGGACAACTCTTGGCACTGTTTGTACTTGTATAGGCTGCTCAAGGAAAGTGAGAAAGTAAAATTTCAGCTGGTCAAATAAGACTGATCATGAAGATCGGCCACATCTTGACCAATTTTACCAATTTCGTAATGACATTTTGGTGATGAAATATAGCCCTGCATGCCCACACTTGTACTCAAGTAGGGTCCTGGGTTCTGTATGATATTGTTTGTGGTTTACAGTTTAATAACTGGATAATACTTTTCTTTCTCAGGCGCCAAGTCAGGAACGTACCAGTACATGTACTCCCACGTCAGCTGTTTCGACCCCATCTCGGGTAAAATATACTATCTTACTTGTTATATGATAAAGCACAATTTTAGATGCATCAGCATGTACTGATGGTGCTATCACACTTTGCAAGCAAACTTTGTAATTCTGTCATAATTAGTAAAGTTAATAGTAAAATTTCACACGTTCTTATAGAAATTATATTATAAAGTGATAAACTTTTTGACTAATTAACAATGCATGTCCAGTGAAGCAAATGTTAGGTAGACATAACAATATGGTATAAACAAAAGTTGAATGATAATGTGCTATGATGACATGCACGTACAGTGCATTTTAACTTGTATATGAACCTTGTAAACATCAAAATATTAATTTTTACTAATTATTATCAGTTGCAGCCCCCTACCCCAAATATCCAGGCATCGAGATGCTCATCATCTGATTCAGCAACATTGGCTGTGGCAACTGGATCAATATCTTCCCCAACGGCTAGGGCTCCACAGGTATATTTAATATTATATATTGTGTTTAAATAAAACACAGTTATGCTTGATCTTATTTTTATTAGCATATCCATGTCTATCCTTATTTCTCTGGCTAGTCCACCCCCTCCTCATCATTCTTAATATATAAATGATTGTTTTCTAGGAGAAGCTCCGTGTGTTGGTGAGATCGAAAGAAGAACCAGGGAAGTTTGATGATGTGAAGGTCTCCAGCATTCAGCTTTACAAAGCAGAGAAGAAGGCTGAATCAGCCACTGACTACCTTGGTGGGTAAAAACAGAATTTTAAAGCAAGTTGATGCATCAATATGACATCACTGATCAGTGTTGTATATGTCAATCATTTTGCAATGAAAATCATGAAAAATTTGCTATTCATAGAGCATATTTATAATATGTAATAAAATTAATATTCAAATGTTTCAAATTGATCTGTTTGTAGCTCAACCCTGCTATGGCAAATTCTATGAATAAATATGTTGTATTTTTCTTCAGGAACTTTATTAAATGGCATAATTGATATAGTGTTCACCAAGGATGAACTGGCAGTGGCAACAGGTCTGGGGCTGCGACGCAAAAAAAGTGTTGGAATCGAGAGAAGTCTTGACACACACCGTGTGGACTGCATCAAAAGTAAGACATAATAGTTTCACAATATGGTACATATATTTTTCTTGCATTTGAACAGCCATTGACATTAGGATTTTTTTATACCAGACAACAGGGCAGGTAAACTGTGATTTTTGGTGCCCTGGTGACTTTTAACTGGACCTGGAAGTGGTACGTAGGGATAAAACTATGAAAAATTTACCAGACCACCGGGCGGCCGATGTGGACAGTTAATATCCGACCTGGGCCTTTTCAACCGGTTGGACGTTAACCTTAAAGCGCTGAATTAATTTGTAAAAAACATCGCAACCAAATGGGTTTTTTCAATTTGAAATTATCCTAACTGTCCTAGTTAGCTCTTTTCGATTAATACCTATGTTATGGGTCTACGACCTTTGGAAATATTTTTGCTCTTACAGTGCGGGGATGGACTTCGGTCGTCACAATCTGAAGTCTACACTGCAGACAAATATAGTCGATCCCCGCGCTGTAAGGGTTAATATCAATGGCTGTTTAAATTATAATTATGGGTGTTTAAACATCAGGTTGTGTCTCAATCATGACATGTGTTATTAGCACATAATCAACAAAAATACAACTTGTATTTGGGGTTGTCGATGTTTATACCTTGTAAAATGCCTTCATAACATGATAAATGGAATAATTGGTCAGTAGTTTTGGTGTGGTACGTCATTTGTGCTGAATATTATATATTGTCTCCAGAATGTATATATATACGTTTTATCTTATATCTTAATTGGTTTGTTTTAATTAATTTTTCAGTTTACCTCTCCGCCAAAGCCCAGGAAAAAAGCTTGCCCGACATGAAAACACAAATCTTCAATGGGAAGATGACTGCCAAAATTGGAAATGCCAAAAGAGATAAAAAAGCTGGGACACACAAAGCTAAATGCTAAATTAACCATATGATAAAGACTGGCATTAGTATTACAGGGTTCACACAGGCCTTGCAAACCCTTGAATAGCCTTGAATTAAAAAAATATCTTGAAAAAACCTCGAAAAGTGACTTTTGGGTTTGATTGGTTCATTGTTAATATATTGTGGCTAATTTTATTTAAGTCTTTAAAAAATTGATAAAAATGTTCTGATTATTAATTTATTACTATTTTGCTCGCAAGGCAGAATGAATGTGAAAATCATATGGGAAATTTATTTTTTACTCAAAATTGTTTTGGTCATGACTCCCGGGCTAGGCCTTCTTCATGTTCGTGATAGGACCTTGACAACACATATTTTTACCATAAAATTAATGATGTAGCTCATGGTCGGCAGGCGAAGGGTTAAATTGTAAGCTCAGAATTGTCAAGATAATTTTACAGATGATTATGTATATACTCATGAGTGTTGCAGGAAATGATGAGTGCAGCTAAATCATGTGAAATGCATGGATTCGATTTACATGTACATGCTTATTGTTGGCTTCATCGAGTTCCTTTCACAGGTGAGTACATGTGTAATAGTCAGAGCCATTTGCTTAAAAACAATTATTATCACATAGGAAGAGATCGACGGCCGATCTATTTGTTTTGTTCCTGGATGACCAGTACAGACCATCAGATCTTGAACCTGTGAAGATTAATTGTCCTTTCCATGCCTTTTACTGATCTACAGTATATAATCCAGATTTACAAAGTCATTAAGTAAATATATGTTAAATGTGTATATATCATTCACCATGTTCACATGCCAAATATTTCATGTTTCAGAAAACATGTGATTTACTGCACTCATCATATCACACATGCACACTCATTGAGATTATGGAGGACGTAGTTCTGTACAGGTAGAGTTTGAAAAAAGTGATGTTCATCTCATTAGGTGAGTTAATTACCATTATGTGCATGCATGGATCCATTCATTAAATCCATTCAGTAATAAAGTGTTGGTACCTTGGCCTCATTAATCTTTGTGTACTTTACTGGAAGACATACACACATCTGCATGTATCTTTTGTTTTAATATTTCCAATAAAACATGTTAAGAGAGTGTACAATTTGTTTTGTCATTTCATTGACCCCGCAACTTGAAAAAAAGAGAGCTGCTCTGATCGAGATGCATTCGGGCACTAGAAAAGAAATTTGGGGGGGGAGGGGGGGGCCTCCCCCCAATTTCACAACCCATGCATTCATACTAGCATTCAGTTTTAGCCATCGTAAGCCGTCGTATTACCTTTCGCAAGCTTACCCACTAGCTTTCAAAGCTATCATATTAGCATTCGAAAGCTATCACACTAACCTTCGAAAGCTAATTTAAGCTTTCGAAAGGTAACCTCATTTAAATAATTCGGCCCATATGCATGCTAGTGGATAGCTATCGGAAAGCTTATTTAGGCTTTCTGAAAGCTAATACTGAATCGAAAGCTATCTCTGTGTAAGGTGTCATTCTAAGCTTTCCGGTTAAGCTTTCGAAACCTTACACGAAAGCTATCTTTGAAAGGTAGTGGAAAGCCATCAATTTTGGTAAGGGCTAGTGTAGCTGGATATATTTGTACATTATCTGGCTGCTATATGTTTGAAAAAGCCACTTCATATAACCATTTCACATAATTTTACAATCACTACACTTAAAACTGATATATTATTATTTAAGGGAGGACTATGTACAAGTATGTATGTATTTTTCATTCCGTCCATTAATATCTGCGGTTATTAAATAAATAACAACTATTGGATTAGTGTTTATGGAAAACAAATTAATGTGTACATGGCACATGCCCAACACAGATGAGACGTCGAAACATTGCTGTCTTAGTATTGTGTCACTGTCGTCTGCGAAAGGCCGACATTCAGTTATCGCCTCCACCCTCACCCGCTAAGTTATCTTATTTAAATTTTCACCAACTTGAAGTTGTGGCTCGCTACCGTGATCCACAACCTCAAGTGGGTGAAAATTACTCATATTTAAGAGCAGGCATTTGCAAATATTGATCTTCGAACATCCATTTCACTCTCGATAACCGATTTGATCAGCTAATAAACGACAACTGTCCTGATTAGCGGTGAAAGGGTTAAATTGGTGGCAACAGTCTGGAGGGTGTGTTATCTTCACCGTGTTTAATATCACTATGCGAAGATATACAAGCTGTACAGATCACAATAGTAGGGTTTGTACTCCACTAAAGTACAGTACAATGTGTATGTATCTGACTTGTATAGATCTATTTTACTACACTTTATGTACACTATTAAAAAACAAACATTTTTTGCCAGACCTTCTAAATATCAAGCAATTATATTCGTTTGATTATGTGCTATTTCCAGGAAAGTCACTTTTCACCCCCTGATGCATTCTTTGTCAGTTATTATTTTTGGGCTATATCTTCCCACATGACTTTGTCACAAAGTAGACAAGTTGATATATTGGTCATGTATATTGTGTGAGTAGCAGTTATGTACGACTGTTATTTGATAGGGATCACTTGTTTGTGGACGTTGCTTGAATAGGTTGTTACACCCTGCCTATCCTGCAGACACAAAGACGTTCAATCAATGTTGGCTAAGCTTTGGTGTAACGCCGTAGACGGAGGACCAACGTTAAACCAACATTGATCCAGCGGCCTTTGTCTGCTGGGTATCTATCGTAAGTTACTGTGACCATTGTTTTGTAATGCATACAAGATATCATTTTTTTTTTAGAAAATTATTTCTAAAATCACGTTATGTATTACTTGCGATGTGAAAGATATACCAATTAGAATTATTTTTGATGTGAAAACGTGATGCTCTCTCCACAATATGAAAGCGACACAATCAGGCTTTAACTTACAAAAATCGTTGGTTTTATTTTGGCTTCTTAATATGACCATATGAAGTGAACATGTCCATAGACTAGAACTTAAGAAGCCAAAATGAAACTACCGATTTTTTGATAATTTTAGCCTGATTGCGTCGCTTTAATTTGTGAAGAGGTCTGCCTAAATCTATTCCAGGAGTTGCACTTAAAATTACTTAAATATAATTTATCAATATCTAAGTTGTCATTTCTATATTTGAGCATGTTCACACAATAATGTCATTTCTTAATCATGTAAGATATATTTTATATTTCCGTACAAATATACATAAGAAGAAAAGTATTGTCTCCACCAAATGATCCAATTTCCAATAGACCTGTACCAATCTCCTTGTAATTAATCAAATTGCTTTAATTGAATTCGGGTCATTATTTTAAATGGGTTGTGTCAACCCATGCACATGTCCTCAATTTGATTTACCTCGTGTTGACAACGTACACTGTAAACATTGGGTCCCAACGAGGTTTCAAGGTTGGTACAATGTCATAGAAATTCTCTCAACATTGGAACAACCCTTGTGGAGCGTGTAGATTCGCGTTGATGTAGCCAGCACACATGAGACATTGACCCGGTGTTGGTTCAATGCTGGTACACAGTCTACGACACCGACTCACCATTGAACCAACAGCGGGTCAATGTCTCGTGTGTGTGTGCTGGGTAGCACACAGTGAAAGATGTACATAACATAATCAACATAAGTAGGTTCTTTGACCGGAATCTTCTTGGTGGGACGTTTGAAAAATGAATACAATGTACAGATTTATTGGTGTAGTTATCAAGCTCCACAATATTTTTTCAATAAAATTGATTTGTGAAGTGTAATTTCTGCCCACGTTGTTATAACTGATATGTCGATGAGTTTTGTTTGCAGGGCAGTTAGACCGCGTGTTATGTGTGATGGCT
The DNA here is from genome assembly GCA_964017125.1 of Flabesymbios commensalis. Taxonomy (NCBI): domain Eukaryota; kingdom Metazoa; phylum Annelida; class Polychaeta; order Terebellida; family Flabelligeridae; genus Flabesymbios; species Flabesymbios commensalis. The sequence continues at coordinate 87,148,215 of OZ024902.1, forward strand.
GAAGCATGTTGATTTAATATTGGGCCAGCGTCGCATACGGTGGCCCAACATTAAATTAACATCCACCTGGCGCGCCCGCGACTGTATTTGAGGTAGACACGGCGTGCCGGAGACTGATTGTGAACAAAAGCTTGTTGTGGTTGTAAATGTTTGTCTGTGGTATCGAGTCCTGTATTAACTGTCACCATCATCTACTGCCTTATGTCTTTCATAATAAACATGGCTTGTCAAAACAAAAACGTCTCCGCTCTTATTTCAATCTACGAATGTTATGTTACGACAATGCATAGTCCTGGGGCTGATTCTAAAAAAATAGCTTTTGTTGCACCCCTGGAGGAGCATAGGTTTTTATGGTATATTCTGTCTCTCTGGTTCACTATCTTTCATTTAAAAACATTACCTCTTTTAAAAAGTTCCCGAAAGCCCCTTTGAAGACCATTTCCTACAGTCGGTCATAGTGCTCTGGTTCAACACTTGTAGCTGACAAAAAACCATAACAAATATTGCCAATTCTACCTCGTACGTATTTAACAGTATATTAATATATACAAAATATGGCAGTGTAATAATAGGTGTTTACCGAGGTATAAATTTAAACTTTTTTTTTCTGTCAAAAAATTGGTAATCATAATTAATAATTGTCGCTTTTATGTTTATCTTCCAAAGCCTCAAAGATATTTTAAATATAAGAGCAAAAGCAATGACACAAACAACACAGCACGTGAGTGTTTTTCACAAGTCGAATATTTATAAATTCGTAATTTGTTCAGTGTAGTTTTCATTCTCACCAGGTAATCATCTGTTTATCATTTCACTTTTCCGATCATTCAATTTTCTACATTCCACTACTAGAGTCTAGTCAATATACAGTTGAACAATAATTTTGTACCTTCGATCCCTCTCATTCCCTCCTCTGATCATTGCTTCATCCACTTCACAACTTCATTGTTTAGTACTCATTCAATTCATTTTATTACGTATTATGTATATATTTATAATATGAAATGTTCACATAATTATGATTTTTCTTGAAATATAAAAATAAAATAACTTGAAAATTTATGTATGAATGTCTGATTTTATGTATTTGAGGGATGATGTCTCCCACAACTCGTTCATGAGTGACCTGATTTTTATAGGTCGAGATTGAAATATTGCTGCTGCTACTACTACTACCTACTACCTACTACTACTACTACTACTACTACAGGCTACCAACATACACACCAGTATTGTTTATTTATTAGAGTATACCAGTTTCATTGATACGAAATAACTATCTAAGTTCTTCTATCCGGTTTCTTGAATAAGTTTCTGCCTGATACTTTCAGCGATTTGAGATGCTGTATATATATTCATTTTGTGTGTGGAGTGATAGAGATTGTTGACGAAGAGTTGACAAAGAAGGCCATGGCTTTTGTTAGTAGAAATGGAAATTTGCTCGTGATGTAGGATAACTGTGATGTGTTCTTAGCACATATAAATTCGTAATTTGTTCAGTGTAGTTTTCATTCTCACCAGGTAATCATCTGTTTATCATTTCACTTTTTCGATCATTCAATTTTTTAATTTCACTACTAGAGCCTAGTCAATATACAGTTGAACATTAATTTTGTACCTTCGATCCGTCTCATTCCCTCCTCTGATCATTGCTTCATCCACTTCACAACTTCATTGTTTAGTACTCATTCAATTCATTTTATTACGTAGTATGTATATATTTATAATATGAAATGTTCACATAATTTTGATTTTTCTAAATAACTTGACAATTTATGTATGAATGTCTGATTTTATGTATTTGAGGGATGATGTCTCCCACAACTCGTTCATGAGTGACCTGATTTTTATAGGTCGATATTGAAATATTGCTGCTACTGCTACTACTAATACTACATCATAGGCTACCAACATACACACCAGTATTAATTATTCATTAGAGTATACCAGTTTCATTGATACGAAATAACTATCCAAGTTCTACTTCTATCCGGTTTCTTGAATAAGTTTCTGCCTGATACTTTCAGCGATTTGAGATGCTGTATATATATTCATTTTGTGTGTGGAGTGATTGAGATTCCACATGAAACGGTTTTCCAAATATACGCAGTGAATATTGAAAAGTTCATTACTATAGTGCACGGGGACACTACCACGTATAGCAATAGCACGAACAGGACAATCGTCTGTTCTGTCTAGAAACAAACATTTACCCAAGTTGACGAAGAAGGCCATCGCTTTTATTGGTGGAAATGGAAATTTGCTCAAGATGTAGTTTAACTGTGATGTGTTCTCAGCACGAGCCAACAAACCATCATGAACGGCATGTTTGCAAGCTTCTGCTAAGCACCACATATCAGTGGTTTTCTTTTCATTTATAATCTTAATCTTACACATAAAGAATGTGGCATAATTTGCTACTTGTTGATATATGGAATCAGCTCCACTTCGGGCGTAGTGTGGACGAAGATTGACAGTGGTGTTAAATTCGACTTCTCCTGACAGATGCCATTTTTCAATCATCACTGTCAGCGTTGCAGCCTGCAGAGCTGCGAGAGGCGATACAGAGTGAGATTTACACGATTCCATAATTTGTTTGGTTTCGTTTTTGTCAAAGACAATAGGAACTATACGTGTTGCAGGAAGTATAGTTGATTTAATCGGGTGATTGTCTTCTAGGTTCTTGATCCACCAGCTTCTATCCTTTGAATTAATCTTGTTTGCAATCATCCCTGCGATTGATGGAAACCAGTTTGTCAATAGTTGAAGAAATTTGAGCGAGAGGGGAAGTCTATTTTCTATTTCCATTATATCACATAAAGATTTAGGGAGTGGCAGCGATTCAGGATTTTCACAATGTTCAACCCCATTCAACTCATCCTCCAAAAATGATAAGGTTTCATTGATTATGAGTAATATTGAATTACCATCACATATTGCATGGTCAAATACAAATATCAGGGCAAATTGATGAGGTAATTTAATATGAGTGTCTTCATAGTCTATGTTTGGTAAGAACTTCACATGCCACAATGGGCCTTCTTCACTGTTTATTCCCGGCTCAGAAAGCTGTTTTTCCATTACATCAAGCCAATATTTATCGGCAAGTTCTTCTACATTCTTTTGAATTTGATCCATGGGCACAAACCAATCATTGGTGGTTTTGTTACAGGTTGGTTGTTTGACTTTCATACGTAAGAGTGGGTGTCTTCTCACCAAACGACACAAACATTTCTCTACATTCTTCAATGTTATCGGATTAGCGGATGCAAAAATAACAGTTTTGACAATGTGCATGCAGCCTCTCCTCCCTAAATTTAGCAATTGTTGTTCAAAGTTACAGAGGGGCCTTCTATCCACGGTGACAATAGGTGATTCTTTTTCTGTATTATGCCATCTCATTAACCACATAGCAGTCAAAATAAAGCATATGAAGTATAGCACTATCTCCATAATTGTATCTGGAATGGACAAAATATGTTAAATAACATGTAAAGCATAATACTAAATTATTATTATTATTATTATTAATAAACATGATAAATTAATGACGATGATTGTTAACCAGACAGACAAGACATACAGATATTTTATTGACAGAAAGAAAGTCATTAGAGGCCTACAGACTTATTTGACATAGAAATGACAGAGATATAATGTACATGTATATTGGTCGTAATATGCTCAGGGGGTGCATTAGGGGTGTTGGGATATATGAATTCACACTCGTTATTGGAGCACCTATTTTTCAACTCAGTTAATTTGATATTGACATTGACTGGGTGCTTGTCCAGACATAGTAGACATAAAATTGGCTAAATGTCTTTACTTTGAAAAAAAATATTTACGATTTTTTACCACTGCACACTGATATTTGGACTATTATTTGTGACATATTTGCAAATCGCCTGTGGTCTCCCAGCTCTGCCTTCTCCTAACCCAAATTTAAACAAAATAAATAGTGCTGGCAGAATAGTGCATTAAAAACATCTTTTCAGGTTTTAAATACTGTAAATGTATTGTTCAAGTGCCACCAATCATAGCAACGTAGTTGTTCAATTCACTTGTTTTGCCAATTTTTATCGTACATTTGTGAGATGTGGTTCCCAATTATTTGTAAAACATTCAGGGCCAAGCTAAATGTATTCCAGATGAGACATTTCAAGTCATTTTGAAAGGCAAAGAAGTCAACTTCAAACTGGTGTGTGTATGGGGATTTAGGAGAATACCCACACCACATCAAAATATTATGGTATGGGACATAGTGATTGGGTATCCCATATCAAAGACATATGAGACAGATCTAAATTATTTATGGGAGCTTGGCACTCCTAGTCTAAAGCTTACAAAACACATACGTAGACACATTGAATTAATTATTAGAAATGACTGGCACCAGGAAATTAACAATTCGACTAGAAATCACAAGCTTATATTATACAAAGAAATTAAAGAAACCTTCTTACCAGAACCCTACCTATTTATCAACATACCTAAATACCGCCATGCAATTGCACAATTACGTCTAAGCTCACAACATTTAGAAATTGAAACCGATAGATACACGCCCTCTCACCCCTGCAATTTTGAGATTTTGTGTAGCATGTCCAGGTAAAGTGGGTGATGAAATTCATTTTTAATATAATGTCAAAGTTTGTCCATCATAAAAGAGAAATTATTTGCAGAATCGGAAAAAATCATCCCCCATTTCACTTCTTCGACAAGTAATGAATACAGATAGTATGGATCTATTAATATCTCTGGGTTATTTTATAATTAAAGCTAAGAAGTAGATATTTTAATTAATAGAAAAGGTAAAGATATATAACTATATGTAGGCCTATAAGTGTGGGTATATGTATGTGTTATGAACTATGCACTTTTCTTAATATTTTAATATTGGTAATTGCGGTTGCAGAAATAAGCAAGATTTCGCGTTCATTGTTCATAGCATTACTGTGTACCAGGCACGCAAGACACGACACCCATACAAAATACTTCAGCTCGAATATGAATTTACGTTTGCTATGCTCTGTATTTTTAACCCTTAATTTGCTTAAAACAGCCATAGATACATCTCGCTAGTGACGTCACCACTGGTATGTCTCTAGATATCATAATTCCTAGAAACTTATTATTTGTGAGTTACATATTGATAATTGCGGCTGCAGAATTAGGCAAGATTTCGCGTTCATTGTTCATAGCATTACTGTGGAGAAGAAGGTGTATTTCGTCGTCAATTTTGTTTGATTCACACCTTGTGCATATGTGTTGGTTTATTGGAGTTATTGGATTATTGAATCGTCCTCTCTCTATTTTTAAATCATGCGTTAAATCAACCATTTATATCTATATACGTCCAATGTATTTAGATTTGTCAACATATTTGAATTTAATGGGTATATATCTATTAACCCTTTCAGGCCTGAATTTACCATAGTCATCTTCATCCACTACAAGCCGCGAATTGCTGTCTCAATTCTCGACTTGTAGTGAATGAAGATGATGCGATGTGGTTTAAAAATATAAGAAAATCACCACGTATTGGTAAACCTGTTTCAGGAAAAATTTCGTTCTAAAACACTTGCTTGTAGAAAAATTAAATCTGTTTTCAGGGATTTAAAATGATGCTTAAAGGCATCGTGATGGCTTAAAGGGTTAATTTGTAAATATATATATATAAATATATACATGTATATGAAAATATATACAGTACAAACCGATAAGACAATAGTTACCAATAGCTGTGGGCTCTAAGAAATAATCTGCTCTGTCCAAGTTTGAAACATATATCCTTTGATTGTTATATCAGTTTGGTGGTTTTATATTGCATTATATATAATTAATTCATTAGAATTGTCGGCACCCCCATCAAGAACAGTATTAATTTGTTTATATTATCGACATTATCAAACAGATATATAATATGTCACTTCCGGTTACTCATGATACACGAGCCATTGAACTAATGTTGGTTTAATGTTGGGCCACCGTCAAAGGCCAACATTGGGTCAACGTCTCTTGTTTTATTATACTCGTGACACGATTTAAATGTCTTATCTGTCTATTTTACCATAATTATGAAAGTATTCAGGACCCCTACTCATTATTAGTAATAAAATGTATATATTCGTGTTGGCTTTGTATATGCCCTTATGTTGTTTCGTCGAATTTTTTGGTACATTTTTCAAAATTATACTTTTCAGAAAGATTATATGATAATCTAACGAAAAAATATGGTTGGCATTTTTTTGGCGGCCATTCTGGATTATTGGCGGCCATTTTGATTTTTCCATACAAATAATCTATTTTTCTTCATATCTCGGGCAATAACGAACGGATTTTCGAGATTTTAATGTCTAAACATATGTTTTCAAGGGCTAGGAATTGTTTAGGACACATATTTTGTCGTAAATATAATATTACGCTTTAAATTATATAAAACACAAACAAAATCTATATAATGTTATCACTTTTTTAAATCGTGTTATGTTAACCATGATATTGGCAACAATGAAAATAAACCAAATATTCAACAGATAAAACACAACCTTTTTGAATACAAAAGAGCAGTCAAAGATGAGCACTTACACCCAGAATTGTAGTGAAAAATGGATCGAGTTTTCAGGCTAATTTCACACAGTTTTATATGTCTTGCGATCCCTAAGGCAGACAGTTGAAAGCAGTGGCTTAAATAAAGTATGGGTTGAATCTGATATCTATAGTAATGTCACTGTTCTGCAAATTATAAATGGCAATCACCATAACCTGATAACCGTGCAATCGAGTGTCATCTAGTAACTCTACAGATATTATGTCATCTCCGCTATGATGCTTTCTTATCTGCATGATAGTCTTGTAGAAGCTTGCAGAAACGGAGAAGATACAAATGAGGCACATGAATGACGGCTTGATACAATGAATACATTGGTGAATTTAATTACTATAACAATAAGTATCCCATGTATAGATGGGTTATGATGTATATGCGACAGGTGATGAGTCTTCTTCAGTTCGTGCAGGGAACACGTCAGAGGAATTGGAACTTGCACTTAACCACATTATAAGGACTATGTATATGGTTCTTTGCATATAATAGACTAGACTACGTACAAAATATACCTTTACATAGAACGCAAATTTTTTATTTCAAAACCACAAATCCCCAGGTGTGAAACGAAATGGAAAAGGGCAGATTAGTTATCGAGAAAACTCATCCATAGCTGTCGGTGTCGACCAGGCACAGAATATCAGGTATCACTAAACAATACTGAAGCTCTTGCTGAGATACTGCTTGAGTGGTCCAAATCCAAGAAGCTGAGAAGATGTTGGACATGACGTAAAACAAAAATTCACCAACACGTCCTCACAAACAGTACAATTATCCGTCAAGAAAAATATGTGTACCAGCTAAAAAATGGTTTTGAAAAACTCTTACACATTTTCGTTGTTTAAATGTAACGATGGTAGTGAAAGAAAACTTTATATTTTGATGACAAAAGTAATAATGCCCGACGATATCCAAGATAGCATACTTCGTAGAAAAGAAAGAGGCGAAGTTGCATACAAAGAATGTGTAGAGGAAAGAATTGTGGAGAGAATATATGCGACACAAAATGACAAAAATAACATATGTCGGCTGGAGCGCAGGGTGTAAAACAATAAAGGTTGATGTGGGATCAAAAGAATTGATGATGAAGACATCGAATTCCATGGTAGGTAAGGAAACCAAAGAACTCTAACACTTTATTTAGCTCAAAAATGGTAGAGAAGAGTAATCAGCAGACACAACAGTAACCCATAAAGGTGTATTATTAAATCAGCCCACAGAAAATGTTGTAGATCTGAATAGTAATGAGGAAGAAGCAGACACTCTTCTTATTTTTTATGCTGCTGGGATACATAAAACAGGATATGATGTACATATTATAATGCATCGGACACAGATGTCATGGTTTTGGCAATCTCAGCGATTAAAAAACTGAGAGATAACATCAATCATAGCAGGAACTGGCCCAAGACGTCGCATTGTGAAGCTGCAGCCAATCTTTAATGCTCTTGGTGCACCACAGGTCATATCTTTGAGACAAGCAAAACATCGCAAAACAAAACGTTTCGCCCCCTCCCCATAAATTGGAAAGACGTTTCGCCCCCGTCTTCATAGTTCAGTAAGACGTTTCGCACCCAAACCATATATCAGAAAGACGTTTCGCACCCAAACCATATTTCAGAAAGACGTTTCGCACCCAAACCATATTTCAGAAAGACGTTTCGCCCACAAATCATATTTAGGAAAGACGTTTCGCACCCATTTCATTATTAGGAAAGACGTTCGCCCCCTCTTCATATTTTGGAAAGACGTTCCGCCCCCTAATCAGAAAGACGTTTCGCCCCTATAGTCATGATTTGGAAAGACGTTTCGCACCCATTTCATAATTAGGAAAGACGTTTCGCTTGCTATTTATAAGTCAGCATGATATACATTTTTAAGAAAGACGTTTCGCACCCTAATCATAAAACAGCATAAATTGTGAAGATTGCCGTCCCATTTATAGGGAAGACATGTGTGTGTGCCCACTTAGGCTACCTTGTTGTTCATGCATTTTACTATCGCTTACTTTTCTCATTATTTGATTCAGCAACTTTAATTTATTGTGCTATAAATCTGATTGCCGACCTAAACTTGGAACATAAATAACTTAATGCAATATTGTAATTTGTATTACATTAACGTATATAAATTTGAAGGCTGATTGTTTATTTTTAGAAATATATAGAAGCTAGGTATCTTAATTTGGGGAGGGGCGAAACGTCTTTTCTGGGGTGCGAAACGTCCTACAAGAATGGGGGCGAAGCGTCTCACATAAGGGTTCGAAATGTCCTAATTTAGAGAGGGAGCGAAACGTCTTTCCCAGGGGGGCGAAACGTCTTCCCTAGGGGGCGAAACGTCTCAATAGGGGGCGAAACGTCTCAATAGGGGGCGAAACGTCTCACATAGGGGGCGAAACGTCTCACATAGGGGGCGAAACGTCTTCCGTGGGTGCGAAACGTCTCACAGGCGGGCGAAACGTCTTAAACTGGGACAAGTCGTCACGGCGACGGGGGCGAAACGTCTTGAAGATGGGTGCGAAACGTCTTGGGGGGCGAAACGTCCATGGTGCGAAATGTCCTGGAGCCGGTCGCTGGAGGCCTCAAGAAAATTCAAACCCATGCTATCTCGACCCCCACCAGTACCTGGGGCGCGTTTTAGGTACGCATTCTCAGATGAAAAGAAACGAGCTCTTATTGAGTCTCGTGACCTATACGAAAGCTCGTTGATTTTCCTCGGTTGTCACCTTTAACACGTATAGGAGCACTCTGAGACACTCGTTTAATCTTAACGATTCTCATATGCAAATGAGCTATATCTGAGCGGGAATGATAGTAAAACAGGCCCCTGGATCAGGCACACAGTTAGTAAGGTGCCGCTGTGTTAAAGATAGAGTCAGGTTCTAAACTCGCATGCGTGTAAGCCTTCAGCATACAGTACAGTCACTCCCAGTAGGGTCTGTAACAGCGAGAATGTCTTTATGATCTTAGTAACAAAGTCCTGATGACTGTAACGCAAACTTGGTGATAGGCTACGCAAACGTGGTGATAGTTTTGTTTACAGTGTGACAACATACAAACCGATGACGGCTTAAAATGGCCCGAAAACACATGATTTAACAATTAAATTATACAAACATGTATAAGATATAGTTGTCCGAGTCCCCGTGTACAAAATAACATGACATATGTAATAATCAATTGTTAGTGATGTTTTGCAAATATAATGTTGATATGATCGTTTTCTGTTGTTGTTTATTTATGATAATCAAAAAAAAAGATTGTAAGTATTACTCCATATTGTTATCTGTTATAATGGTTGTCTGTTACACTGGTGTTTGTTCGTTATCATCGTCAAAATAAGGAAAAACAATAAATGAATGTAACAAAGTCTTAGTGATAGTGTAACAAGGTCTTCCTGATAGTCTTTGTTTATGTCACACAGTCTGGGTGATAACGTTTACCTTGATAATAGGATCACAATAAAGGATGTATCCATTATTGTCATGGAAAGTTTGGTGTTGCAATAAATGTTATCAGACACACCATTATAAAACACTTCGAAAAAAAATGACTGCTTTGGCCTACTCTGTGAACAGCAAACAAATTGAAATACAAAGCAAAACGTTTTGAAATATGTGAATGTGATGAGACGTGTGGTGTCGCTCAAGCCCATGCCTTGGTCACATTTCACAAATGGGGCCTTCCCGTGCGGTTCCCGGGCTGTCTTTGGCCGTCCCGCACGGGACCAGGAGGGACTCCGACCGGGTGCCGTTCATTTTTTCACCCCGGGCGGGCCCCGGGCTACTTTTAATTCTAACTTAAAAGTAACCCGGGCCCCGGCGAGAAATATACCACGTATAAAGCCTGTAAACAGTCCGACAGGGGCTCGGCGGGGCCCCTGTCGGGATCCGCCAGGGAAACGGGGACAATATTTGAGGGACAGCACGCAGGATTCCCCCCCCCCGTACGGGATCCTTGCGGGAGCTTATGGGATCCTGACTTGACTTGTATAGGGGACCCGGGTGGAGTTCCGCCGGTGCTTTCAGGATGTCCGAGCGGGTCCCGGTCGAGACCATTGTATGATTTCCAGGGGGATACACAGTTACAGAGAGACGCATTTATCAATGTTCAATAAATCAATCCATCAATAAATTAATCAACCAATTTAGGCTGACTTGAATCAACTTACATCACAAAATGTATACAAATAGCCCAGTCCTTTATTTTCCTTACATTTGTGGATCAACCACGGATCCATCCTGCTATAAAGTGTGAAGTAGGTTTATTCGTGGTTTTAGACCCTGTAAAAGGGTATAGCCTGTAACGGGCTTTTAGAGCCAACAAGGGTATAACCCACCACATTTGTTTCGCGGGATTAAATGTGTCTATATTTCTTGCTAGAACGGTCTGATATAAGCCAGAGGCCAACTAAATAACTATTGTCAGCAGTGTGAATATTGCTTTGCGACGCTTTACCGAATAACTTCAAGGGTTCTTTATAGTGCACAGTACCATAGACAGCACTGCACACTCCTACATGTATATGTATATTATGCACAACCTCGATGACGAACCTCCCACCCGACCGAGATGCAAACCCAGTACATCTTTCGAGCCACAACTGGACTGAATGAGCCATCGGGGCTGGAAATATTATATTGTCAGCAGCTTGCATCTCCTACAGCATGTGTTTGATAAAAAAACATAATTAATATGGACATGTCCCTATATACATGTATACCCTTGCCGGGACTCCTGAGAGGCCCTGCAGGAACGCTGCCGATGTGCTAGCGGTGCCCGCCCGGTATGCCTTACACCAAGGCTTTCAGAGAAATGAGGACAAGTCTCTTTCGATAGCCGGGCCGCGCCTGCCGGGACCCGCCAGAACTCCGGCAGAATATCTATAAAACACGATTTTATCATGACCACAGTATACAGTGCCCGAGGCCCGCCAGGGACTAAGATACAAGCCGCGCTCACTGCTCGGACGGGGCCCGGGTTAATTGTGACCTAAGCATATTAACCAGGATAATTGGCAGCTAAGTTTCGACCCTACTCGGCTCGGTTGGTTGTCAATTAAAAAACAATAGCTAGTGAACAATGAAATGTGACAGTAGAACGATTGGACGCAATCATTCAGAAGAATTTGATGAAGTGACTGCAGATTTGAATGAATCCAAGCTAGAAGAAATGATGAAACATTTAAACAAGCTTTTTTACCTCTCATCACCAAACGTATGACAGAGCACAATCTTTTGGAATAGTTTTATTTTAACCCTTGTCCTGCTGAATTGTTTCAATTGTATTTTTCGTCATTTGAAGCTGGAATTGCTAACGCAATTTCCAGCTTCAAATGACGAGAAATATTACTATTTATGAAAAATAGACATGTCTAAAATTAAATTATTGGATCAACTAAGTATCTTCTAAAAACTATTTTATCAAAATTACGTGATATTTGTATTGATCTAAAACATCCTTAACCCCGTATATATCCGGGCATAGCAGGACAAGGGTTAATATGGTTTGCTCTGGTAGCTTTGATGTTAATCACATTGCATCACAGCTTTTCTGGAATGTTGTAAAATTCAACAAATCACAATTGTAGCACGCGGTTCACAAGGATGTAAAACAATTCTGGTCAATAAATCTACATATTTTTTATGCAAAGTTTATGCGTTTCGTGGGAGTAGGCCTACTCTACGGTGACTCGAATATGACTATGGGAAAGCTCGCACCGGTATATAGATAGAAATCGGAGATCTAGATGCTATACTGACAAGGGCAGATTTGCAGCGATGTCTGTTTCATCCAGAAAAATGCTGGATGAACTTGCACAGGATAATTCCATATCTGCGATAATCAAACAGACTTCGTTACATTATCATCAAGATTTTGCTACACTATCATCAATACTTCGTTACTTTATCACCAAGACTTGGTTACAATTTTGACAAGACTTTGTTACACTATCATGAAGACTTTGTTACTCATTCCATTACTATCATCAAGTTTGTGTTACACACTTTTAGTGAAAAATATAACTGTAATCGCATTTTTTCATCTCAAACACATCACACAACAAAGTTTATTACATATATTTAGTCTTATACTTATAACCCACCGCTATATCGATAGAAATCGGAGATATCTGGTGTGTGCCGATCAACAATCACAATTTACTAGGCTGCTTACACCACAGCTTAAACGGGAGTGTATAGCAATCACAGGGTCGTGAAATATTCGTTGACATGGCAACATGCATCGATGCATGAGATTGTGTTAGTTTGATGATGGTTAGAGACTGTTATTCGTGTAAAAAACAGACAAAGCTGAACTTGCTCTTCATGGTGTAGTACAGGATCATCAAGTTTGCGTAGCCTATCACCAAGTTTGCGTTACAGTCATCAGGACTTTGTTACTAGGATCATAAAGACTCTCGCTGTTACAGACCCTACTGGGAGTGACAGTGTGGTTGATGAAGTAACCTGATTACAAGACTGGATACCACTCCAACGAGACACTCACCCAACGCTGTTTTAATGTTGGGCCAACGTCTGCGACGCTGGCCCAACATTGAACCAACATTGCAGAAATGTACAATGATTGAGAGAAAGTCCTCCTTCCCAGCAAACACAAACACGTTGTATAACATTTATACAACGTCGGCCCAACGTCTTCGACGTTGGTCCAACATTGTATAAAGTCATACAAATGTGTTGTGTTCACTGGGTGTCGGTACACGCGTGGGGTCAACCTGTTTCGAAATACCCACAGTAATACAGTTAGTTTGTTTGCAAAGCAAGGCCCAGCTAAGATCCAGGACAAAGGGCTTTGAGATTCGATGGAATTGTTACTCATAGATGTCGCTCAAGTATATATGAACTTGTTGTGATTTGAGAACTTGCTCTTAATGAGGCTTTGGGTATGAAACGCATATTTAGTATTATTATGGAATATGCCCTTGGCCTACCCACGGGCACTATTGCATTTTGGGGGACCCTTGCCCCGCGAATTTTGACAGTTGACCATACCTTTAAGTATGTGTGATGCTGGCTGCTCCTGTAAACAAAATAGTATTGAATGTACGGGATTACGGACACAAATAGCAAATCCTAATAAGTGTAAAAATGTGCAGCGTCTCAACATCGATGACCTTGTCGGTAGTATTGAATACACACACAGTATACATAACTATACTTTCATGTTTTTATGTTTTGGAAATATTGTGTGCTAGCTTACATTAGTATTGAATATACACACACTGTGCAAATAAGGATACCTTGCTATCCTCTCCTTGAATATGAAAGGGTGTATCTGCCACTTCCCAGAATAGAATATAATAGAATAGAAGTGAATAGAATAGAATAGAAGTGGCAGGTATACCATTTCATATCCAAGGGCTGTTATGTTTATTGCAACTTCATTCACCCTATTGTCCCGTTACGATATATTATCGGATAATTATGGTCACACGATTCTGTTATACTCATTTACATAGAACATTAGCCTGTTATGATCAGTTGGCAATCAATTGGATCAACTTATCCATTTGGGGTATAGTTGTATAGTTACCTTTAGATATATGCAATCAGGTTACCATTTTAAGCTCTAATGCATAGAACGGGTTAATATTTGCTTAGCCTAATTGCGTCCATTTATAAAAACACACGATGTTTTATTATTATTACTATACACGTGAAACAAAAAGTTGTATATTTCTGTTTTTAAATGGTATAACTTGTTTTCATTTATAAGTAGTAATTTGCACATTAGAAACTGAAGTAAACAATAAAGACCTGTGAGGCTGAAGGGTTAGGTAAAAGTTTATTATATTACTAGTCACATAAACATTCAGCAAGGTTGTGCTTTATGTGTTGAATATTTAGTTTATTTTCAATGTTGCCAATATCATGGTTAACATAACAAGATCTAAATAAATGATGTAATTATTTAGATTTTTTAATGTATTTTATATAATTGAAAGCGTAATATTATACTTACGCAAAATATATGTGTTTTAAACGATTCCTAGCCTATGAAAACATATGTTTAGACATTAAAATCTCGCAAATCCGTCAATTAATAGCTGAATATATGACAAACTCTGTTTTCGGTAAAACAAAAATCAAAATGGCCGCCAAACAACCAAGATGGCCGCCAAAAAAATGCCAACCATATTTTTTCCATAACTTGACATCTAAGCTACATAAAAAAATCGGTTTCGGAAAATGTACTAAAAAATTCGACGAACCCAAAAAACAACACTTAAGGGCATATACTATTGTGATAATGTAGTTTCCTAATAGCATGAAGGCATTCTGAAAATTTAATCATTAACTAATTGAATTTCAATTTGTACTGATAAGTCACTTGCTTGTATGCATATACGGTTGCATTCTTTTTTCCAGGGGGGGGGGGGCATGGGGAGGTTCCACTCAGATTTACTGATTTACAAATCTGAACTGAAATTTGTCAACTGTTCAACTGTGCCATTGATGTAAATACTGGGTTAAATGTAGTCTTAGAATTTACCTTGGAAAAATGTAACATTTTCCTGGCGTTTCAGGGATTAATCCCCTCGCGCATATTCCCTCAGTGTGATGGCAGGCAAAATGAAATCATTTTAAATGTCTTTGTAAGTGCTTTCCACTTCATTTGAATACCTATGTTGTGGATCTACGACCATTATAAATGATTACTTTTCAGAGACTGAAGTCCACAAGTCGACCATCTTATTGTGCATGGTCTTTGATGACATGACAAACCAGGACATTCAACCCTTTCAGCGCTAGGACCGACAGAGGCTGGCTCACAGTACCAACCCACTGGGTACACGACGTTGTTGCGACGTTAAATCAACGTCATTCAACGTCACAACAATGTCGTGTTTCCAGTGCGAATCCACCTTTCCTACCACCAACAAAGCCCCTGAAGTCAATGCCAAAGTGTACAACATTGGTGTTGATGCTTATACCCCAGTCACACATACACGACGCACAGCCCACGTCTTGAGTGACAAAAATTAGAGCAGTGTGTCGTTGTGCGTCCATGAATTTCGTCAGCCAGCGAGTTTAAGACGAATATACAGCGTGTTATAAATAAATCAGGTGTATAAATCAACGAATACACAACGTTTCGCCAACGCGCTGCGCGTTAGCAGGGCGACAAAGTTAACGAATACACCGGGCATCACCAGCGCGAGGCACGATTAAGTCAGAAAGCATTCAGCACGCCCCATATACGTTATATGTTCGCTGGACATGCGTTAGAAACGCGTTAGATGGTCGCTATATGTGCGCTCAGTGCCGGCATTTTTGAGTTTTTTTCTGACCGTAAGGCTCAGTCACACATGGTCGACGCACGACCCACGCAATGAAAATTGTTTTTTTTTGCCAGAGCGTCTGTCGAGCGTCGGCCGTGCGTCAGTACTCGTTACTGGTTCGTGGAGGGCGCTGCACTAACGCTACGCATATTTTTGTGCGCAGTGTAATCGCCAAAGGAAGTTGGGTGTGTTTAAAATATCGAACGCATATGAACGCATAGATGTACACACCAGAAGACCGCCAGAAACACGGCGTGCTAGAACAACGTAATATCAACGCCAAATACGTTTGCTTTGTATCACATGGCAGCCCGTTGAGGGCAACGCGTCTGCCCTGGGCTGCATGAGCGCTCAAAGCAATCGCTGGGCACACGCCAGCAGGTGCCCAGCGCTCGACCAACACGCTTGGACTATGTTATTTCTGCAACTTGACCTTTGGAGCACTGAAAAACGACTTTCATTTTTAATCATTTGAGGTGATGTTTCACACGATACACGGCTTTAAGTGCAGAATTTGTTTTTAATTTGTCGAAATTACGCCCAAACATATAATGTTATCATAAATTTAGGACACATTTTTTTCTTTTAAAATTGGTTACATATGTACAAGACAAACTGATAAAATTTACTATAATCGTCGACATTAGCATTCTAGGGTTTAACGCGCACGTGTTAGCAAAGCGATGTTCATTCGCCATTTGCATTGAAAACACGCTGTGCATTCGCTACCAACTTGCTACTTTTTTCATAATCCCGACGCAAATTTTTATTTTTTATGCGTGGACTGTGCGTCGTTTATGTGTGACTGGGACAAACCTCGGTCAACGAAAACACACGGAGTTTAGAGCGTGTGCTCTACTTGTGCCTAGCGTTAGACTGGCGCTGGTCTGACGATCTTCCGGTGTTTTCGTGAAATCATCAACGCATTCTGACGCACGCCCAGCGAATCACAACGCACTGTTCAAAATTCTTCATTTTTTGTGCGCTGGACGTGCGTGATGGTATGTGTGACTAGGCCTTTAGCACCGAGACAGCATAATTTTTTCAGAGCTATGCAGAGGGAGTACTTGTCCTCTACATAGCCTTATAGCTCTATCCTACAGTTTTGTAGACATAACTTGGGATGTGTGTATTCATCGTCGTTTAAAAAAAGAGAAAAAAGCAAAGGCATCTGGCAAATCATCACCGAAGCTAAAAAGAAAGAAAGATTTGTTACGACTTTGTGAGAAGAATCAGAAACTCTCTACTTTTTTACCAAAGCAGATGATCACATTTGCGAGCAGTTCATGGAAAATAAATATATGCCTGAGGGAGGAGCATCAGTTTGCATCAGCAGATATCACAGTAATTTGGAACAGACGCAAGTTTTTGTTTCGTAGCTGTTGCTCATGAAAACAGCTCATGTAATCGATCCAGAGAAATCTTGCATCTCTTCAACGCATCTACGGGGTGTGACGAGGCCTATGAAGATTTTGTGGAGCTGAGAACCACATAATACATCACTCATAGAAAATCAATCATTGAGAGATTCGTTGTCTTGATGTGTGACAGAAATGAGTTACTCAGATAGCATCAATGCCGCCAAGATACAAATATGCACCTATGATGCATCTAGGACAATCAAGAACATTCTTCCGACAAGGCAATCTACGAATACACATCAAACCCAACAGAGTAGAAGTGTATCCACTTCGCCTGCTATTAGCATAATCTGCCCCCCAACTGCTCCCCTTGATTGTGATTGGTGGAGGACCCCCATCCGATCCCCTACCTCCTCCCCTTGGTTGTGATTGATGGAGGACCCCCCTCCCCTTGACCTCTTCCCCAGGCCCTTGGACTTGGAATCCCTCCCTTGGACCTCCCTCCCTTTAGACCCCTTGAACACCTTGATGTGTTTGACCTAGTTTGGTTGATGGAATATGATTGTGTTCATGAGTTTTAATACCAGAGGGTCAGTGTTTTTTTTTATTGCAAAATTGTGTGATCTAGTGTATTAGGAGGCACCGTAATTATTAATAATTGAGTAGGATTGCACGGACATTGTTGTGTATGTGGGAGTGGCATGACACTTAAAAATTTAAAGATCCCCTTTTGAAATATAAATTAGCTATTTGGATGCTGGTATGTATTTTATTGGTACACCAGATTGCGAATGTCATTACCCTTGAATATTTAATGACCGCCATTTTCTAAGATAAATTAGTTTTTTGCATGTTATGTTACTTTACCGGGCACACTGCCCCATAATCATGGCTATTAAAGTTGGGCATTTTGCTTGACAATGTGCATTAGTGAGACATGGCATCTTCATTTGACAATGACAGTTTTGACAATGAATAATGAGCGTCAGTATAACAATAGAAATGTATCGTCATTATATGACACCATTCATTATCACTGTGATTGGCTGATTGAACAATGATCCACGTTAGATGATGACTCATCGAATACATTGTTCAAAGGATGACTCATACTTTTGCGTTCGCTAACCAATAGACTTGGCATATGTCATTGGGCTAGTTATGGCATACTGTCATTTTCAGAACAATAGAAATGTAGCATCATATTTGGGCCTCAGTGATGAATATCAATCTGCTTATAAATATGGATGTAGAACAGTATTCTCTATTTCAAATATATAAGCCTATCAAAAATTAAATGATATTTAGAACAGATGTATTTATTGTGTTACGATTTCATAGTGCTTATAATTAGTGAGTTTTAAGAGATAGCAACATTGAAATAATAAAAAAAAAAGTTCCTTGTGATTATTCAATCAGCCAAGCGCAATGAATAAAATTACACTTTAAAACGTGAAGTTTATATCATTCAAATTATGTATCAATAAATCGGGAATCACAATTATTTTAATAATAATAATACCTTTATTTAAAGAGGGTAAACCCAATCAGCAATCACCCATCTTCCTTGGGGCCCTCAAAACATTCAATATACAACATACATGGCATGAATATAAACATAAAATATTTACTGTAAATTTAAAATCAAACGACATTATATACTAAAACAATTAAAATATGTATCAGAACTATATCTACATAAAATAAAATTAAACAACATTGTCGTAGTAATATGCTAATCTTTCCTGCACCAAAACCAGAGGTAAAATAGCTACTGCATATAGCAAAAAAACCTCTGGAAAGCGTAGAAACATAATAATTATAAAATGTACAAGAGTATGTGTAAAAAAAATAACATAAGCTATTATCTGATTATTATATTCAACATGTTTTAAAATGTGCAATGATGGAAACGGTTATAGCTAAAAACTGAGCCTGGATTACTATCGCAGCCTCCCGGTAATAGATTCTACTAAACCGGCCCAATCAAAATTATTCGCACATGAATATTTCAGCAATAACAGAAAATAATAATAAAATCTATATACATATAATTAAATCTTGAAAATAAAAACTATCAGATAAACACACAATTATATATAAAATAATTTGTGATGTGTTCTAGGAACGAATAATTTGTTATTTGCTGTAGATCTAGGGGAATATTTTGAGTGATCTTTCTTATTAGTAAACATTGTCTGTATAAATTAGGGTGCATTACCAGTTACAGCTTTATAGACCAGACTAACCTGTTTAAATTTCACGATTTCATCAAAGGGTTACCATTTAAGTTCTTGAAACATTTGTTTTCTTGGTGTTAGATGAGGTACTTCTAATATTAATCTTGCTGCTCTCCTTTGAATTTTAATTATATTTTCTGATTTTCCTTTGAACAAACGCCCCAAATTGAACTGCAATATTCAATCAGTGCCTTGACATAATAATCATAAAACTGTATTCTAGTTCATTATGGTAAATATTTTCTAATTTTCTTAAAAATGAATAATCTATAAAAGGTGCCTTTTTAACCTGAGCGACCTGCATACACCAGGAAAGTCTTTTATCTACATTAACACCTAGTAATTTAGTACTATGTACTTCGTCAATCGTTGTATTGCTTATCTTTACATTTTTAAAATGGTTGTTGGGCTTTTGTTGAGAATTTGCTTGACTATTTGAAATAAATAACATTTTAATTTTGTCTCTGCTCAATACCATTTTGTTACTTCTGCACCATATATCCAAACTATTTGCAGTTTGGCAATTTATCAATTATGGTATGTTTGGATTTGTTTTCCGCACTCACAACGGCATCATCAGCGACTATATTGATGTCGCTTAAGTGTTCTTCTAGAGATATATCGTTGATGAATACAAGAAACAGAAGTGGCTCAAGTATAGATCCTTGAGATCTATACTTGATCTATCCGGCACTCCGGATTTGTTTTTTAATGGGTCTGATTTTGTACCATTTATTTCTACCAACTATTATTGAGGTAAGATTTAAACCAGTGGCATTGTAGTGAGGCATGATTACATTTGCAAATTTTAAGTTTTTTTATTAATATATCGTGATCTACTAGATCGAATGCTTTAATAGATAAAGTATAAATTTAATAAATATAAGTGATAAACATAAATTATCACACTTACACAGCAAAATATGTTTATTAATATCAAATATCGTAGCAGATATATGATAAACATCCAAATGGTGGAGCGTCAGTCGAAATCATGTGTTAGACATGGTAGACATGCTAAGTGTGTCACAGTGGCTGGTTTCATGACATATTCACAGCTGACACCACATATCCTCTAATACCCTAACGTCAATGCAACAAAAGCAAAACATACCAATTCTACGATCAATCGATTTACGAGAATGCTCAATTGATATATTATAATCGCATATTTAATATATGGCTTACTATCCCAGCAAACATGAGACTTGGAATCAATGTTGGGTCAATGTCTATGACGTCGGCCCAACATTGATTCAATGTCTCGTGTTTGCTGGGATAGGCCTACAACCATGACAACAGGGCATATTAGCTCAGTTAGATGGTCACAGCGTTGAACCCTTGCAGGCGCGGGTCCAGAGGGGGCGGGCGCAGGGGCGCCCACCTGTTTTTGCGCCAAATTCTTTAAAAAGTCCCCTAAATTGTCCTAAATATGCCCAAAAACTCGCCCCAGAACCACCTGCGCAGAATTGAACGGTACCGCTCCAATGTCAGCCCAACACTAACAGCATTAAGCCGACGTTGACCCGACACTGACGCATAATAAATATGAGCATGATGAATGAGTTTTGTTGCAGGCCACTGTGGTAATTAAATGTCGAACCTCCATGGCAGTGACAAAATAAATGTCACTATGAGGACAAGAAATATGGGAATAAAAAATATATATCACAAAAAAAATTTGTGCAGATGATACAAAGCGTCATTGTCAAAAACCCCACTAACTTTGTTTAGGCTTTTTCATCAGGTATTGCAATTAGGTTAAACTCTTTGGATAACATGGTCGATACCTGAACAAACTAGCGCCCTCCTTTTTTAACTAGGTGCATATCACAC
The DNA here is from genome assembly GCA_964017125.1 of Flabesymbios commensalis. Classification (NCBI taxonomy): domain Eukaryota; kingdom Metazoa; phylum Annelida; class Polychaeta; order Terebellida; family Flabelligeridae; genus Flabesymbios; species Flabesymbios commensalis. The sequence goes on from OZ024902.1 coordinate 87,169,568, forward strand.
CCTGCTCGGGCTCATTTCAGAGCGAATCATAGGGCCCTATGGCTGGGTGTTGTGTGACAGTCAAGGGAATGTCGGGTATAAACTGTTATCAGTGGTTATTATCAAAGAACCAGAACATCTAGTTCTGTGTTATTATGAACACCCACTTCTTGGGCAGTTGCGGTGATTAGTAGTTTTTTCTTTGACTCGATGTGATTCATCAGCCGGCCGCCAATGATCGTAAGGACAAAGAAAAACCCTACTCCACCCACTATGATGCTCACAGACATGACAACAAGCCCTGTTGTTAAATCTAAGATGTTATAGGCGGCAATAAAAGAGGCCAGATTTAGGATGACAACCCAGGCTGCCATTACAAGTCTATGGAAATGTGTACCCAGCATGGATCCTAATGGTGCCATGATAACCACTATCTCCATGGAGCAGCCTATGTACTTCCAAGTGAGGCGGCTGATACCGTGGAACATGATGCCTCTCCAGGTCCAGCCCGCTAGACTGAGAGAGGCCATGAGGACCACGCTGGTGGGGGTGGCTGTCTTTTCACTCACACGGAACAGTGTGGTAAGGACGGCAAAGTTACAAATGTCAAGACCACCACCGGCAAACGATGTACAAACTCCCCCCACAAACCCAGTGCAAACCAGTACCGCCGCTTTCCAAGGTTTAAAATCTGGAATGGTATCATATGTTCGGCGTTTGCGGAACAGGTTAAGGACGAGAAGCACCATTCCAAACGCAAACCAGACACTGACAAATATCATTTTTTTCTGAGGCGAGGTTAGTTGAGGATCTACATAATGAAAACCTAATATCATGCCCACAAAACCACTAGGTATGGCAATGAGTATAGTCGGCCAGTCTATCATCACGCCTGAAAACAGGATGGAGAAGGTAGCACAGCCCATGCCGCTCCCCTGAACCATCAAGGCGAAGTCCCTGGCATCTGAGGGGTCCACGTCAAGCGCTAGTGTCATCACAGGGTAGGCCACTGCTCCACCACCCATGGTCGTCATACCTGCAAACGCAGAATTAAAGAACCACATCATTTATAATGCGTCATACTTGGAAACGCAGAATTAAAGAACCACATCATTTATAATGCCGCACGACCACATAAAGCGCCGATAACGAATCTAGTCTATTTAATCTGTTTTTTTAGCAGGTTAAATCACAGTTATTGGGAATCAAGTAAGTGCTTAGACATCAACATTTTCAAATGAATTGGATAAAATAAATAATTACACATTTGAAGTTGTGGGTCGCGGCATAGCGAGATACGATTTCAAGTGGGTGAAAATTTAAATTATTTAACTTGAAGGGCTAAAGAATAAGTATAAGCTATAACTAATTATAATTAAAATCGGCCGCTACCTGAATAATAAATCAGTAACGTGGGCCATGACTAATTTTATTAGACGGTTATACTAGCCCTGCCACTCGAATACGAATCAACGTTAATTCAAAGTAGGCTCCCATTAGGTGGAATAGCGAATGTATTATACCTGCTACAAGTCCACCTAAAATCATCGTAACAGTCATTTTCCAGCGAGTTTCAACAAAGTAGAACGTCTGGTTGTAAATCATGAATGCCCACCAGAATATATGGATGACAAGACCTGGTGCGAACATCCCAATTTGTCGCCTGTATTTGACAAGAATACGTTTTGCTAGCGGCATATTGGGGTCGATGTTGTTCCTGGCGTGTTCTTCTTCCTTCTTCAATGTTTGTCCTGATACGAAAAAAACATTTGATTTGATTTAACTCAACCAGCGTTTTAATTTATTGGCGGGCATCACTGTGTTAGTACAGGAGCTCAACTCTCCCTAAAAAGAGGAGCACACCCTTTAAATATAATTCTCATTTCTATAATCTCTCTGCTAATACAGAAGTTCAACTCTCCCTGAAACGTGGATCACACCTTCTGAATATAATTCTCAGTCATATAAACTGGTCTTTCTCCTTGTTCCCCTTTCCTATTTCCTAAATATGTCATTTACATCATACTTTTCAAAAATGTATTCTTTATTTTCCATATTAAAATCACTGTGTTAATACAGAAGCAGAGCTCTCCTTGAACATAAAACTGGAAATACACAATTCACATAAACTATTCTCATGTTGTTAGGACAAAATATTCATTAACAGCTTTCATAGACATGATAGAGAGAGATTTCTAGAAATTATATCACTTGGCGTGTAAAGTTGGCAAAGGCCTATATAATTATACAAGCTCACTAGGGGTGTTGTAATTTGAATGGCGATGATCAATTTATTATTCAGAGAATTGATCCAGCAAGCACGTTTAATCATGTTAATATGTCAACCTATTGTTGGATGAACAATAGGTTGACATATTGAATGTGCTTGCTGGGATGATTCAGAGAATCATCCCAGCAAGCACATTCAATATGTTAACCTATTGTTGGAAACAACAATAGGTTAGGTCAATATCTTGTGTTTGACAATATTATCACTCCTAAATAAGTTGTAAGTGCGAACATTATTTGAATCTCTCACCTTCCCAAAAATATTTCATGCACCATCTTTTTGGTCCGAACCTGCAGCTGCGGCAAAATATGTTCATACAGCAGCTGCTCTTCTACAAGAAAAATAGGAAGGTTTTCAATGGCATATAGAACGCCCTCAGCGATCTCATCTTTTATTGTCAGTTTCACCAGCCTTGAGCTGAGAATTGCTGCACTTTATTAACCACCGGTCCCGATTATATACGGTTATGCTTTTTTTTATTAGCACATCAAGTACCAGCTATTGAATACGTTGATGACAAAACGTGACATCATCAGATTTTAAAATAGTTAACCTCCATTTTGTCGAATCTGAATAATTCTCACCCGCTAGAAGTTGTGGATCGCGTCAGCGAGACACAACTTCATGCGAGTGAAAATTCCAATTAAATACCTCAGCGGTTAAATGGCAAAGGGGAATACAAATCACCTTATTGTTTCCAGTACACACATGTATTGTATCTAATCTAATATATACTGCTAGAGCGGAACATGTATGCATGTCATGGTATTTGAATTGTAATTAATTTATTGGTTCTCCCCTGTTTAGGACCCCGAAATTGTCATGCGGCAAACACGATACGCCGCCCGGCGTGAAGGGCAAGTGACATGATTGTCACGCAGGCCAGCACATGCTGTAGCCCACGCCAACATGCAAAAAGAGCGAAAACATGGTGAGCGACAGATCATTTAGTTAAATTAGTAAAAGCTCAGAAAGGATACTACTTATTCAAGCTTCTCACGCATGCTTGAATTGGGAGACATTTAAATATAAGAGAGTGTCAAATGGACTGTCTATGTTTTTCCTGGGAAAAATCTCATTCACAGAACAGCAGCTCGGTGAGTGAAATATGTCCTGGATCACTATTCGCCAATGTATTTAATTTAAATTTCTATCCACTTGAAGTCGTGCCTCGCCACCCACAACTTCAAGTGGGTGAAAATTACTCGTCTTTGTTTAATTTGATACTAAACAATTGAAGCTTTCCATGTTTAAACGCATGTTTCATTTCCAGTAACAGGCAGCTAGTAAAATGGAGTAAAAACTATAAAAGTCGTGATTTAGTGGTGAAATGGTTAAAAGCGCCTCACCGTTTCTACGTCTTCGAAATCTGCCGGATTATACGTGATGTCATCGTCATCACAAATGACGACAGGACCGGATGCACACTCAGCATTGGTAGCCATATCTTTGCTTGACCGTGACGTACGTTGTCATCAAACTGTAATACAATTTAGTGTCATGATAAATTATGAAGCGCAATTCGCAAAGAAACTTTTCAATATTGGATAGATATGATTAAAAAATATAAAATAAATTGACTTGTGATTATTTAAAGTGAACTTTTTGATTCCCGTGAGAACTTTTGAGAAGGCCAGTAAACATGCTAAACTTTTAAGCGCTAAGCACGACTGTACTTAGTAGATGTTTTTACTCTGTTTTATAAACAGTGTAAATCACATTGGGAATGAAATGAGTGTTTAAGCATCAAGTTTGGCAAATGCTTTGTCTCAAATTAAATATATGTTACCTCACTTGAAGTTGTGAGTCGCGGTAGCGAGACACAACTTCAAGTGGGTGGAAATTTACATTCTATAGCTTAGCGCTTGATGGTTAACTCATAGCAGTCTGGCCGTTTTAACATTGGACGTCTGTGTGGTCTGGCCATTTTTGTGATTTTGAGACATAATGTCTTACTTTTAATATAAATTTAGAATTATGGCATATGTATTTCCCATACACCATAGCAACACACATACAATATATATCCAGAATACACTTCATTTAAAAGGCCAATGTGATATTGCCATGGCAACCGACAGCCGTTTGAATATGCTAATTAGGTAGTCAAATTTTCGGAAATTTTGTTTAAAAATGGTATTTTTGTAATTCACGGAGATTCAGGAGTACAACATTACAGCAATTCACATAAAATATATTAAAATACATCACAAATGGTTCGAAGAAGCATTCAATAGGTCTTTATAAACAAATTAATAGGGTGAATAAGTTATTACCATGAGATTTAGCAATCTTTCTAAAAAAAATTGTGATGCAAATAAGTCAACTCTTTATGTTCCAGGCTACCCATACTTGGTTCATAGTTGCGCAAGTGATGTCATTTGGTGAATGGCTAAGCATTATTGCCAGGTCCGAGCTGGGCTCGGACCTAGACTGCAGCGTCTTAAAGTTATAGGCTAGCTTATTTTTATACCAGATAAATGTTATTAATATATTGGCAAAGATATGTTGCCTTTAAATATAATTGAAATGGATCTCCTAATTCTGAGAATTTGTATTAGCTATGGGCCTCTTGTACGAGGTTGTGCAGATATACACCTTCTAATACAAATGGGAGCGATTTAGAAACACTCACCCCACTCCTTACTTTATAGTACCAGCGATTCCAATACTAAACAGTTCACCTTTTGGTTACGGTATGGCGTGTTGATATTGCAAGTGGTTTTTTGACCAAGGCAATGTGAAGCGGTCGATATGCAACTTTTCTTGTGAAGAGTGCTGTCGTGGATTGTTATCATTTGAAACCAGCACGTTTTGTCTTTAGAGAAATGCTTATGGTGTGTCTGAAGAAGAAGAATAGTTTATCGCATACGAATCATGCTATATATATACCATATTAAACCAGATTACATCATATTACGCAACGGACTGTATGTTCTGCTTGGTGTATATTTAAACAATGTGTATAAATAAAGTCAAAAGGCAGTGACTTATTACTTGTAAAGTAAGCGGTCACTGCCTTTTGTTGCACAGTAGCACTGCCCAACGTGAGAAAGTAGCCTAAAGATCACCAGACAGTCTACATTATTATGCATTATTATGCAGAGCGGAGACTTCATGTATATGGGTGAATTCAATTTTAATGGCTAATTGCCAAGTTCATTTATAAAATGATCCCTAGGTCTAATATGTAGTTCACTATAATGTGTTTATAAATGATATTCATCAGGCGCTCAAACCTGAAAAAATTATGGTAATATATTAGACGGTTAAAAAGTTACAGCCAAAAAACACCCTGAAATGTCATGAGTGCAACCACATTTAGCGTGATGGAAGATATAATCGACCATATTCTAATGTAAATTTTATCAATATTATAACATATCTAAGTGATATGCCTTTCATATTTTGAAATACATGTTATTGGTATAAATTCCAATGGAATTACAAGGTGGTTGTGGTATGTGTGAGCGAAACATAAGAATAAAACCTCATATCTTTTCAGTTCTTGATGTTATTATCTATAACAAGAGATGAAAAAACTGAAGTAAACACACATTAGGTGGAAAACAACTTTTATTAATTATCAATTAGTTATTTATAGGCTTTTGTAGATTTGTGTTTGACGTGTGGCTTTGTGATGTTTTGTAGAAATGGGTGATGTGGATAGCGTAGACAGTGGGCGACCAGACACTTCTGACACTGATGAGTCAACTGAGGTACATATCACTGAAATCATATATCTTCTGGAGAGCAAAGGGTCCTAGAAATTAAGTGTCATTGCACTCCAAAGGAGCATTTATTATAGGTGGAAGGCAAAAATGTATTGCTTCTCATCAGGACTTCTCACATTTCTCAAATATTATTAGCTCAGAATATGAACATGTTCAACAATCTATTTTTTATGGAGAAAAAGTGTTAAAAAGTGTTGAAACAATTAAAAAAAATGGAAAATATCAAATAATATACATGTAATGCCAAACAGAATTTTCAAAGTCTAAGCCTAAATGCTGATATATTTTATGTGCTTAGATACACATGTATTTCTGAATAATAAAATAAGTTTATTTTTTATCTCTAGCACAAAAATATGAAAGATCTAATGGCTGCAAAAACACCATGTGAGGAGGATTTTGAAAATATAAAGCTCATCAGTAATGGTGCTTATGGGTCAGTATAGCTACTTACTGCTAAAAATTATTCGATCGTCAGTTAGTATATTTGTATAAATTATTTTGTTGTATTCATTTATACCTTAGACTGTCTAAATAAATAATAAAAAATGCACTGTATTGAGGTTGTGACTCAAAAGTAGGATACAATTACTTAGATTTTTTTACAGCAGCATCCAGCTATTTAAAACTTTTGTTGTTGAAATATACTTTCCACCGTGAACTATTTTGACTGATAATCAAATGGATTAAAAACGATTGTATTCATGATTTGCGCTCACATGGTGAGTTAATATGAATGACTTTGTGATTACAGTGCTGTACACTTAGTACGTCACCGTGAGACACGTCAGAGGTTTGCCATGAAGAAGTTACTGAAGCACGACCTGGTACTCAGGAATAAGGTGGAGCAGGTGTACGCAGAGAGAGATATACTCAGCTTCACAGACAACCCATTTGTCGTTTCCCTATACTGCAGCTTTGAAACAAAGGTATTTCTAGAAAATATGAGGAATGGCTTGGCATGAATGTTAAAGATTTGTTTGTATTCTTATATTATATGAAGCCTGCATATAAACATGTTCTAGGAAGTCTAAAGTCAAATATGATGCCAATGAAAATTGATTAAATGTTTTGCTGTATATAGTCGTTAATCAAATTATTTCATTTGAGGGATGTCAAAAATTGAAATATTTTTCATCATTTGAAGCTGGAAATTGCATTAGCAATTCCACCTTTAACTAGCTGACGATTCTGCGGTAAAGATGTGGCTGAGGTAATGTACCCATTGAGTAAGTAATCACTGTTTTTTCTTCTCACAGAGACACCTGTGTATGGTGTTGGAGTACGTTGAAGGTGGTGACTGTGCCACTCTGCTTAAGACAATAGGTGGACCTTTGCCACTGGATCTTGCCAGGTAATGGGTCCAGTTCTGTCATGACTCATTAATTTTAAAACTAACTCTTTTCATTTAATTCATACAAATTTCTCTGAAAAAGATCATGATGTCCACAATACATATTCGCCAAGTTTGTTGCATTTTACCTGATTATAATTTACAGTCTTTATTATATTTTTAAAATAATGCCAATGGCGACTTTTCAACTTTACATACTGTAGATGTAGTATTGATGTTATTTTTTATCTTTATCCAACATATGATTTACATCATGACAATGTTAATTTAACCTTTTATCAGCACTATTAATTAGTATATTCTAATTTGTATCGTTTTCTATTTCAGGATGTATTTTTCAGAGACAGTATTAGCTTTAGAATATTTGCACAACTATGGTATTGTGCACAGAGACCTTAAACCAGATAAGTATGTGTATTTGTTGTTAATACAGTACCGATGTGCAAAGCCAAAAGGCAGGATCTGGCTACTTGTAAAGTAAGCAGATACTGCCTTTCGGCTTTGCTTTGAGTAAAAAAACTACTTTGATCAGCTGTTTTTCGATTCACTGTAGTTTTCTTATGTTGCCTGAAATTATTATATTAATGTAATTATTAAATCGTTTGATAAACATTTTTCATGTGCCTTTTCCATCACCACAGCTTGCTGATCACTTCAATGGGACACATCAAGCTGACAGATTTTGGATTATCGAAGATGGGTCTCATGAACTGTAAGTATTTAAAGAGAAACATAGAATTCCAGCTGGTTTTCGCCCACTAAATCAAAGTCAAAGACATAATATTCATTAGATGAATAGCAAAATTGAGATTTTTCAAAATAAATGTTGATGTAGTAGTGAGCAATCATCCAACTCATAGAGGCAGTTAATTATAGAAAAAAACTGTTTTAAATAAATATTTCTACTGAAAAATAATTTTAAATACTACTCAATAAGTCTACTCTGGTATATATTCTTTAATTATGCTGGAAAATGCTTTTGTGCGCTCTGCCAACATCTATTAGCTAGAAATGAGAAAAACTAGAGATGGAACCAGACAGCTGCATCCATCATCTACCGCGGTCAATCACTGAGGTCCTAGTCGCTATGCTTAATACTAGTAGGAGTAAGCTGTTATTTAAACTCCCCAAGAATTGCACGACAAAAGTGAAACCGCAGTCACATTTCGTTGATTTTTTTTGTAAGGATAATAAATGGGGACAAAGTAATTTCTATTTTGATTTTAACTACACATATGTACTATATGTGCATACACGATTAAATAAACTAGACTGCTCCTGTATCAAATATTAACAATGCTACAGGGACATTGATATGCGAGGGAAAGGAAGATGACAAAGGTAGGTGCTGCACTGGCGCACTAAGATATACCACTCTTTATCCCTACAAACCATGTACATATCTTACAAAATTATCAAACATGATGCATTGACCTCGTGTTTAACCCTTGGAGCTCTGAGTTATTCAATTTAAATTTTCAGTCACTTCAAATTGTGTCTCGCTACATCGATCCACAACTTCAATTGACTGAAAATTAGTTTTTTTTTTTTTGTGAAATTTAAGACCCAATGAAAGTCATCAGTGTTTCAAGTTCTGAGACATTTTACAAAAACTGGTCATAATAGTTCCATTAAAAACAGAGCAAGTTAACATCAGTGCTCTGAGGGTTAATCTTATGCCACCATTTACGATGCTGCTCAATAATTAGCCCACCATATATTTTGCTGAGCTCGAGATCTTCACCAAAACCGTCCTTGTAAATAAAGGAGTTGGTATCCAATCTGAGCATACAGCATGCGCTGCCGTCACAGACTGTGATAAATCTGCTTTATACCTTACCTGATCACACTTATATTTGTCTATTGCTTGTATGGTACCGTGGGATTACAGGTTGTCATAATTGTAAATTCTATTTGATTTGACAAAGCCAATTGATAAATAGGTCATGCATATACCTCCCTCCCCTCTAGTAGCCCATCTCTGCATCATAGAAATATTATATATATTTTTGATTCGCTCTGCTACGGTATTATATCTATTTACCATACATTATTGATCTTCATGAAGTATCAAATGTTAACCCTAAAATACAGCTAAAATTTGTAGCAGATCTTGTGGTAGATGCTCAGTTAATCAAATACCTCAATTTGAGAGATGTGACTTGTTTATATTTCATAAATAATATTTTTTTTCATTCATTTGAAGCTGGAAATACTGTTAGCAATTCAGCTTCAAATGAATGAAAAATTCTCACAAACAATTCAGCAGTAAAGCAGTATAGTTAAGACAAATCATTTTCAGTTATATCTAAATTACCATCGTTTATTCCACATTTTATGATTTTAAATAGTATAATGCTATGTGTGCTGATGCCAATTTCAATTGAAATCTAACATTTAGTGCAATATTTTTCTCTTTAATTTTTAGTTTAACAAAAATCAACATGACATGGTGTTTCTTTATTACTTTCTTTTTCAATATATTTATTTTGTCTAATGCACGCTTATAATATTTGCATTGCCGTGTACTTCCAGTGACCACTAACCTGTGTGAGGGCAGTATAGACAAGGACTGCTCACAGTTTCGAGACAAGCAAGTTTTTGGTACACCAGAATACATAGCCCCCGAAGTGATACTCCGTAGAGGTTACGGTAAGTCATTCTCTCATAATTCAAATGTATAAAACGTGCTTTGTTACAATTACTAAATTCTAGACTTGCACTATCTCTTACACATGTTGCCTCTTTATATATGATATAACAAATTGTAATGTAATACACATATGATATATATGTCTTATTTAACCCTTAGACCACTGAGCTATAAAATATAAATTTTCAACCACTTGAAGTTGTGTCTCGCTACCGCAATCCACAACTTCAAGTGACTGGAAATTTGTGTTATTTGTGAAATTTAAGTCCCAACATATAGCAGTGTTTCAAGATTGAAAGCATATTTTACTTTTAACAATTGGTTATACAGGTGACAATAAAAACACAGAATGTCTACTGTAGTCGACATCAGTGGTCTAAGGGTTAATTATATTGATGAGGTGCTCTATTTTTTAAGGTTTTTAAATGCCAACACTTAACCCTAAGTGCCGATCACGTCTATGGCCGTTTTCAGCTTTTTTATTTCTCCTTCAAACAACATAATTTGAAGGAGAAATGAGCATTAAATTTGCTAGATTACCACATGTTTTGATTCAAATTATACAAATTTAGCTCTTTGAGCCCTACAAGCGGCTTTTATATGACTTCACAAATTCACTGAGAGCCACTCAGAATGGTTCTGTGCATCCCAAAAAATTTACAAAAACTGATAAGTATTCTGTCCAAGAAGTCGGATTTATACAAAGTATTTTGGACTGAAAGAGTCAGGTAATTTTCCCCTAGTTGAAGTTGTGGGCCACAGAAGTGACACACAACTTCAACTGGTTAAAAATTGAGTCTTATAATATTAAGGGTTAATATTTACTGCAGACTTGCCCATTCTTCAGGGCTATAACAGTTAACAATAGGTGTTTCAAGTCCCAAAATCACAAATTTACGAAAATTTAAACACTTCATTATTATCCAATTGACACTATACAGTGACATTTTTTGAGCGCTTGCTTTATTATAGTGTCACAAATTTTGATTTAGAGCGATACTAATGTTCAAATTCTCAGGATATTTTTTTGTTGTTTACATCTGCTGTGTTTTCGTTTCAGGTAAACCGTGTGATTGGTGGGCAATGGGGGTGATTCTCTATGAATTTCTGGTTGGTTGTGTACCATTTTTTGGTGATACTCCTGAAGAGCTCTTCTCACATGTAGTCAATGGTAAGAATTATATCCGTAATGTTATGTGTAAGCACATGTCATTGATATTTGCACTATTCATGTAGTCCAGGAATACATTTTCTAACTTCAAATTGATTTATAATGTTTTCTAGTAGATAACTAATAATCTTCTTAGCTTTATAACATCTTACATCAACTAAACTTTGTACATGAAACTGTTCATGTACTTCAGTGGCCTATCAACAGAAAACACCTCAGAGATGTGTAGGTGTGATGCTGATACTTATAATGTTGATTCACTGTGATCCAAATTGTGTATTGTGTTTATTTGGAGATGCTAAGCACATTGCATGCCTATAATCGCTTTTAGTTGGTCTTATTAGACGATCAAATCACTTGTTAATGGGAATTAAATGAGTGTTTAAACATCAAGATTTGCAAATATTTGAATTTTCACCCCTTTGCTAAACACAACTTCAAATGGGTGCAAATTTAAATCAGATAACTCGATGGGTAAAAGGCTAATAAGAGTACTGTTGTTTTATTTAGATGAGATAGAGTGGCCAGAGGAGGAGGAGTATAAGCCGCCTGATGACGCCTGTGACCTCATCACCGGATTGTTACAGCAGAATCCTATTGAGAGACTAGGTGCCGGTGGGTCACACGAAATCAAGGAGCATGAGTTTTTTCACAGTCTGGACTGGCAAGGCCTTCTCAGACAGAAGGCCGAGTTTGTTCCCAGCCTGGATGACGACGAGGACACCAGCTACTTTGACAGTATGTTTTTTTTTCGCATCGTCTGCACATGATATCTACTTTTTGGCCTGCTAATTACCTTGGGTATATTTTTGGCTTATCTGTTTCCAATTTCATTAGCTAATACATGCACAGTTGTACTAGTTTTGTGTTATGAACATGACCAAATGCTGATGGAAATAGAAGAAACTTTATTTATTAATTAATTAAATACTTGAGTTAATTTAAAATCAGGATGAATTCTAATCTGCACCAAAACTGTTGTGTAGGTTTTTTAGTGGAACCTACTGTAAATTCTTCATTGTCATGTTTAATATGGTTTGAAGATGTGTAGTCTGATGCAATATTGTATTTATTTTTTACAATAAAAAAAATAAGCTTATTATGTTTATTTATTTTGATTTTTAGTAATTTTAGGAAAGATCCACACACTAATATAAGATATTTATCATGCCCATAGACCCATAACATAAGTATTCAAATGAAGCGTAAAGAACTAACTGAGACATTTATGACAATTTCATATTTAAAAAAAAACTCTCCACGGTTTGTATGACAATATTTTGGCGCTTTAGGGGTTGCGACACTAAGACTGGTGTTGTTTGTTTCAGGTCGTACTGACCGTTACAGTCACGATCTGGAGGAGGGACCTGATACAGAGGATGAGACAGATGAACTGATGTTTCAGAGTTTCTCCTCCTGCTCTCCTCGATACAGCCGTGTCTATCTGAAATTCGAGGAACTCAAAGAGGTAACAGAAGACCCAATAATGTGTACATTTATATAATAAGTGTGTGTTTGTCAGAGAGATGTGGTGCCATGGTCTCTGCCTGCCCATGCGGTTTCAAACACTGCTTGGTAAAGGATTTCTAGAGAAATATCATGTTTCCCCCCTCTCAGGTATAAATGAGTATCTGCTAGGGCAGAGATGACAATGTGTACCATAAGTTAAATGTGTCGAAATGACTGCAGAACTATATACTCTCTGTGGAGTTGAAATGGTACAAAGAACAGTCCAGCGACCAGGGGGTGAAAGTCTTCTGATCGAGTCGTCAGATTTAATATCAGACTTGAAACCTGCATATATACCTTTTAGTCTAATAATAACACTATGTTCATTAGAAGAACGAAAGCAAGATCATTATTGTAAATACTTGTATATAATCTGCCAGTATATTGCATATTGTGAAAACATGTTGTTAAGTTTTCTAACATCAGAATAACAGAAATGGGTTTGTCTAATAGAAAGCTGCCGAAAATAACAATAAACAGATGAAAAAATTTGAGAACTGTACATTAGTTGATTTAATTGAGTTTCTTGAGGGGGATCACTGTTGTGATACTGGTGTAGTTAACAAGAACCTGTTGATTTAGTTTTGCATCATGCATTTTGTCTTTTTAAATTTTCGTACTACTGTACCATCGTGTGAATGAAGTAATGAAGCAGTAATCTTGCATGTCATTTTGTTTGTGTTTCTTTTACAGATAGAGAAGGCTGCAGCCTCTGCCCAGAGAAAGACACAGAGTACATCCAGTCTGTCCCGTAGTGATGAGATGGACTCCTGTAGTGACCGGTCACGCACGGGATCAGAGACACGGGACAGTGACAGTACATCTTCCATCAAGTACATGGGTCGTGACACGCTGGACAGTACAGACAGTATAGACGAGGAGGTGCGCAACTGCCAGGACACGTACGACGACAGATCGCTGGACCGCACAAACTCTAACGAGTCCACTTTCTCCGAGTCATCTGAATGCTCTGAGTGCTCGGTGGAGACTCCAGTCACATTACGCCACATCAGCCAGGCCAGTCGAGATTCTGCAGGCACGCTGGTGACTAGCACGCCTAAGTCACAAAGGTCTGATACTTCAGATGATGTCTTCACTCTTCCAAGCATGTGCGTATATATGTCTGCTTTACTACATGCTTGTCTCATCTTACTCGGATCACTTGTTCACATAGCTGGCTGGATTGTTTGGCCAACAAAGGTTCACGAAAAACCATTTGACTAGTTTTTTTTATGGAAGAAGCATACTAATTGCTAACAAATTTACCCCATCACCCATTGTTTCACTGACCTTGTTCATTTCCACTTGCCGCATTTGATCATTTCTCCTAATATCACCTCCTAATATCACCATGTGCACCGTTGCTTTATTTAGCAAAACCTAGCCTTGGGTGAAAATTACTTCTATTTGTTTGATTTGACACCAACCATTTTTTTTCAAATCTGGATGTTTAACCCTTTCACCACTGAAGCCCATTTTTATGTGCTGAATGCCATAGCATTCAGCACATAAAAACGGGCTTCAGTGGTGAAAGGGTTAAACGCACATTGCAGCTAATAAAAACGACTATAGTTGTGATTGGTTTCTTAACTGGAGGTTAGCTGATACCAGTATATCATCTCGTCAAAATGAGTTATAGATCATGGCCATCGATTTGCACATTAATGAAGAAACCGAGTTTAAGTTTCTAATTAATCATCTTCTACTTTATTATGAAAAATCGACTGCAAAGTGTCCTAGGCCACTCGTCGATAGTGATAAATGGTTTCAGCATGCCATTTTTCAAACACTACCATTCTTTTTTGCATTGCTGCACAAGCCTTTGTATGTAAATTTTCCAATTAAATCTCACCTAGTTTTTGCAAATATGTGCCTGAGATAGCTGCACCAAAAGCTTATAAATATGATTGCTTCCCACTGAAAGAAAAAGATATCCATTGAATAAAACCCACTTGACAAATCGAAACTGGTGTATGGGAGTAGGTGTAGGCCTATATGGGCATATACCTATTTACTCTCTAGGCAACAAATTATATTCTACCATCTAGCCCATTTCCCCCGAGTCTGATTCAGGGGATGCGTTAATGTTGCTGATAACAGTTAATCTACTGTTAACTTTGTTGTTGACACGAATATCACAAATTTACGCTAAGGAGTTTGTGATAATCATGTGGCTCTACTTATTACTCTGATTGTAGTGTATATATATGTATGTAAATAACTTGTCGCTCAAACACGAGGCATTGAGCACAGCTTCTTTGACAGTAGATCGACATTGAAGCAACATTAGCTCAATGTCTTGTGTTTGCTGGTTGTCTCAACTTTTTTCATTGTTTTGCGAAAGTGTAAATACTAACTTAGTATCTGTATGTATCACCGGGTATCTATAATATGCGGTGACTCAGTAAAACATGCTCTTTACTACATACATGTACCTTGTCTTTTGTAATCAGATCACTTTCTCATTAACTTTATTTTAGCTTTTTTTCTCTTACTCGTCAATAATGGTGTTTGCTGTGATTATTGATATCTGTGCCTGTTATTCTTTCTATTGTGTAAACTACCACTCTTTATTTCAATTAAAAATGAATTTTAAAGGCATTTTATCAATTGAAATATTTGACCCTCAGAACAAAGGAATTCTTATATTTTAATCGATTTTGTTTATTTGACAATAACTTACTATTTGTGGGTGGAGAAACATCTGCCAACTAAAAAAAAGGGAAATCCTCTAAATTTGCACTCTGATAATGCATACAGCCAATATTTAGCTTTTATTGCAGGTGGTGATATCTAGAATATTTACATCTGATTAACTGTAGTTTCAAAAATATTTTGATGAACCTCTGATGCTGTCAAGCATTTTTAGCCAAATATAAACCTTTTTAATCTAGGTTGTATATAAAGTCATGATTTGTATAAACTGGTTTTGAAGATTTTATTATTTGCTATGTTAACAGTGCGACGTCGCTGTCTACATCAGAGTCGTCACAGAACGAGAGCGATGTGTCACCTGGTGTTGTACGCAGGAAAAAACCTACCTCATCTACTCCTCAACAAAAAGAGGGAGTCCCCAAAATCAAAGTGGAGGCAAACCAATCTCCATCCTTACTCAGCAAAGGTAAGGAGTGATAGTGTCTAATTGATTATGATAATAAAAACCAACTACACCAGATGTTCTGCCAATGCTGGTTTAATGTTGGCCCACCGTCTTCGCCGCTGGACCAACATTAGACCAGCATTGGCAGAATGTCTCGTGTTTGCTTGAGATAGCCGCTTTTGGCCTTTTTATTTCTCCTTCAAAGAATATATTTGACAGAGAAATTAGCATTGAATTTGATAGATTGACATTACCCGGCTAAGCCAAGCTACTCACATTGCGTGGAGCTCGGCCGTGCTGACGGCCATTTTCCACAGCTGCCCGTGTAAAAAAGACAGTGACTCCGCCTACCGATAATACGGTAACAGTGTTGGCCCTAGTCAGCTAGCGCGCTCTGGTAATCACAGTAGAGCCAAGCCCGCTAAAACATGGCTGTCAGTGTGTCAGAGCCTTGCGATGTCATCAGGGTAGATTGACATATGTTTTGATTCAAATTATACAAAATATGCAAGTTATTTTCACACTTGAGGTTGATCATGACCACAACCTCTAGTGGGTAAACACTGAAGTTTTTTAATTTAGCGCTTTAAAGATTAATTGAGATGCAAATAAAATGAATAAAATATTTTTATACCATGTTTATTTTCTATGTACAGAGCTGTCACCCGTTGAGGAGAAGGAGAGTACAAGTAAAAAAGAATACGAGGAAGAGAAGGAAGCGAAAGTGAAGGAAGCGAAAGGGAAGGAAACGACGGAGAAGGAAGCGAAGCCTATGTTGGCTCCCGAAGCCAAGCCCCCTCGCTCCCCTAAGTCTCCCACATCCCCCGCCACTGCTCCTCAAGTGGTGGAGCCCAGTAAGAATATGAAAACGCGCTTCTTAAAGCCAGTACATAAGTCTGCCTCGGCATCCCAGCTTACTCTGCTTATTCCTCCTCATGGTGAGCTATCCGCCTCGTCTCTTTGGATATGAAAGGGTGTATCTGCCAAAGTGGCAGATACACCCTTTCATATCCAAGGGGACGCCCTGTCAACTACAACTCGTCACCTCGTGATTAACCCTGGCACCGCTAAGCGCAACTATGGTCGTTTTTAATCTGTTTTATTAGCAGTTTAAATCATTGGGAACGAAATGTGTATTTAAACATCAAGATTTGCAAATTTTTAGTCTCAAATTGAACAAATATTTGTAATTTTCTCGACTTAAAGTGGGTGAAAATTTAAATTATGTAATTTAACAGTTTATGGGTTAAAGGATGGTAATCTAGCCAACTCCAGTCGTCTACCGTTTGCTGGTTTAACTCTCTCACCACTAATAGTTATTTATAAAAAAAAATAAGCTGATAAAATCACTGTTATTTTGAATAAAAATTGTGTTTAAACATCACAATTTCCAAATGTTTGGTCTCAAAATAAACAAATATGATTAATTCTCACCCACCAAGTTTTTATCGCGGTAGTTGTGGATCGCAAGGCAATGAGTTGTTTTATGAAGTACACATTTCCTGATCTGTCTATATTCAAGCTATTTAAGACAAAGCCATAAGACACTTGAATCCAAACTGTTCAATCTCTTTGCAGCATGTACCTTATTTTATGCACACTGTCTGCAATAACACTTTTGTATAATATATTTTAAAACTATGTCCTATTACTAGAATGACAAACTATTTTCCAGTCCATCTAAGAACTTTTATGGCATGTTTCATATTATGATGGACAGCTATCATGATCATTTCTGCACACTTTTCTTCTACACAGAGCTTCCTATAGCACTTTTTACATCATAATTAAGTTTAAATAATTATTTATGTTTTTAGTCACATTATCAAAGCAGGCTAAGACAGGTATTATTTACACTCACCATCACACATTAGATAATTAAGTCCTACACTTGCAGTTGACCCCTTCGTTTTTATAAATATATATTTAACCTTTAAGAATTACTGATTGCTCATACTTTTACAGAAGATTGATATCTAATAGAAATTAGATTAACAGCTGTTTTATAAATAGTTCCACGTGAAGAGTTTTATACAGATTTGTTTTTTCAATCAGAAGATTACACCCCGCAGCCTGTGACATCTCCCGGGTCCAGCACCAGCTCCCGCGATGGCTCTCCTTCCAGGGAGTTCTCCCCCATCACTGGTATGCTGAAGCCACCCATAATCATCAAGAAGGGTCCTCGTGGATACGGGTTCACACTGCGGGCCATACGGGTGTACTACGGAGAGTCTGACTACTACACGCTGCACCATCTCGTGGTTGTAAGTATCGCATCACAAATACTAGAAGCATAACTAGAAACCAGATTGTCTGGATAAATATTATGATATAATGTGATATTACGTAAATGGGGCCAGTATCTCGCAATACGTTGGAGAATAAATTACGATTCAAGTTAAAATCGACAATCAGTTTCAGAAAAAGTTTGTCATGTGATGATTTGTGGCTGATCAAATTAAACATCAAAGTGTTTAAACATCAAAATTAGGTAATATTTGATCTAAAATTTAACAAATATGAGCAATTTTCACCCACTGGAAGTTGTGGATCGCAGTAGTGAAGCACAACTTCAAGTGGGTGAAAATTGCAATTTTTAATTTACAGCTTCAATGGTTAAGTTGGTAATGGGAACATGTGTGTTTTCAGCTCGCCCCTTAAATTTTAATTAAATAAGGTGGTTCATTGCAATTGAAGTTCGGTGTCGTCGATGTCAAGGTTAACATTTACTTGTGGGTGCGATAACCTCAACACCTTTTCATTTATCTTGCTCAAATTTGTTATACGTTTTGCGTTCAAATTTCGTGACAAGATTGTGATAATTTTCTGATGATTTTCTTATTATTTCTCGCATTTTAAATGAGTGTGTTTGTTTGTAGGCTGTTGAGTCTGGTAGTCCTGCGTTTGAGGCTGGTTTACGTGCTGCCGACCTGATAAGTCATGTCAATGGGGAGTCTGTACAAGGCATGCTACATGTACAGGTGGTGGCTCTAATAGTGGCCGGGGGCTCCAAGGTCACAATACGAGCCATGCCACTAGAGAACACCAGTATCAAGGAAGGCGGCAAAAAGAGAACCATACATCAAGGCAAGATGGCCAGGCAGCGCTCCAAGAAGAGACACCAGAGGGGAAAAAGTGATGATAAAACCAAGCGCAGGACATCCTTGTTTCGTAAGTTGAGCAGTCGCAGGGCAGAGCAGCTTGGTTCTCCTCTCACACCAAGTCGTAGTCTGTCTCAGCTGAACAGGTCGTTGTCTTCTGGTGACAGTCTGCCTGGCTCACCCACACACCTCAGATCACCGCGCTCTCCACCTACTAATCGTATGATGTGGTCTCCGGCCAGTGATTCAGCTCACTCGACTGGTAACTCTTCACAGAGCAGCTCACCCGGGTCCACGGCTCCTAACTCGCCAGCCAGCTCATCACACTTCAACAGGCCCAGCTCACTTCACGGTCTGAAACACAAGCTGCAGAATATCAAGTCATCTAATCACCCCAACCGCCGTAAATCCGTGCATAACATCCCGCTGTCACCCCTGGCACGTACACCGTCACCGTCCCCAATGGCTACGTCTCCCACCCGGAGCCCCAGCCCGCTCACCATGAGTCACGCTCACCAGCACTCGCACGGGGTGCACTCGCACGGGCCGGCACACAGTCACGCCCCGGCCCACCACGCCCTGATTCCACCCGGAATATCCAACACTACTCAGACATACAATCCTGGTCAACAGCAGAGCACCCCGTCTCCCGCGGCGGCAGCGCTCACCCCCAGAAAGTCAATGACGCGCCCTAAAAGTACGTGCGAGCCGGGGTCGCCCCTGCTCAGACGAGCCCTGTCCCCGGATCGCCTACACCCGAGCTCTGCGGAGAAACAGCCAGTCACTCATCACCAGACCCACCACCAGCACCGCAGAAAAGGCTCCTGGCATGATCGAAAAGATCAATTTGATGCCCTATAAATCCCGTGCTCGCTACAATCAAATGATCACTAACGATCTACAGGCATCATGGTGGAGATGGGAAGGACTACCTTACATAATGACAGGATTATATTGACACAAAGCGTTGGCTTAATGTAGGGCCAGTGTCTCCGACACTGGCCCGACATTTAGTGTAGGCTTTGTGTTGGCTGGATTACCAGAAGTGGTGTCATCCTGCTCAGCAATGCCAGGGTTTCTCTCCAGCAGACAATGTCTCATTTACAGAAATTCACATCAGTTTGCAGGTCTTTCAGGTGCACACGCCCCAATGAATTTGTATATAATTATGTAAAAGCGCCGAAAACCGAGTGGCAGTCTAATCTCTCTACAGCTCAGTAGAATTTGTGACATCATGCTTTGTAGTAGAAGTGGTAAAAACAGGGTAAAAAAATCGGTTGTAATAATAATTCACAGGAATATTTCTATCCAGATAGATGAAGAACCACTGGCGAAATCTTCAATATTTGTTCAACCAATAACGTGGATGGCGAGTACAATTTTTGATATCTCCTAATATCTACCTGGTTACACAGATTGGATCTTTTCACTGGGTCTCAATCATTTAATAGTGCTGTTGTGTAAAATGTTATCCTTATTATCGGAGAGATAGAACAAATAGCCTATGTTGTTCTTTGGCTTCTTTGTGATGGAAAGAATTTTTACAGTGAGCACCAAGATATTTGTTTGATGTGTATAATAATTATAATAATATCACAAATGTGGTTCTAATATGTCAATCTGTAAATTATTTGTTTCTGTTATGTTCAAAGTGTTCTGTGATAATATTACGCTGTATTTAATATTACACTGTCTACAACATTGTATTTAAAACTGCTGCATGAAATGTGTCCACATAATGTGTTTATGATTCACAAGGTTCTTCTGCACCTACATTGTATAACCCTTTCAGCGTGGAACCTGCTTGCTGACGTCTATAGACGTCAGAATCTGACATCTATAGACGTCAGATTATGACATCTAAAGATGTAGACGTCATGACGTCTAAAGACGGTCCCTGCTGTAAAAGAATTATTACAAAAATTAATAATGGTCATAGACCCATAACATAGGTATTCAACTGAAGCGGAAAGATCTAACTTAGACGTTTATGATGATTTAAAATTTAGAAAAAAACCTCTGGTCTCCATGGTTTATACAAAAATATTTCAGCACTTCAAGGCTTAAATACTATACTCGTTATTCCAATGACTTGTTGTCTTTATGTCAATCTGGCGTAGGCCTACTCGTAACACACCTGGTGTGACATAGAAAATGAAATCATTTCTAAAGTGGATGAAATTATTATGTGGAAATGTGTTGTATTTTTTGACAGATATAGTTTAGTTGATTGCGTCCACAGCATGAGGACAGCTGATCCTGGTTGGGGATTTAATTAGTCAGACCAGGATTTAAAAATAGGCAATAATGTGTATGCTTGCAATCAGGAAAAAGGGAAGGCAATACATCCCGCTAATATTGAAAATACGTGGCCATTTGAAGAGTCATTTAATTTATAGATGTATATGACAAACGTTTCTATATTATGCTTCCCAGGTGTGACTGAAAAATCATCTAGTCACTTAAGACTTATTATTTTGACGTGCATCATGCAAGCCGTAAAGTGCTCTTGCTCTGCGACTAGCTATACACACACTGTGACACACGCCTATAAAACATATATGTATATGTATGTAGGGGTGTGCACAGCTTTTGTAAAAGAGGGTGGTCTCGGGATTAAATTTATGGAAATAAAGCGGATTTGTTTTTAATCTGCGGCTCTGCACGCCCCTATATGTATATGTAGGTATGTATATACGTATGTAAATTGATGTATATCTATACGTATGTATATATATATATGTATATTTGAGACAAGTCAAAAGTTTGAATTCTTTCTGCCATCAATTTGCTGCTAAATGTATACACCTGTACAGTCATTCTCGTTGCATCCCATTTTCAAGTTTGTATATTTTTTTCATTCATCATTCTCATCATATCACTTGTAGACTTGCATGACAAGCTTACATTCTGTAAGCGTCACTAATTGAAAGATGTACGCGTTTAGAAATCTGATTTATTCTGCTTTAACATAGCAAGGTGGTGAATATGGAAGTCTAAATTAACTATTATATTTGACCTAATTGTCTGGCTTCAAATGGAATCAGTACATCATCGCGGAGTGTTCATTGCCATGCCTGTAGGCCCATCTCCACCAACCTTTACACCTGTTTTATTAGCAGGTTAACCCTTTAAGTCCTCACGATGCCTCAAAGCATCATCTTGCATCTCTGAAAAAATACCTAATTTTCTAGTGGTTTTAGTGCGACAATTTTCGAGGAAATGTGAAAAAAATAACACTTTCTTTTTTTCATTTGTCACCCACTGTGGGTCATCTTCATTCACTACAAGTCGAGAATTGCGACAGCAATTCGCGGCTTGTAGTGGATGAAGATGACAATGGTAAACTCAGGCCTGAAAGGGTTAAATAACGGTTATTGGGAATGAAGTGTGTGTTTAAACATCAGAATTTGCAACAGTGTGGTTTTAAATTAAACAAATTTTGATTAATTTTTAACCGCTTGAAGTTGTTGTAGCAAGACACAACTTCAAGTGGGTGAAAATTCTATGTTATTTTAATTTAGTGGTTTAAGGACTGATGTATGTAGATGTAAAAGATGAACACAATATCCTCAACTTTACTGAAACATTTGTAAAGTATAACGAAAAATTGTCATTATGATAATTAATGTTAAACTATCACTTCTACATGTAACTGTACATATTAGGATTTGGACTTTAAGGACCTAGTGTAGCTGGATATATTTGTACATTATCTGGCTGCTATATGTTTGAAAAATCCACTTCATATAACCATTTCACATAATTTTACAATCACTACACTTAAAACTGATATATTATTATTTAAGGGAGGACTATGTACAAGTATGTATGTATTTTTCATTCCGTCCATTAATATCTGCGGTTATTAAATAAATAACAACTATTGGATTAGTGTTTATGGAAAACAAATTAATGTGTACATGGCACATGCCCAACACAGATGAGACGTCGAAACATTGCTGTCTTAGTATTGTGTCACTGTCGTCTGCGACGCTGCACGGTATTAGGCCGACATTCAGTTATCGCCTCCACCCTTTACCCGCTAAGTTATCTTATTTAAATTTTCACCAACTTGAAGTTGTGGCTCGCTACCGTGATCCACAACCTCAAGTGGGTGAAAATTACTCATATTTAAGAGCAGGCATTTGCAAATATTGATCTTCGAACATCCATTTCACTCTCGATAACCGATTTGATCAGCTAATAAAGGACAACTGTCCTGATTAGCGGTGAAAGGGTTAAATTGGTGGCAACAGTCTGGAGGGTGTGTTATCTTCACCGTGTTTAATATCACTATGCGAAGATATACAAGCTGTACAGATCACAATAGTAGGGTTTGTACTCCACTAAAGTACAGTACAATGTGTATGTATCTGACTTGTATAGATCTATTTTACTACACTTTATGTACACTATTAAAAAACAAACATTTTTTGCCAGACCTTCTAAATATCAAGCAATTATATTCGTTTGATTATGTGCTATTTCCAGGAAAGTCACTTTTCACCCCCTGATGCATTCTTTGTCAGTTGTTATTTTTGGGATATATCTTCCCACATGACTTTGTCACAAAGTAGACAAGTTGATATATTGGTCATGTATATTGTGTGAGTAGTAGTTATGTACGACTGTTATTTGATAGGGATCACTTGTTTGTGGACGTTGCTTGAATAGGTTGTTACACCCTGCCTATCCTGCAGACACAAAGACGTTCAATCAATGTTGGCTAAGCTTTGGCGTAACGCCGTAGACGGTGGACCAACGTTAAACCAACATTGATCCAACGGCCTTTGTCTGCTGGGTATCTATCGTAAGTTACTGTGACCATTGTTTTGTAATGCATACAAGATTTCATTATTTTTTTAGAAAATTATTTCTTAAATCACGTTATGTATTACTTGAAATGTGAAAGATATACCAATTAGAATTATTTTTGATGTGAAAACGTGATGCTCTCTCCACAATATGAAAGCGACACAATCAGGCTTTAACTTAAAAAAATCGGTGGTTTTATTTTGGCTTCTTAATATGACCATATGAAGTGAACATGTCCATAGACTAGAACTTAAGAAGCCAAAATGAAACTACCAATTTTTTGATAATTTTAGCCTGATTGCGTCGCTTTAATTTGTGAAGAGGTCTGCCTAAATCTATTCCAGGAGCTGCACTTAAAATTACTTAAATATAATTTATCAATATCTAAGTTGTCATTTCTATATTTGAGCATGTTCACACAATAATGTCATTTCTTAATCATGTAAGATATATTTTATATTTCTGTACAAATATACATAAGAAGAAAAGTATTGTCTCCAGCAAATGATCCAATTTCCAATGTACCAATCTCCTTGTAATTAATCAAATTGCTTTAATTGAATTCGGGTCATTATTTTAAATGGGTTGTGTCAACCCATGCACATGTCCTCAATTTGATTTACCTGTGTTGACAACGTACACTGTAAACATTGGGTCCCAACACAAACTTTGGGCCAAAGTTGTTTCGAGGTTGGTACAATGTCATAAAAATTGTCTCAACATTGGAACAACCCTTGCGGAGCGTGTAGATTCGCGTTGATGTAGCCAGCACACATGAGACATTGACCCAGTGTTGGTTCAATGCTGGTACACCGTCTACGACACCGACTCAACGTTGAACCAACAGCGGGTCAATGTCTCGTGTGTGTGTGCTGGGTAGCACACAGTGAAAGATGTACATAACATAATCAACATAAGTAGGTTCTTTGACCGGAATCTTCTTGGTGGGACGTTTGAAAAATGAATACAATGTACAGATTTATTGGTGTAGTTATCAAGCTCCGCAATATTTTTTCAATAAATTTGATTTGTGAAGTGTAATTTCTGCCCACGTTGTTATAACTGATATGTCGATGAGTTTTGTTTGCAGGGCATTTGGACCGCGTGTTATGTGTGATGGCTGAAGCATGTTGATTTAATGTTGGGCCAGCGTCGCAGACGGTGGCCCAACAATAAATTGACATCCACCTGGCGCGCCCGCGACTGTATTTGAGGTAGACACGGCGTGCCGGAGACTGATTGTGAACAAAAGCTTGTTGTGGTTGTAAATGTTCGTCTGTGGTATCGAGTCCTGTATTAACTGTCACCATCATCTACTGCCTTATGTCTTTCATAATAAACATGGCTTGTCAAAACAAAAACGTCTCCGCTCTTATTTCAATCTACGAATGCTATGTTACGACAATGCATAGTCCTGGGGCTGATTCTAAAAATTTAGCTTTTGCTGCACCCCTGGAAGAGCATAGGTTTTTATGGTATATTCTGTCTCTCTGGTTCACTATCTTTCATTTAAAAACATTACCTTTTTTAAAAAGTTCCCGAAAGACCCTTTGAAGACCATTTCCTACAGTCGGTCATAGTGCTCTGGTTCAACACTTGTAGCTGACAAAAAACCATACCAAATATTGCCAATTCTACCTCGTACGTATTTAACAGTATATTAATATATACAAAATATGGCAGTGTAATAATAGGTGTTTACCGAGGTATAAATTTAAACTTTTTTTTCTGTCAAAAAATTGGTAATCATAATTAATAATTGTCGCTTTTATGTTTATCTTCCAAAGCCTCAAAGATATTTTAAATATAAGAGCAAAAGCAATGACACAAACAACACAGCACGTGAGTGTTTTTTACAAGTCGAATATTTATAAATTCGTAATTTGTTCAGTGTAGTTTTCATTCTCACCAGGTAATCATCTGTTTATCATTTCACTTTTCCGATCATTCAATTTTCTACATTCCACTTATAGGGTCTAGTCAATATACAGTTGAACAATAATTTTGTACCTTCGATCCGTCTCATTCCCTCCTCTGATCATTGCTTCATCCACTTCACAACTTCATTGTTTAGTACTCGTTCAATTCATTTTATTACGTATTATGTATATATTTATAATATGAAATGTTCACATAATTATGATTTTTCTAAATAACTTGAAAATTTATGTATGAATGTCTGATTTTATGTATTTGAGGGATGATGTCTCCTACAACTCGTTCATGAGTGACCTGATTTTTATAGGTCGATATTGAAATATTGCTGCTACTGCTACTACTAATACTACATCATAGGCTACCAACATACACACCAGTAATAATTATTTATTAGAGTATACCAGTTTCATTGATACGAAATAACTATCCAAGTTCTTCTATCCGGTTTCTTGAATAAGTTTCTGCCTGATACTTTCAGCGATTTGAGATGCTGTATATATATTCATTTTGTGTGTGGAGTGATAGAGATTGTTGACGAAGAGTTGACGAAGAAGGCCATGGCTTTTGTTAGTAGAAATGGAAATTTGCTCATGATGTAGGATAACTGTGATGTGTTCTTAGCACATATAAATTCGTAATTTGTGCAGTGTAGTTTTCATTCTCACCAGGTAATCATTTGTTTATCATTTCACTTTTTCGATCATTCAATTTTTTAATTTCGCTACTAGAGCCTAGTCAATATACAGTTGAACAATAATTTTGTACCTTCGACCCGTCTCATTCCCTCCTCTGATCATTGCTTCATCCACTTCACAACTTCATTGTTTATTACTCATTCAATTCATTTTATTACGTAGTATGTATATATTTATAATATGAAATGTTCACATAATTATGATTTTTCTAAATAACTTGACAATTTATGTATGAATGTCTGATTTTATGTATTTGAGGGATGATGTCTCCCACAACTCGTTCATGAGTGACCTGATTTTTATAGGTCGATATTGAAATATTGCTGCTACTGCTACTACTAATACTACATCATAGGCTACCAACATACACACCAGTATTAATTATTTATTAGAGTATACCAGTTTCATTGATACGAAATAACTATCCAAGTTCTACTTCTATCCGGTTTCTTGAATAAGTTTCTGCCTGATACTTTCAGCGATTTGAGATGCTGTATATATATTCATTTTGTGTGTGGAGTGATTGAGATTCCACATGAAACGGTTTTCCAAATATACGCAATGAATATTGAAAAGTTGATTACTATAGTGCACGGGGACACTACCACGTATAGCAATAGCACGAACATGACAATCGTCTGTTCTGTCTAGAAACAAACATTTACCCAAGTTGACGAAGAAGGCCATCGCTTTTATTGGTGGAAATGGAAATTTGCTCAAGATGTAGTTTAACTGTGATGTGTTCTCAGCACGAGCCAACAAACCATCATGAACGGCATGTTTGCAAGCTTCTGCTAAGCACCACATATCAGTGGTTTTCTTTTCATTTATAATCTTAATCTTACACATAAAGAATGTGGCATAATTTGCTACTTGTTGATATATGGAATCAGCTCCACTTCGGGCGTAGTGTGGACGAAGATTGACAGTGGTGTTAAATTCGACTTCTCCTGACAGATGCCATTTTTCAATCATCACTGTCAGCGTTGCAGCCTGCAGAGCTGCGAGAGGCGATACAGAGTGAGATTTACACGATTCCATAATTTGTTTGGTTTCGTTTTTGTCAAAGACAATAGGAACTATACGTGTTGCAGGAAGTATAGTTGATTTAATCGGGTGATTGTCTTCTAGGTTCTTGATCCACCAGCTTCTATCCTTTGAATTAATCTTGTTTGCAATCATCCCTGCGATTGATGGAAACCAGTTTGTCAATAGTTGAAGAAATTTGAGCGAGAGGGGAAGTCTATTTTCTATTTCCATTATATCACATAAAGATTTAGGGAGTGGCAGCGATTCAGGATTTTCACAATGTTCAACCCCATTCAACTCATCCTCCAAAAATGATAAGGTTTCATTGATTATGAGTAATATTGAATTACCATCACATATTGCATGGTCAAATACAAATATCAGGGCAAATTGATGAGGTAATTTAATATGAGTGTCTTCATAGTCTATGTTTGGTAAGAACTTCACATGCCACAATGGGCCTTCTTCTCTGTTTATTCCCGGCTCAGAAAGCTGTTTTTCCATTACATCAAGCCAATCTTTATCGGCAAGTTCTTCTATATTATTTTGAATTTGATCCATGGGGACAAACCAATCATTGGTTGTTTTGTTACAGGTTAGTTGTTTGACTTTCATACGTAAGAGTGGGTGTCTTCTCACCAAACGACACAAACATTTCTCTACATTCTTCAATGTTATCGGATTAGCGGATGCAAAAATAACAGTTTTGACAATGTGCATGCAGCCTCTCCTCCCTAAATTTAGCAATTGTTGTTCAAAGTTACAGAGGGGCCTTCTATCCACGGTGACAATAGGTGATTCTTTTTCTGTATGATGCCATCTTATTAACCACATAGCAGTCAAAATAAAGCATATGAAGTATAGCACTATCTCCATAATTGTATCTGGAATGGACAAAATATAGTAAATCACATGTAAAGCATAATACTAAATTATTATTATTATTAATAAACATGATAAATTAATGACGATGATTATTAACCAGACAGACAAGACATACAGATATTTTATTGACAGAAAGAAAGTCATTAGGGGCCTACAGACTTATTTGACATAGAAATGACAGAGATATAATGTACATGTATATTGGTCGTAATATGCTCAGGGGGTGCATTAGGGGTGTTGGGATATATGAATTCACACTCTCGTTATTGGAGCACCTATTTTTCAACTCAGTTAATTTGATATTCACATTGACTGGGTGCTTGTCCAGACATAGTAGACATAAAATTGGCTAAATGTCTTTACTTTGGAAAAAAATATTTACGATTTTTTACCACTGCACACTGATATTTGGACTATTATTTGTGACATATTTGCAAATCGCCTGTGGTCTCCCAGCTCTGCCTTCTCCTAACCCAAATTTAAACAAAATAAATAGTGCTGGCAGAATAGTGCATTAAAAACATCTTTTCAGGTTTCAAATACTGTACATGTATTGGTCAAGTGCCACCTATCATAGCAATGAAGTTGTTCAATTCACTTGTTTTGCCAATTTTTATCGTACATTTGTGAGATGTGGTTCCCAATTATTTGTAAAACATTCAGGGCCAAGCTAAATGTATTCCAGATGAGACATTTCAAGTCATTTTGAAAGGCAAAGCAGTCAACTTCAAACTGGTGTGTGTATGGGGATTTAGGAGAGTACCCACACCACATCAAAATATTATGGTATGGGACATAGTAATTGGGTATCCCATATCAAAGACCTATGAGACAGATCTAAATTATTTATGGGAGCTTGGCACTCCTAGTCTAAAGCTTACAAAACACATACGTAGACACATTGAATTAATTATTAGAAATGACTGGCACCAGGAAATTAACAATTCGACTAAAAATCACAAGCTTATATTATACAAAGAAATTAAAGAAACCTTCTTACCAGAACCCTACCTATTTATCAACATAGCTAAATACCGCCATGCAATTGCACAATTACGTCTAAGCTCACATCATTTAGAAATTGAAACCGATAGATACACGCGCTCTCTCACCCCTGCAAATTTGAGATTTTGTTTAGAATGTCCAGGTAAAGAGGGTGATAAAATTCATTTTTAATATAATGGCAAAGGAAAAAATCATCCCCCACTTCACTTCTTTGACAAGTAAAAATAAGTTCCTATCCATAATGAATACAGATAGTATGGATCTATTAATATCTCAGGGTTATTTTATAATTAAAGCTAAGAAGTCGATATTTTAATTAAGAGAAAAGGTAAAGATATATAACTATATGTAGGCCTATAAGTGGGGGTATATGTATGTGTTATGAACTATGCACTTTTCTTAATTTTTTAATATTGATAATTGCGGTTGCAGAAATAAGCAAGATTTCGCGTTCATTGTTCATAGCATTACTGTGGAGAAGATGTATTTCGTCGTCAATTTTGTGCATATGCGTTGGTTTATTGGAGTTATTGGAGTTATTGGATTATTGTATCGTCCTCTCTCTATTTTTAAATCATGCGTTAAATCAACCATTTATATCTATTGATATACGTCCAATGTTTTTAGATTTGTCAACATATTTGAATTTAATGGGTATATATCTATTAACCCTTTCAGGCCTGAATTTACCATAGTCATCTTCATCCACTACAAGCCGCGAATCGCTGTCGCAATTCTCGACTTGTAGTGAATAAAGATGATGCGATGTGGCTTAAAAATATAAGAAAATTACCACGTATTGGTAAACCTGTTTCATGAAAAATTTTGTTCTAAAACCCTTGCTTGTAGAAAAATTAAGTCTGTATTCAGGGATTTAAAATGATGCTTAAAGGCATCGTGATGGCTCAAAGGGTTAATTTGTGAATATATATATATATATATAAATACATATATGAAAATATATACAGTACAAACCGATAAGACAATAGTTACCAATAACTGTGGGCTCTAAGAAATAATCTGCTCTGTCCAAGTTTGAAACATATATCCTTTGATTGTTATATCAGTTTGGTGGTTTTATATTTCATCATATATAATTAATTCATTAGAATTGCCGGCACCCCCATCAAGAACAGTATTAATTTGTTTATATTATCGACATTATCAATCAGATATATAATATGTCACTTCCTGTTATTCATGATACACGAGCCATTGAACTATTGTTGGTTTAATGTTGGGCCACCGTCGAAGGCCAACATTGGGTCAACGTCTCTTGTTTGATTATACTCGTGACACGATTTAAATGTCTTATCTGTCAATTTTACCATAATTATGAAAGTATTCAGGACCCCTACTCATTATTAGTAATAAAATGTATATATTCGTGTTGGCTTTGTAGATAATGTAGTTTCCT
The DNA here is from genome assembly GCA_964017125.1 of Flabesymbios commensalis. Classification (NCBI taxonomy): domain Eukaryota; kingdom Metazoa; phylum Annelida; class Polychaeta; order Terebellida; family Flabelligeridae; genus Flabesymbios; species Flabesymbios commensalis. The sequence continues at coordinate 87,200,246 of OZ024902.1, forward strand.
AATAGCATGAAGGCATTCTGAAAATTTAATCATTAACTAATTGAATTTCAATTTGTACTGATAAATAAGTCACTTGCTTGTATGCATATACGGTTGCATTCTTTTTCCCAGGGGGGGGGGGGGGGGGGGCATGGGGAGGTTCCACTCAGATTTACTGATTTACAAATCTGAACTGAAATTTGTCAACTGTTCAACTGTGCCATTGATGTAAATACTGGGTTAAATGTTGTCTTAGAATTTACCTTGGAAAAATGTAACATTTTCCTGGCGTGTCGGGGATTAATCCCCTCGCGCATATTCCATCAGTGTGATGGCAGGCAAAATGAAATCATCATAAATGTCTTAGTAAGTGCTTTCCACTTCATTTGAATACCTATGTTGTGGATCTACGACCATTATAAATGATTACTTTTCAGAGAGTAAAATCCACAAGTCGACCATCTTATTGTGCATGGTCTTTGATAACATGACAAACCAGGTCATTCAACCCTTTCAGCGCTAGGACCGACAGAGGCTGGCTTACAGTACCAACTCACTGGGTACACGACGTTGTTGCGACGTTAAATCAGCGTCATTCAACGTCACAACAATGTCGTGTTTCCAGTGCGAATCCACCTTTCCTACCACCAACAAAGCCCCTGAAGTCAATGCCAAAGTGTACAACATTGGTGTGGGCGGGGGCCCTAGGGTAGTGGTTAGCACCGCTGCCTTTCACGCCAGAGTCCGGGGTTCGGTTCCCGGTCTCGGCGGTTTGAAAGAAACAAAATTGTTTCTTCCCCATCCACGTGTGAAAGTTAGTATTGTGGGGAGCCTCCGTGACCGAGAGGTAGCGTGCTCGGCCTCAGACCGCCAGGGCTCGAATTTCGAATCCTGTGTCTGGAGGACAGTGTCATCTCAATCATCTCACCATCCTCAGGAGGTTCTCCTGGCCCAGTTTAGCCTATATGTGCACAAAGGTGGCCTAAAGCCCGATTCATTTCATTTTACAACATTGGTGTTGATGCTTATACCCCAGTTACACATACACGACGCACAGCCCACGTCTTGAGTGAAAAAAAATTAGAGCAGTGTGTCGTTGTGCGTCCATGAATTTTGTCAGGATATGAGAAAGCGAGTTTAACCACTTCACTTCCTGACCGAAGTGCATGTCAGGATCCAGGGATCCTGGTATAACTATAGTAAATCCGACGGAAATTTCCGTCATGTATGGTTACGTAACATGACGAAAGACGACGGAAATTTCCGTCATGTATGGTATTGAAGGGGTTAAGACGAATATACAGCGTGTTATAAATAAATCAGGAGTATAAATCAACGAATACACAACGTTTCGCCAACGCGTTGCGCGTTAGCAGGGCGACAAAGTTAACGAATACACCGCGCATCGCCAGCGCGAGGCACGATTAAGTCAGAAAGCATTCAGCACGCCCCATATACGTTATATGTTCGCTGGACATGCGTTAGAAACGCGTTAGATGGGCGCTATATGTGCGCTCAGTGCCGGCATTTTTGAGTTTTTTTCTGACCGTAAGGCTCAGTCACACATGGTCGACGCACGACCCACGCAATGAAAATTAGTTTTTTTTGCCAGAGCGTCTGTCGAGCGTCGGCCGTGCGTCAGTACTCGTTACTGGTTCGTGGAGGGCGCTGCACTAACGCTACGCATATTTTTGTGCGCAGTGTTATCGCCAAAGGAAGTTGGGTGTGTTTAAAATATTGAACGCATATGAACGCATAGATGTACACACCAGAAGACCGCAGAAACACGCTAGAACAACGTTATATCAACGCCAAATACGTTTGCTTTGTATCACATGGCAGCCCGTTGAGGGCAACGCGTCTGCCCTGGGCTGCATCAGCGCTCAAAGCAATCGCTGGGCACACGTCAGCAGGTGCCCAGCGCTCGAGCAACACGCTTGGACTATGTTATTTCTGCAACTTGACCTTTGTAGCACCGAAAAACGACTTTTATTTTCAAACATTTGAGGTGATGTTTCACACGATACATGACTTTAAGTGCAGAATTTGTTTTTAGTTTGTCGAAATTACGCCCAAAGATATAATGTTATCATAAATTTAGAGCACATTTTTTCTTTTAAAAATGGTTACATATGTACAAGACAAACTGATCAATCGTCGACATTAGCATTCTAGGGTATAACGCGCACGCGTTAGCAAAGTGATGTTCATTCGCCATTTGCGTTGAAAACACGCTGTGCATTCGCTACCAACTTGCTACTTTTTTCATAATCCGGACTCAAATTCTTATTTTTTATGCGTGGACTGTGCGTCGTTTATGTGTGACTGGGACAAACCTCGGTCAACGAAAACACACCGAGTTTAGAGAGTGTGCTCTACTTGTGCCTAGCGTTAGACTGGCGCTGGTCTGACGTTCTTCTGGCGTCTAAATTCACACGTGGAAAAACGTTCACATTTTTGAACATGCAGAAAGTGTGAGCAGAGGTTGACGCACACAATAAATGAATAACGTTCATCCGGTGTTTTCGTGAAATCATCAACGAATTCTGACGCACGCCCAGCGAATCACAACGCACTGTTCAAAATTCTTCATTTTTTGTGCGCTGGACGTGCGTGATGGTATGTGTGACTAGGCCTTTAGCACGGAGACAGCATAAATTTTTCGGAGCTATGCAGAGGGAGTACTTGTCCTCTATATAGCCTTATAGCTCTATCCTACAGTTTTGTAGACATAACTTGGGATGTGTGTATTCATCGTCGTTTAAAAAAAAGAGAAAAAAGCAAAGGCATCTGGAAATCATCACCGAAGCTAAAAAGAAAGAAAGATTTGTTACGAGTTTGTGAGAAGAATCAGAAACTCTCTACTTTTTGACCAAAGCAGATCATCACATTTGCGAGCAGTTCATGGAAAATAAATATATGCCTGAGGGAGGAGCATCAGTTTGCATCAGCAGATATCACAGTTATTTGGAACAGACTCAAGTTTTTGTTTCGTAGCTGTTGCTCATGAAAACAGCTCATGTAATCGATCCAGAGAAATCTTGCATCTCTTCAACGCATCTACGGGGTGTGATACAGGGTCGATGGAAGAAATTGGAATATAACATGGGATGTATAATCTTATGGAGCGTATATCCTGAGGCCTATGAAGATTTTGTGGAGCTGAGAACCACATAATACATCACTCATAGAAAATCAATCACTGAGAGATTCGTTGTCTTGATGTGTGACAGAAATGAGTTACTCAGATAGCATCAATGCCGCCAAGATACAAATATGCACCTATGATGCATCTAGGACAATCGAGAACATTCTTCCGACAAGGCAATCTACGAATACACATCAAAACCAACAGAGTAGAAGTGTATCCACTTCGCCTGCCATAAGCATAATCTGCCCTTCAACTGCTCCCCTTGATTGTGATTGGTGGAGGTCCCCTATCCGATCCCCTACCTCCTCCCCTTGGTTGTGATTGATGGAGGACTCCCCTCCCCTTGACCTCTTCCCCAGGCCCTTGGACCTGGACATCCCTCCCTTGGACCTCCCTCCCTTTAGACCCTTTGGACACCTTGATTTGTTTGACCTAGTTTGGTTGATGGAATATGATTGTGTTCATAAGAACAATTATGAGTTTTAATACCAGAGGGTCAGTGTTTTTTTTATTGTAAAATTGTGTGATCTAGTGTATTAGGAAGCACCGTAATTATTAATAATTGAGTAGGATTGCACGGACATGGTTGTGTATGTGGGAGTGGCATGACCCTTAAAAATTTAAAGATCCCCTTTTGAAATATAAATTAGCTATTTGGATGCTAGTATGTATTTTATCGGTACACCAGATTGCGAATGTCATTACCCTTGCATATTTAATGACCCCCAGATAAATAAGGTTTTTGCATGTTATGTTACTTTACAGGGCACACTGCCTCATAATCATGGCTATTAAAGCTGGGCATTTTGCTTGACAATGTGCATTAGTGAGACATGGCATCTTCATTTCACAATGACAGTTTTGACAATGAATAATGAGCGTCAGTATAACAATAGAAATGTATCGTCATTATATGACACCATTCATTATCACTGTGATTGGCTGATTGAACAATGATCCACATCAGATGATGACTCATCGAATACATTGTTTAAAGGATGACTCATACTTTTGCGTTCGCTAACCAATAGACTTGGCATATGTCATTGGGCTAGTTATGGCATAATGTCATTTTCAGGACAATAGAAATGTAGCATCATATTTGAGCCCAAGTGATGAATATCAATCTGTTTATAAATATGAATGTAGAACAGTATGTATTTATTCTCTATTTCAAATATATAAGCCCAGCAAAAATTGATAAATGATATTTAGAACAGATGTATTTATTGTGTTACGATTTCATAGTGCTTATAATTAGTGAGTTTTAAGAGATAGCAACATTGAAATAAAAAAAATAAAAAGTTCCTTGTGATTATTCAATCAGCCAAGCGCAATGATTAAATTTACACTTTAAAACGTGCATTTTATATCATTCAAATTATGCATCAATAAATCGGGAATCACAAATATTTAAATAATAATAATAATACCTTTATTTAAAGAGGGTAAACCCAATGAGCAATCACCCATCTTCCCTGGGGCCCTCAAAACATTCAATAACAACATACATGACATGCATATAAACATAAAATATTTACTGTAAATTAAAAATTAAACGACATTATATGCTAAAACAATTAAAATATGTATCATAACTATATCTACATAACATAAATTAAACAACATTCTAATCTTTCCTGCACCAAAACCAGAGGTAAAATAGCTACTGCATATAGCAAAAAAAACTCTGGAAAGCGTAGAAACATAATAATTATAAAATGTACAAGAGTATGTGTGAAAAAATAAAAAAAAATAACATAAGCTATTATCTGATTATTATATTCAACATGTTTAAAAATGTGCAATGATGGAAACAGTTATAGCTAAAAAACTGAACCTGGATTACTATCGCAGCCTCCCGGTAATAGATTCTACTAAACCGGCCCAATCAATTAATCGCACATGAATATTTCAGCAATAACAGAAAATAATAATACAATCTATATACATATAATGAAATCTTGAAAATAAAAACTATCAGATAAACACACAATTATAAATATATATACAGGTGTTATCAAATTACCTAAAATTATTTGTATTTATTTTCTTCTAATGTTTTTCCAATATACAATTCTTTGAATAAAGTAAATGTTTTTGACGTTTTTTATACTTTCTGGAAATGCATTCCAAGTAATTACTCCTGTATGTGAAAATAATTTGTGATGTGTTCTAGGAACGAATAATTTGTTATTTGCTGTAGATCTAGGGGAATATTTTGAGTGATCTTTCATATTAGTAAACATTGTCTGTATAAATTAGAGTGCATTACCAGTTACAGCTTTATAGACCAGACTAACCTGTTTAAATTTCACGATTTCATCAAAGGGTTACCATTTAAGTTCTTGAAACATTTGTTTTCTTGGTGTTAGATGAGGTACTTCTAATATTAATCTTGCTGCTCTCTTTTGAATTTTAATTATATTTTTCTGATTTTCCTTTGAACAAACGCCCCAAATTGAACTGCAATATTCAATCAGTGCCTTGACATAATAATCATAAAGCTGTATTCTAGTTCCTTATGGTAAATATTTTCTAATTTTCTTAAAAATGAATAATCTATAAGAGGTGCCTTTTTAACCTGAGCGACCTGCATACACCAGGAAAGTGTTTTATCCACATTAACACCTAGTAATTTAGTACTATGTACTTCGTCAATCGTTGTATTGCTTATCTTTACATTTTTAAAATGGTTGTTGGACTTTTGTTGAGAATTTGTTTGACTATTTGAGATAAATAACATTTTAATTTTGTCTCTGCTCAATACCATTTTGTTACTTCTGCACCATATATCCAAACTATTTGCAGTTTGGCAATTTATCAATTATGGTATGTTTGGATTTGTTTTCCGCACTCACAACGGCATCATCAGCGACTATATTGATGTCGCTTAAGTGTTCTTCTAGAGATATATCGTTAATGAATAAAAGAAACAGAAGTGGCTCAAGTATAGATCCTTGAGATCTATACTTGATCTATCCGGCACTCCGGATTTTTTTTTTAATGGGTCTGATTTTGTACCATTTATTTCTACCAACTATTATTGAGGTAAGATTTAAACCAGTGGCATTGTAGTGAGGCATGATTACATTTGCAAATTTTAAGTTTTTTTATTAATATATCGTGATCTACTAGATCGAATGCTTTAAAAGATAAAGTATAAATTTAATAAATATAAGTGATAAACATAAATTATTACACTTACACAGCAAAATATGGTTATTAATATCAAATATCGTAGCAGATATATGATAAACACCCAAATGGTGGAGCGTCAGTCGAAATCATGTGTTAGACATGGTAGACATGCTAAGTGTGTCACAGTGGCTGGTTTCATGACATATTCACAGCTGACACCACATATCCTTAAATACCCTAACGTCAATGCAACAAAAGCAAAACATACCAATTCTACGATCAATCGATTTACGAGAATGCTCAATTGATATATTATAATCGCGTATTTAGCAAACTTATAATCAGAAATATTTTTAAATGAGGAAGTATAAATTATATTCAGTTAATTGACCAACATTTACAGAAAGTTTATCATGGCTAAAGGATTTCCCGCTCACTGTCATTGGCTTACTATCCCAGCAACTTGGAATCAATGTTGGGTCAATGTCTATGACGTTGGCCCAACATTGATTCAATGTCTCGTGTTTGCTGGGATAGGCCTACAACCATGACAACAGGGCATATTAGCTCAGTTAGATGGTCACAGCGTTGAACCCTTGCAGGCGCGGATCCAGAGGGGGCGGGCGCAGGGGCGCTCACCTTTTTTTGCGCCAAATTCTTTAAAAAATCCCCTAAATTGTCCTAAATATGCCCAAACACTCGCCCCAGAACCACCTGCGCAAGCCGACGTTGACCCGACACTGACGCATTATAAATATGAGCATGATGAATGAGTTTTGTTGCAGGCCACTGTGGTAATTAAATGTCGAACCTCCATGGCAGTGAAAAAATAAATGTCACTATGAGGACAAGAAATATGGGAATAAAAAATATATATCACAAAAAAAAATTGTGCAGATGATACAAAGCGTCATTGGCAAAAAACCCACTAACCTTGTTTAGGCTTTTTCATCAGGTATTGCAATTAGGTTAAACTCTTTGGATAACATGGTCGATGCCTGAACAAACTAGCGCCCTCCTTTTTTAACAAGGTGCATATCACACCCTGCTCGGGCTCATTTTAAAACGAATCATAGGGCCCTATGGCTGGGTGTTGTGTGTATTCTTTGAACATGACAGTCAAGGGAATGTCGGGTATAAACTGTTATCAGTGGTTATTATCAAAGAACCAGAACATCTAGTTCTGTGTTATTATGAACACCCACTTCTTGGGCAGTTTCGGTGATTAGTAGTTTTTTCTTTGACTCGATGTGATTCATCAGCCGGCCGCCAATGATCGTAAGGACAAAGAAAAACCCTACTCCACCCACTATGATGCTTACAGACATGACAACAAGCCCTGTTGTTAAATCTAAGATGTTATAGGCGGCAATAAAAGAGGCCAGATTTAGGATGACAACCCAGGCTGCCATTACAAGTCTATGGAAATGTGTACCCAGCATGGATCCTAATGGTGCCATGATAACCACTATCTCCATGGAGCAGCCTATGTACTCCCAAGTGAGGCGGCTGATACCGTGGAACATGATGCCTCTCCAGGTCCAGCCCGCTAGACTGAGAGAGGCCATGAGGACCACGCTGGTGGGGGTGGCTGTCTTCTCACTCACACGGAACAATGTGGTAAGGACGGCAAAGTTACAAATGTCAAGTCCACCACCGGCAAACGATGTACAAACTCCCCCCACAAACCCAGTGCAAACCAGTACCGCCGCTTTCCAAGGTTTAAAATCTGGAATGGTATCATATGTTCGGCGTTTGCGAAACAGGTTAAGGACGAGAAGCACCATTCCAAACGCAAACCAGACACTGACAAATATCATTTTTTTCTGAGGCGAGGTTAGTTGAGGATCTACATAATGAAAACCTAATATCATGCCCACAAAACCACTAGGTATGGCAATGAGTATCGTCGGCCAGTCTATCATCACGCCTGAAAACAGGATGGAGAAGGTAGCACAGCCCATGCCGCTCCCCTGAACCATCAAGGCGAAGTCCCTGGCATCTGAGGGATCCACATCAAGCGCCAGTGTCATCACAGGGTAGGCCACTGCTCCACCACCCATGGTCGTCATACCTGCAAACGCAGAATTAAAGAACCACATCATTTATAATGCGTCATACCTGGAAACGAAGAATTAAAGAACCACATCATTTATAATGCCGCACGACCACATAAAGCACCAATCACGAATCTAGTCTATTTAATCTGTTTTTTTAGCAGGTTAAATCACAGTTATTAGGAATCAAGTAAGTGTTTAGACATCAACATTTTCAAATGAATTGGGTAAAATAAATAATTACACATTTGAAGTTGTGGGTCGCGGCATAGCGAGACACGATTTCAAGTGGGTGAAAATTTAAATTATTTAACTTGGAGGACTAAAGAATAAGTATAAGCTATAACTAATTATAATTAAAATCGGCCGCTACCTGAATAATAAATCAGTAACGTGGGCCATGACTAATTTTATTAGACGGTTATACTAGCACTGCCACTCGAATACGAATCAACGTTAATTCAAAGTAGGCTCCCATTAGGTGGAATAGCGAATGTATTATACCTGCTACAAGTCCACCTAAAATCATCGTAACAGTCATTTTCCAGCGAGTTTCAACAAAGTAGAACGTCTGGTTGTAAATCATGAATGCCCACCAGAATATGTGGATGACAAGACCTGGTGCGAACATCCCAATTTGTCGCCTGTATTTGACAAGAAAACGTTTTGCTAGCGGCAAATTGGGGTCGATGTTGTTCCTGGCGTGTTCTTCTTCCTTCTTCAGTGTTTGTCCTGATACGAAAAAAACATTTGATTTGATTTAACTCAACCAGCGTTTTAATTTATTGGCGGACATCACTGTGTTAGTACAGGAGCTCAACTCACCCTAAAAAGAGGAGCACACCCTTTAAATATAATTCTCATTTATATAATCTTGTCGCTCTTCTTATTAACATTTCCTATTTCCATTTATTTTTCAAAATACATTATACTTTTCAATATTTCCCCCATTTTCTTTATTATAATCTCTCTGCTAATACAGAAGTTCAACTCTCCCTGAAACGTGGATCACACCTTCTGAATATAATTCTAGGTCATATAAACTGGTCTTTCTCCTTGTTCCCCTGTCCTATTTCCAAAATATGACATTTACATCATACTTTTCAAAAATGTATCCTTTATTTTCCATATTAAAATCACTGTGTTAATACAGAAGCAAAGCTCTCCTTGAACATAAAACTGGAAATGCACAATTCACATAAACTATTCTCATGTTGTTAGGACAAAATATTCATTAACAGCTTTCATAGACATGATAGAGAGAGATTTCAAGAAATTATATCACTTGGCGTGTAAAGTTGGCAAAGGCCTATATAATTATACAAGCTCACTAGGGGTGTTGTAATTTGAATGGCGATGATCAATTTATTATTCAGAGAATTGCCCCGGCAAGCACGTTTAATCATGTTAATATGTCAACCTATTGTTGGATGAACAATAGGTTGACATATTGAATGTGCTTGCTGAGATGATTCAGAGAATCATCCCAGCAAGCACATTCAATATGTTAACCTATTGTTGGAAACAACAATAGGTTAGGTCAATATCTTGTGTTTGACAATATTATCACTCCTAAATAAGTTGTAAGGGCGAACATTATTTGAATCTCTCACCTTCCCAAAAATATTTCATGCACCATCTTTTTGGTCCGAACCTGCAGCTGCGACAAAATATGTTCATACAGCAGCTGCTCTTCTACAAGAAAAATAGAATGGTTTTCAATGGCATATAGAACGCCCTCAGCGATCTCATCTTTTATTGTCAGTTTCACCCGCCTTCAGGTGAGAATTGCTGCACCTTTATTAACCACCGGTCCCGATTATATTCGGTTATGCTTTTTTTATTAGCACATCAAGTACCAGCTATTGAATACGTTGAAGATAAAGCGTGACATCAATCAGCAAGATTTGAAAATACTTAACCTCCATTTTGTCAAATCTGAATAATTTTCACCCGCTAGAAGTGACGCGATCCACAACTTCAAGCGAGTGAAAATTCAAATTAAATAAATCAGCGGTTAAATAGCGAAGGGGAATACAAATCACATGTATTGTATCTAATCTAATATATACTGCAAGAGCGGAACATTTATGCATGTCATGGTTATGTAGAGCACCTTTCCATTGAACGCATGTTTCATTTCTAGTAACAGGCAGCTAGTAAAATGGAGTAAAAACTATAAAAGTCGTGACTTAGTGGTGAAATAGTTAAAAGCGCCTTACCGTTTCTACGTCTTCGAAATCTTCCCGATTATACGTGATGTCATCTTCATCACAAATGACGACAGGACCGGATGCACACTCAGCATTGGTAGCCATATCTTTGCTTGACCGTGACGTACGTCGTCGTCAAACTGTAATACAATTTAGTGTCATGACAAATTAGTAAGCGCAATTAGCAAAGAAACTTTTCAATATTGGATAGATATGATTTAAAAATATAAAATTAATTGACTTGCGATTATTTAAAGTGAACTTTTGATTTCCGCTAGTAGCCCCGCCTAGCGAATATGAGTGTCCCGACAATTTGTATCCCGTGGTCAGGTGGTCGAATCCATTTACGTAGGCCTACAGTGCTCGTGATTTGGGATTATGAGAACTTTTGAGAAGGCCAGTAAACATGCTAAACTTTTAAGCGCTAAGCACGACTGTACTTAGTAGACGTTTTTACTCTGTTTTATAAACAGTATAATTCACATTGGGAATACAATGAGTGTCTAAACATCAAGTTTGGCAAATGGTTTGTCTCAAATTAAATATATGTTACCTCACTTGAAGTTGTGAGTCGCGGTAGCGAGACACAACTTCAAGTGGGTGGAAATTTAAATTCTATAGCTTAGCGCTTGATGGTTGAAGTTAGAGGCTAGCTTATTTTTATACCAGATAAATGTTATTAATATAATGGCAAAGATATGTTGCCTTTAAATATAATTGAAATGGATCTCCTAATTCTGAGAATTTGTATAAGCTATGGGCCTCTTGTACGAGGTTGTGCAGATACACACCTTCTAATACAAATGGGAGCGATTTAGAAACACTCACCCCACTCCTTACTTTATAGTACCAGCGATTCCCAAACGATTCCCAAACAGTTCACTTTTTGGTTACGGTATGGCGTGTTGATATTGCAAGTGGTTTTTTGACCAAGGCATATGTGAAGCGGTCGATATGCAACTTTTCTTGTGAAGAGTGCTGTCGTGGATTGTTATCATTTGAAACCAGCACGTATTGTCTTTAGAGAAATGCTTATGGTGTGTCTGGAGAAGAAGAATAGTTAATCGCATACGAATCATGCTATATATATACCATATTAAACCAGACTACATCATATTACGCAACGGACTGTATGTTCTGCTTGGTGTATATTTAAACAATGTGTATAAAAAAAGTCAAAAGGCAGTGACTTATTACTTGTAAAGTAAGCGGTCACTGCCTTTTGTTGCACAGTAGCACTGCCCAACGTGAGAAAGTAGCCTAAAGATCACCAGTCCTGTGACCAGACAGTCTACATTATTATGCATTATTATGCATTATTATGCAGTGCGGAGACTTTATGTATATGGGTGAATTCAATTTTAATGGCTAATTGCCAAGTTCATTTATAAAATGATCCCTAGGTCTAATATGTAGTTCACTATAATGTGTTAATAAATGCATCAGGCGCTCAAACCTGAAAAAATTATGGTAATATATTAGACGGTTAAAAAGTTACAACCAAAAAACACCCTGAAATGTCATGAGTGCAACCACATTTAGCGTGACGGAAGATATAATCGACCATATTCTAATGTAAATTTAATCAATATTATAACATATCTAAGTGATATGCCTTTCATATTTTGAAATACATGGTATTGGTATAAATTCCAATGGAATTACAAGGTGGTTGTGGTAAGTGTGAGCGAAATATGTCATCTTGAGAATTGACAGGTTCATCTGAAGGTCTGTAAAATATGTTTGATGTCTTGCTGTGACACACATTGTTTGCATGGAATAGTTCCCGATATCTAATCAATTACATTCACCACTTATTAACTTGCATGTTAGTGTACCATTTTCATAGAGATGGCTTTGCTCTATATATCTTATCCTATAATATTTCACTAATTATTATAAGCAATGCTGCTTGTCATGAATGCAACAGCAAATCTTTTCTTCTGCATATTTTTTTAACATAACCAATGATATGCTGCATTGTTGTGTATTTCAGTGTAGTTTGGTAGCTAAAGATAAAAAAAATGCCCTCCCCCCCAAAAAAAAGACCGAGCAGTCTGATGGCTATCATCCAGCCAAGTGAAACAATGTGTCATGAGTGCAACATTAGGAAATGTCATGAGTGCAACATATAAACAATATTATCAATCCCTTCTGACAACCGCGACAATGACATGTACTTGTATCAAATCATGTGTGTTAGATAATTATTAATTGAGACTGAATGGTTTCTGCATAAATTATTGATAAATGCAGCATAATCTGATATCACCTCGTCATTATCCAATAACCCCTATGGCACGATATTAGCAACGTTGTTTACCAAAAATACAAGTTCTGTGTGATATGAAGTCAGTCCACCTGTTTGCCATCCTTCTTGATATGCCTGGCAGATGAATATAATCACCGTAGTATCCCTAATAAACGCGCCGGTGCGGAGGCTAACTTGGAGGCGCATTTATAATGTGCCCTCGCACGGCTGTGTTTCAGTCTTGTAGCACGAGCATGGCCCAGATATCAGCCAAACACCGGTACTTCTCGTGACGCTGTTCTGCTACTGACAATTTGGCCTAGTTAAGAACTTGTCATGGCATCTGTCCCGTCCGTTTCACTGTGTTATTTTCAGCCAAGATATATATAAATATATATGATGTCAATTTTTAAAAGTTCCCCCTACCAGGGGGAGGCTTTTAGTGTTTGTTCACCCATGATTTGTCACCCTAATATATAGGTGACCGCTTGACTGATTTACTCAGTGTTCAACATGCTGAACACAAGTATCAACTTTTTGACTGCAGCCATTTTTAACCCGTTTTTGCCATATCAAGACCTTGTCACCCAGAAGTCATAACAACTGGTAGGCCAATTTCCTCGGTTCCATAATTATACTGAATAGTACACCACTAGTATTAACTCCTTAAATGCATAAACTTTCAGAAGTCCGGAACTATATTCAGGTCATCTTTAATCCGTTTCCGCCACATTAAGCCCTCACCACCTTGATATTTTCGAAACAGTTTGCTTAATTTTGTCGGTGTTCAATATACTGAACAATTTACTTAGTTCATTTTTTTATTACTTGCCTCGTCGGCCTGATTTCTTTGAAACGCCTGTCAGACATAATTGCAATACAGTTGTTTGATGTAGATTTCAGTATAATAACACAACCTCATATTTACATGTATAAAATTAATAATTTTCTCATAAAACAATTGCTTAATATATTTTTTGGAACAGAAACCGGGAGCCTTCCTAGGAGTTTACTTCATGAACACTCCCTACTTGATTATTATTATGTTATTACCAGCTTTGACCCGTGCTCCGCACGGGCAAAGCTAGGTAAGTAGGTCTCTCTTAAAATTAGACCACTGCGAAATAAACACTGAAGCATGTTTAAAAATAACATGAATATAACCGGCATATTAATTTATTGTAGCAAATAAATGAAATGCAGTCCATATTGTTTGCTTAATTGGTCCTATTCAGTATAATCTATGTATTATTAAAACAAATATATCATGTCTATCAATTCACGTTACTTCTTTTAAGAAATATTTTAAAAGCCACATTTTGGTCAGGTGGATATTTCTAAATAAGCATTGGGTCAATGTTTGGACTAATTGAACATGGATATATGGTGAAAATATTTTGCCCTTGAAAATGCTAGGGCCTTCATAAAAAAATGTTTCACAAAGTGAGCAATATGAAGAAGATTTGAGGGCAGGCTACCAGCCCCCAACTCATTTTTATGATCTTCAATACGCCCCTGAATAGAAATATAGCTATTAATGAATTCGTAAATAATTGTTTTCTATTCCATATCGATATTTTGCCTGTTCCCAATAGCCATAAATCAGAAACGTCAATGACTGTGTAAGTATAGTGAAACAGTTACATAATGTGATAATAAACATGTGCAATCAGTAAAAAAATACATTTAGGCCTCTATGTACAATATGCGGGAGAGGGGGGAGGGTGTTATTAAAGATTATGGTTACAATCACACATGAACGTTAGTTTAATGTTGGGCAAAGATTAATCCGATATTGGGCTTAAATGGCTCGTCCAACTTTAGGCGACTATATGCAGGACAGGTGTCCCAGCTGCTATACCTGCATACTATACTGGTGATTACCCAATGCTGGCGCCATTACAGCGATGAATGTGGGCAAGGATCAAAGACGTTGGCCCAACATTAACCCAGCGTGGGATCAAAGCATCGTGCTCGTTCCACTATGCTACGTCAGTCCACCATTGACCCGGCAATGTGTCGGTGTGTCGTGCATTGTTCCCATGTCGGGTCATTGTACACGACGCTGGCTAACACTTAAACGTCATTCGGTGTGAGCGAGAATAGGCCTACTCTGTGGACTCACTGCCGCTGCGGAAAGCACTGCCCAGTGTTGTATGGAAGCTGGCCAGCACCAGCGACGGTGGACCAGCGTTGAACCGTGTTACGGCTGCTGATCTACAACAACCGTGTGTGGGGGTGGCTGTGGGGCTGTGGGGAAGGCTGTGTACGCTCTGAACATTGAGGAATTACCACTGTAGCTGTATCGGGGGAGTGAACTATTGACACTGTTGAATTGACCGCTATGATCAGCAAGTGAACGTTGCGAGCTTCGGCTATTGAAATTATAACTTCACCTCATCAGATTTTTCCATCATTTTGTTTTTATCTATTTTTGTTTCGGAATTCATATATGATATTACATTAAACTCATTTCATTTCTTTAAGAGTTCGTGTTTGTTTATTCTCCGTTCGCTCATCGTTTCTATGTTCAAACCATTTATCAACCCTTTATTATAATTTTATATTGTCATCTCGGCGATAGTTATCATTGAGACATGACATATATGGGGGCTCGTCCGGGACCTGAACCCGGGACCTCTCGCACCCCAAGCGAGAATCATACCCCTAAACATTGTTATATGGGGGCTCAAGTCCGAGACATAAATAGTGTTTGAACATAGAGCCGTTGGGCGCCGGAGTTTAAATAAAAAACATGGGAAATTTTGACGTAGACGAATTTGTAACGAATTTCGAAAAACAACCCTAAAAAGGAATTAATAGATTAATTGAAACATAATGAGTTGCTAGAATTGTGCAAGCATTATGATTTGAGCTATACAAAGAAAAATCCTAGAAAAGCTGATTTGAAGGAAGCAGTTATGAATTATTATGTCATCGAAGAGTTGCTAACTGCTGGCGATTTAGTCGAGTTTGAAGGTTTGTCTCAGTCAGATCAGATGACTCTGGCTAGAGAAAAGTTACAGGCTGATTCTGAATTAGCTAGGGTTCAATACGAACATGAAAAAGAAATTGAATTAGCTGAAATTCAACTTAAAAGAGAAAAAGCCAATATGCAGCATAAATTATCTATGGAAAAAGGTATTTCAAGTACGGCAAGTAATTTTAGTCCTTATCAGGCAGTGAAGTTTGTGCCTGTATTTCAGGATGATGATATTGAAAAATGATTTCAAGTATTTAAAAAAGCTGCTTTATCTGCTAAATGGCCTGAATCGAGTTGGGTTTGACTTTTACAGAGTGGGATGAAAGGTAAAGCCCAGGAGGCTTTTGCCGCACTGCCTGCTAGTGAAATTGGGGTTTTTCAAGAAGTGAGAAACACAATATTGTTAAAGTACTCTCTTGTACCTGAAGCGTACAGGCAAAAATACAGAGAATTAAAGAAAAAAGATAATGAGACTTATGCTGAATTTGCTTATGAGTCTGAATTTTTATTTGATCGTTGGTGTACATCTGTTGAAGTTGGTACCGATTGAAATGAGACAGCTGAATTTGGTTGAACAATTCAGAAATTCAGTATCGAGTGATATCAGCGTGTATTTGAATGAAAAAGAGGTATCAAGTTTAAGGGATGCAGGGGTTAAAGCAGATGAGTTTGCTTTGATACACAAACGATTAAATATACATAAAAAGGTATGAGTAAAAGAATTATCTAGTACGGGAGATTCTAATTCAAAAACTTATGAAAAGTCTGCTGGTTCAAATAGGAACACACAGAATGATAGTAATAAATTGAAAAAATATGAGAAATTACTGTGCTGGTTTTGCGAAGCAATTGGGCATCCATACTTTAAGTGTAAAAAGTGGGAGGAAGCCGGCAAACCTACCATGAGTAAACCCGAAAAAGCAGGGATGGGTCACCTGGTGAGAAAAGTTACAAATGATAACGTGAAAATGTGCGATAAGCTTAGTAAATGTGTGACTGAAAAACAAATTAATGTGAATGTTGACAAAAGCTATGCGCCATTTATGTCTGTTGGCACTGTGTCATCGTCCGGGTCTGAAGCCCATGAAGGAAATATATTACGTGATACTGGGGCACAACAAAGTTTACTGTTATCATCCTCACTTCCTGTACCAATGTCACAGATTTCAACTAATGAAAGTGTGATTATTCCGGGTGTTGGAGGGAATAATCTCAGTTTACCATTAATTTGGGTTAATGTACAGTGTGGTCTTAATGTACAGTGTGGTCTTAAAGGCAAAGTGCAAGTGGGTGTGACTAAAACTCTGCCAATGAACGGGGTAGAGTTCCTATTGGCAATGACCTTGCGGGTGGCGAAGTGTCTCCTTTACCACACATGTGTACAATACCTTCTGAAGTAGATGAGGATATCGGGAGGTTGGGTGGAACTTGTCCCGAATTAATTAAATCATGTGTTGTTACACGCTCTTAATGATGACCTGGAATTGCCAATGTTATTTGATGATATTGATGAGCACATAGTTGCAGGGTCTAGGAATAAATCGCTGAATGTCGATATTGATAAAGTTGATGTTAATCCTGTGACGGCTGATGGGACCTCAGATCATAAATCCGCTGAAACAAATACTGGATCAAGTATTAATGTTAAAAAGGACGGGGTATCCCTAAAACCGGGTGATCAATTTAATGATCTTCCATTGAAACCGTCTGACCTGATCGCCGCACAGCATGGGGACCCTAGCTTGAATAATTTGTGGGAGAAGGTGGTATCTGAGGAAGAAATAGAAAGTCAATCACGATGCTATTTTATGAAACATGGGGTTTTATTAAGAAAATGGCGTCCACCCGATGCCCCGCCAGATGACAGCTGGAGGGTACATTATCAGATTGTTGTCCCGACCCAATATCGTGACAAAATTGTGAAATTAGCCCATGACACGCTAATGGCAGGACATTTAGGTGTCAGGAAGACATATGATCACCTATCGCGTCATTTTTTCTGGCATGGTGCTAAAAAATATGTTTCCAATCATTGTAAAATATGTCTTTTTTGTCAAATGGCTGGTAAACCACATCAAAAACCACCACGAGCAACATTACAACCAATCCCTACATTTGAAGAACCATTTTCCACTTTGATTATTGCTTGTGTTGGCCCTTTGCCTAGAACAGGTCCAGGAAAACAGTATATTTTGACTATTATGTTTTCCTATACTCGTTTTCCTGAAGCTTTTGCCTTGAGATCAATAAGAACGCCTGATATATGTGAGGCATTAAAGGGTTACTTTTCTTTTTTCGGTCTGCCAACAGTAATAAGGAGCGATTGCGGTTCCAACTTCCAGTCAAAGCAATTCAAAAAATTCTTTAAAAAACGTCAAGCGCGTATCATGGCCAATCTCAGGGTGCCTTAGAGAGGTTCCATGGGACATTGAAAAACATGCTAAGAGCGTATTGCACTGAGCATCATAATGATTGGGATGTTGGTTTGTCTTTCTTACTCTTTGCAGCCCGTGATAGTGTACAAGAGTCGTTGGGATTTACCCTAATAAACTCGTTTTTGGCATACTGTACGAGGCCCACTTAAATTGATCAAAGATAAATGGCTATCTAATAAAGAAAATGGTGATGTATGTAAATATGTTATTGACATGAAAAACAAGTTAGCATCTGCATGTAAAACTGCTAAGTCCCATTTGCTTGGGTCACAAGATGATATGAAACGTCAATATGTCAGAAAAAGTGTTCCACATGAATTTGATGTAGGAGATCAGGTGTTACTTTTGTTACCACTTCCTGGTAGTCCATTGAAAGCAAAGTACAAGGGTCCGTTTCAGGCTTTACAAAAGGTAAGGGTCCTAAATTATGTTGTGGCGACACCTGGTCGTAGAAAAAAGAAACAATTGTGTCACGTAAACCTAATGAAAAAGTAGCATGATAGAGATAAGTACAAGTCAGTACAGGGAGTCTCTCCTGTTGTTCATGAGGAGAAGCAGACTGATTTTTCTAGTAAAGGGCATGACATAAAGTTAGAAAACACTGAGATTGTGAATAAAATCAAAGAGGCTTATTTGTCACATTTAACACTAGAAAAACAGAGTGACATAAAGGGTCTGATTCAATAGTTTAAACCATTATTCTCTAATGTGCCCAAGAAAACGACCAAAATAAAACATGATATTGAACTTTTGTCTAGCTGTCAAAAAACATGTGAGCAGCACCCTTACAGAGTCGGACCTGTAAAGCAAGCTGCTCTTGATAATGAAGTTCAGAAAATGCTAGATATTGATGTAATTGAAGAGTGTAAGGAGGGTAGTTCGTGGTCGTCTCCTTGCATTTTGGTACCTAAGGCTGAGCTACCGACTTCAAACACCGACTTCAGACGGGTTAACGAGGTCACAAAAACAGATACTTATCCTATTCCCCGTGTAGACGATTGCATAGACAAAGTGAGAAGTGCTGTTTTTGTCAGCAAATTTGATTTAATGAAGGGATACTGGCAGATTCCACTCACAGGCAAAGGAAATTTCTACTTTTGTGACCTCAAAGGGTTTATTTTCATATAAAGTTATGCCCTTTTATTATTTGGTTTGAAAAACTCAGCAGCAACATTTCAGCGTATGATGAATAAAATCATCGCTGGTTTGTTGGGTAAAGATTACTATATTGATGGCATTGTGGTATCTTCTATCTCATGGGAATCTCACCTTAAATATCTAAGGGCGTTATTTGAGAGATTATTAGAATTTGGATTGACCATTAACCTCTCAAAAAGCGAGTTTGTTGTCGGTAATGGAGAAGTTGCTCCAATTCAATCAAAGGTTCAAGGTATATTTGATTTTAAAATACCAGAAAATAAAAAAGCCCTCATGAGATTCCAGGCATGGCTTCTTATTACAGAAGATTTTGTAAGAATTTTTCTGATGTTGTAATACCACTTACCAATCTGCTTAAAAAGAGAAAAGATTTTGTATGGGATAATAAATGTCAGGTTGCTTTTGACAAAGTTAAGTCAATGTTGTATTCAAATCCTGTTTTGACTGCTCCTAATTTTGAAAAACCCTTTAAACTAGCAGTTGATGCGAGTGATTATGGGATGGGTGGCGTTTTGCTCCAAGATGATGAGCATGGCTTAGAGCATCCTGTATGTTACTTTTCAAAAAAGTTTGACAATTTTCAAAGAAATTACAGTACCATTGAGAAAGAAGCTTTTGCTCTCTTATCATTTTTGAGACATTTTGATGTGTATCTAGGGAGTTGTGGATATCCTATTATTGTTCACACTGATCACAACCCATTAACATTTAGAGTCAGAATGAAAAATCACAACATGAGACTACTTAGATGGGCTTTGATATTGGAAGAATATGACCGAAAGATTGTTCATATTAAAGGCTCGAAAAATGTAATAGCTGATGCTTTATCTAGATCTTGAAATGTATAATTACAATTTATATCATATAGTGAATGTAACTGCTGATACAAAGATACTTGCTCAGTTTTTTTTGTAGGTATACGTCTCCTTCAACTCGGAGGGTGTTACGGCCGCTGATCTACAACAACCGTATCTGGAGAGTGGCTGTGTACACTCTGAACATTGAGGAATTACCACTGTAGCTGTATCGGGGGAGTGAAATATTGACACTGTTGAATTGACTGCTATGCTTACTCTGGTTCCCAGAGCCACACTACGCGGCGTGGCCGAGCTTCATGTAGCCTCTGGTATGCCCCAGTGGCGAATGTTTGTGACTTGTTGCTATTTTTAGATGAAAATAGGGTAATCCCCGAATTCAGACATTTTTGAAAGATCACTTTTCCGGATGAAGATTTGTTCACAGTATTGTATTTCCCCTCTGACGCATTTCCTATGACTTGACCCAGAAAATTATTCACCGGCCTCAATAGCACAGACATGACGGTCACGTGACTAAGAACCTTGGCCAATACCCGGCCATAAATGAAATTGGCTGGGCTCGCCAGGCAACGCTATGATTAGCAAGTGAACATTGCGTGATTATGTGGGCGGGCTCAGGGTGTATAGCACCCCGTTTCGTGAACAGAATTCACTTTTTGTTCACCCCACTAGCGGTAAGGCGTATTTTGGACTTTTGGAATTATTGTGAGCTTCGGCTATTGAAATTATAACTTCACCTCATCAGACTTTTCATCATTTTGTATTTATCTATTTTTGTTTCGGAATTCCTATATAATATTACATTAAATTCATTTTATTTCTTTCAGAGTTCGTGTTTGTTTATTCTCTGTTCGCTCATCGTTTCTATGTTCAAACCATTTATTAACTCTTCATTATAATTTTATATTGTCATCTCGGCGATAGTTATCATTGAGACATGACAACCGAGATTTGGGTTAGTGTCATGCTGACTTGTAGTGGACACAGACATCAGCTAGAAATTGTGATGAGCATCGAATAAAAGCCACATTACGGCACAAAAGAAAAATCCTAATGTTTTTTTTATTAACATTACAACCATGCCAGAATATCAAAGATTTGCGTGAGGTATATAGTGGGTGGCGGGATATAGCGATATGGTCAGGGGGTTCGTTCAACGACCCATTAGGCCTAAAATCCTTATTCTATTATAGTATAGATGTTCAGTCAGTTATTATTATGTTCAGTCTCTATTTTGACCTGAAACTCTTCAACTAGTAGTAAAACCAAATTTCGTGTGAGCTGATATTTTCAATTGACAATATCATTCCATTTGTAAATGTAGGTTTGTTTATTACCTGTGGTTGTGTCACAATTTTACTGGAATATATTGTGGAGTTGTATTTTTGTCTATAGTGTAGCAAAAATCTTGTTTTTGGAATGTCATGAGTGCAACAATAATACACCAAATTCGATGTTTCCCCTGACGGAAGATCATAATTGTACCTGATAACTTCAAATTCACTTGATGATGAAGGAAGCATATTGATAAGTGAATTAGAATCATTTCATCTTTCAAATTAAAACTGAAATTGTGCAAATGAAATGAAATGAAGTTGTGCCATGTTTTCGTACTGTATCAGACCCTAGTAACATCAAAAGCATGTTGGGAGCACCATATATATGAAATATACTTGTTTAAATGTTCTACTTCAAAAATAATAATGTAGGACTAGAATAAGACCACAACATTTAAAACAAATTCGATATCAACCTTCAGAACGGGTGTTTATTATTAATTCTGTAATGTCATGAGTGCAACCAAAAACACATTAATTTCTAGACTTCCCTTGACAGAAAACAACATCGTTACATTTTAGTCTGATAGCTTGAAATTGTTATTGATTGATATAAACATATGGTTGAGTGATTCAAACTAATTTTATCATTTGAAATAAGATGCAAATGACATAAATGCATCTGGAACATGCTGCTATCAAAAGAATGAGAAACATTAAAACATGGTTGTGAGCTCCATGTATAAAAAAATACTTCTTTATGAAGTTTTATTTAAAAAATAATATGGTAAGATTTGATTAAAGCCAAATCTTTGTAAAAATATTTACCTTGTAAGTGGTTGTTTATTGTAGATTGCTGAAATATCATGAGTGCAACAAAAATACACAAATTTTGATACTTTATTTCATGGTAAATTGCATTTCTATATGGGGCAGGGAACACCTATAATTGTTTTTTCTTTTAAAGCATGCATTATGACTTAGTTTATTGCAGTGTTTATAACTCAAATATAATGTGATAAAGAAAAAAAACAGCTGTAACTAAAAAACGCATGCTAAAAAAGCATGTAAATTGTCACATATGTTTTTTTCATATACTGTATTCAAACAAAATTGTTTATATTACTGTGGCACATATAAACAACGAAAAAAAAACATTTTAGTCATGTTAATTGTTCAAATTGAATGTCAGATCCCCAGAATGTGCCTTTCTAAAAATTGTTATTTTTCATTTTTTAAATTCCGAAATAACTTTGACAAATTGAAAAGGTGATTATTGTTAAAATACAAATTATGTTTTTCATTAGATTCAAGTTGTTTTTGTGATAATCCAATAAACAAGTTCACTGAATTTCACTTTTTATTTTTCACCCCCTGTGTCACGTTTTTAGCCATTAAAACTGAATTCACCCATATACTTTACCTTGAAGTTTATTTTTTGCAAGATGTGATGTTAAACCAACGATAGACTATTATGTATGTATGTAAAGGCACACCTTTGAAATCTATCAAAATATTATCAAAAATGGTTTGCCCACTCAGAAGCACGTGAAAATGAGGTAATAAACTTGTTCCCAGCTTCATTTGCTGACAAATGATATTTGACCTTGAAATTGACCATTGACCTTGAATTTACAAAATCGCCCACACTTTTCAAGCTGGCACTGGTCAGATTTGAATTCAGCATTAAAAATATATAAAAACATAAAAAAACAAGGTTAGGCACCGTCATATCAAGCTCGTCCTGCAGTCTTCATTGGTTCTAACTCAAGGTCGAGGCATATTAGAGGGCAATGAGGAGGCGTTAAAGGGCGACGAAGAGGTGTTTAAGTGCGACCAGATGCGCAGCTATAAGGTGGCGGAGAGACATTAATGGGCTATGGAGAGGCGTTAAAGGGCGACGAGGAACCTCCATCGACCTTAACACTTTTGTCTAGAATAATCCGAAGCCTACGATATATCGCAGCTTGTACCTGAATACGGGGCTAGGGGCTCTGATCTTTTCACCTTGAGCATGTTTAATCAGCATTTAAACCCAACAGAATTAGATTATCCGGTCTAAATCACACCTGAACAAGGTGCTCCAATTGAAAGCATATACGTTAAAAATCATGCTTGACATTGAAACTGAATTTTTGACCTTGAGGATGACCCAAAATATTAGAAGTGGATTTCTTTAGGAGAAATCTCACGAAAAAATAGGCTGGGCTTATTTCACATGTTCCTAGCTGTATTAATTAAAAATCATCTTTTCCTTTACTTCACTTTAAATTGTTCTTTTTGACTTTTTGAAGATGACGTTTGCTCATCAAAATAGTACCAGAAATGGATTATTCGGTCAAAATCACATGAAAAAGATGTATGACACTTCTTCCTATTTGTGTTCCCTTAAATTCATACTTTTACATTTTGACCTTGGAAAACCTTTCGACCTTGAAGATGACCTACGACACGGCCGGATATTATAATAATGTTATATTGGCCTACCGGTAGGCGTATATAACCAAGACATGGTGCAGGATGATGAATACATAGCTGCTACTAAAGTATCCGACCGTATTATTTGGTCCTGTTGATTTGTTTGTCTGTCCGTCCCTCGGATTACTCAGCAAGAGCTCTCTGGCCAATGACAAATACATAATATTTTGGGGAAGATCCAGATTACGATCCGTATCCTAGCATTAATTTCAGCGAATGTTTGAAGTCTCTGACTGACTCACCGTCTAGTTTCAAAATTAGAATTGACTCTTGGCCGATATACTTACTTCATTAAATATATCACATGATCTCTACAACGTCAAGTCAATGTTTAGCAGAGCATTGAACAAACAAGAGAATAGTTGGGCTGGATAAAGACAATATCTACATAACAGATAGTGTGCCAAATGGTCGATAAATTTATGTTACTTGAGACCCCCTCTGATTGTATGTAATTTTGTGGGGATATGTGACATTGGTTGCCATAGCAACGACTAATTTGGTATTGGAGGTGAGACAATCAGTCATTACGTAAATCTTTAGCATCAAATGTTTACCTCTTCACTGAGGAAAACCATTGGAATTATGCTATGTTCACACACTTTCTATGATTGTGTGTGATGATGTACCACTGGTTCTCATGACAACCACTGAATCTGGGCAGGATATACTTGATAGATCACTGGGGTGAATACCAACTAAACTATATGATGTTTCCTTGAAGCCTTATGCCTATGTGACATCTATTATATCAGCAATTATATCCGCTGAAGTTTGTCGTTATCATATTAGTTGCTTCGGCAGCAACTTTCCTCTAAAAAGTATATTTGGAAATATATCAGTTTTACATAGTCAGATAGGTGTAATGGTAATTGAGAGACAAGAAATGACGGAAACATAGCAAATGTAATTCAAGGAGGTAGCTTTTTTAATTTTGTGATCTTTCAAGAAAATCATGCGTAATCATTATGTGTCATTTCTCTACATACTGATACGTATTCATGGATTATGTTTTATCGATAACTTCCTCGATAATTGAGATATCTTTACAATTTGGTAATTTTTGATGCTTGGAAAGTCGGAGAAAGCGGGTTCGAGCCCCACTCTGGTCCTCAAGTTTCAAAATAACAAAATGTTTCTTCACCGCTCACTAGTAAAGATTCAATATTGTGGGGAGCCCCCGTGACCGAGAGGTAGCGTGCTCGGCATCAGACCGCCAGTGCTCAATTTCGACACCTGTGTCCGAAGGGCAGTTTTATCTCATCCATCTCACCATTCTCAGGAGGTTTTCCTGTCCCAGTTTAGCCTATATCTGCACAAAGGTGGCCTAAAACCCCATTCATTTCATCTCATTTTACTTCATAACATCAGCGCATTTTTATACGTTTTGATGTGAAAATGTTTCGGCAGCAATTCATATCTCGAGGTTAATTAAAATGTGCGGAAATATACGGATGCTAGGAGGGCTAAGGAGGTCATTTCCGGTTATCTATGAAACATGCGCCGTTGCACAATGTTGGTTTAATGTTGGGCCACCGTCGAAGGCCAACATTTAATCAATGTCTCTTGTTTGTGTGTAATCGTGACACGATTGACGGTGTTTAATCAGCAGGATTTAAACATTTTATCTGGCAATATCAAGATCTGAAAGTATGCATGACGCCCATATAGTAATAGTGATAACACATATATTCGTGTTGGCATTGTGCTAATGTAGCTTACTAATATCATGAAGGCATTCTGAGAATTTAATCATTGACTAATTGAATTCGATATGTGCTGATAAGTCACTTGCTTGTATGCATATACGGGTAGGTTGTAGAGAGACTAAAGGGTTTTCGTTAGATTTGAAAGCATCATAGATGTCTTAGTTAGCTATTAGATGGTAGTTTCAAGTTTGACATTTTCATTAAATTAGCGTTATTTTAGCTTACCCGTTCACCGTGAATATTCTTTAAACACGAATTTAACGTATATATTTGTTTTCATCAATAGGTGGTCGCCACGATTCGCTGAGCACGCCTTGTAGGCACACCCGCATAGGCACATCCGCATATGCAGCATGTTCTACTCAGAGCTACACCCGCATATGCAGCGTGTTCTACTCAGAGCTACTTATCATCTCTATGTTCTTTGTGAAGAAAAGTACTTTCCATATTATAATTATTACAAACTTCACTATGACAACCACTACATGCTGCTAAACATTAAACCATTTTTGTGCCACGAACACAGATTTGTACCACACTGTTTTTTATTCATAACTTTGCAATTTGAAACAGATAAAATTCAGGACATTGACAGGTGCTGCTTCTAAGTCTGTTATATAGGACACATTAAGTCAAAGCCATTTTAATACCTCGGTCATATGGACCTAGATAAGTATTGTCAAGTTTTTCCGACAGAACAAGTTGCAGATGGAATTGCAGACTGTGGTAATACGCTGCACGCTCAATTGGGGGTAATGTCTCAGGCTCTATTACCATCTCTTGATACCGCTTATGTCTATACCTACTTTCCTCCATACAGAATGCAGAATATATCATTTCCCAAACTGCCAATTTTGTCAGCTGCTTCTTTCTTTGCATCACATGCGTTTTCCCTTACGAGGATGTTGTGTCACAGCTACTCTTTGTGTGTCTGAAAAAATGTTATCAATGAGAGCTGGATTACGAACAGTGCTCCTCACGAAGTCTCCGCAACTTTATTTGGTGTAGGGCCTACTTTCCCCCTCTTTATACAAACTCATGTCCGTTTTCAAATGGTGAATCAACATCATTAAGATATTATATGTGTCTTTGGCTATTACCATTTCAGATTGCCCATCAGGCCTACTTGCAAAGCTTAGAGCTGTTGATAAAATCAGGGTGTCGGCATCACCATTACTAATTGTGGGCACATGTTGATTTTAATATTGACAGAACAGTAAGAAAGGCTATAATTTGTACTTAATTGTTTCAGTCCGATTAAAATGTTTATTGATTAAGATGACACATCAATTTGACGTACCGGTCTCTGTGAAATCAGCAGATTTTGTTCTAGATCTTCGCAGGTGTTTGTGATCTAATATTTTTTTCCATCGAATATAATACAAGAACCATTTTCAGCTCATTAGTATTGCATGATGACCGTCATAATTATTTTTTGTTTAACCATTGGTGTTCTTCAGGTAGCTCTTTCATTTGTTGGATGTACAATCTGCCACTGTTGGCATATAATCTATATGACCTGAAGCAGCAAACAAATTTAGACGTTTTGAAACATCTCTGATGTGTCAGTTCGCAAATCCTTTTACACATCGCATGTTTTTTTTATTAACACCGACGTAGTAAAGATACAGATTCCACAGTTTGGCCATGAGTGACGGATTTGACAAATGCTGTTTTGATACATTTGTCCAGTTTGTATAGCTTACTGCATTTAGATATATCATCCATTCTCATTAAATCATCATCTGTAATTCGACTTAACACATCTTCCTCATCTTTGCTCATTATATCACTATTTTTATAATGAAATATGGTCATTTGTGTTGGTTTATTACGTGACACCAGTTTATGCACGAGGGATTTTACAACCAGAAAATGTGTTCGACATGATATGGGTTGAAGTGTTAGGCCCATATACTTGAACAATTCCTTCTTTAAATCCTGATCCTTTCATTATATTTCAAACACTTCCACATGCGCTCATGAGAAGGTGGAAACCTCCAAGCCGACAAAGTACACGATTGGGACATCATGGTCTGCATTTTCAGAAGCCCGCTGGGTTTTTTCTACATCAACAGGTGGCAATAAAGAACTCAAGAGTTCACCTTGTAAAACTGTTCAAATAAAGATAGATACTCGTATGATATGGAAAACAATAATAGATATAAATGATCTTTTAACCGTTCAGATCCAAGTATGTGATCCCTTTCAACACATAGACCAAACAAGGTTGGTATAATTATTGATCTGTAAATGCTTGACCAATGCTGTTGCGCTTTTCATTGTCTTTTATCATAGTCTTATTAAAAATCGGCGATAATTGAGTAAGGTATTCTCTTCCCTATCAACATAGTCTTAGAATAATCTTTCTCCATCATTTCCTCTTTTAGTAACTTTGCATAACCATTCTTGCCCTTTTATTTACCATTCACTATGTAACTGGCCATGCTACGAAAAGCACGTCGCATTGTTTTAAAAGTGATTCGAGGAAAGAAATTAAATTCACTTTTGAGATGTGTCGTCTTTCAGGATGCCTGACGTCAATTGCTGCGGACATTCCACACAAAAAGACAATGCTCCTTCCAGTTGAATTTTTTCCATACTGGACCTTAACCTGTTTGACAAAGATCTACCATCTTCACTAATGTCTCTTCTCTGAAATCAGCAGATATTGTTCCATATCTTCGCAGGTGTTTGTGATCTAATATTTTTGTCCATCGAATGTGATACAAGAACCATTTGCAGCTCATTAGTATTGCATGATGACTATCATAATTTTTCGGTATAACCATGGGTGTTCGTCAGGTAACTCTTTCATTTGGATGTACAATCCGCCACTTTGACATATAATTTATATGACCTGAAGCAGCAAACAAATTTAGACGTTTTGAAATATCTCTGAGGTGTCCGTTCCAGTCGCAAATCCTTTTACACATTGCATGAATTCTTTAATGACACCGACGTAGTAGAGATACAGATTCCACAGTTTGGCCATGAGTGACTGATTTGACAAATGTGTCTGTTGGTTCTGATACATTTGTCCAGTTTGTATAGCTCCCTGCATTTCCATCTTCACTAATGTCTCTTCTCTTATCACTGTCGCAATCCCTGATACAGTCAGTTCTACAAATCTTTAGTTCCCGAACCCTAAAAGACTACCAACCTGCATATTTGGCTGACTTACTTGTTCGGCTGAAATGCTCAAAATATCTACGCCCCACAAATTCAAATAATTTTGTTGTTCCTCATATAAAAACCAAGACTCGGCCAAGAGCTTTCTCATTATCTGAACCAGACTTATGGAACGCCCTGTATGAGCCAATACGTAATGCCAAGACACTTTTACTATTCCGGAAATTACTCAAATCTCACCTATTTGACCTGACTTTCCCACCCTTGCTCCTCAGCAGCGCGGCTCCCTGTTGACGAACCTGCTTTGGCCTCGATTATGACACATGATCACGCTATGGATTTGTGCGCCTCTGACCTCGGTCCGCTGAGGATATAGGCGCTACTGAACTTTAAATGACTGCTTTGTCATCCCCATACCTACGACTGGCACAGATAAGAGATTGCAGTCTTTTTTACATAGCGTTTATTTATCATCTTCTAAAGGCCGGGATCAGATAACGCCATTCTCTCAGATAAGCCGTCAAGAGAAGGATTATTAGCATTGTGAACTGTTCGTTCTGAATCGCCAATTTGCTCGTCAGCCAAAAAACCAACTGAAATGGCATGAACTTATTCCACACAGTGCCAGATATATCTGAACCAATGACCCGTAGGACTAGAGAGCTGTCCACGTTCAATGTATACGGTCACTAACCTTTCAGCTATAAGGATTGCCTTAGTTTTAAAAAAAGCGTTGAAAAAAACAAAACTTTCGACTTATCTTTTTCAAATTGGCAACCATTAAATGCGCCGGGGGGGGGGGGTTAAGAAAAAAAAGTTTTTTTGTTAGGGCGCGCTAAAACAGTAAGAAAACATGGTGGCCTTTACCAAAGCTTACAGGCTGATGTCATCTTTAGTTGATGAGCTGTCGTCTCGGAATGTGTATTTAAATGTGTATTCAACCATGTTACCCAACTATTCGGTGGCGAAAGGGTTAATTAAGTTCACACAAGGCCTAATGCTAGCCGATGCCAGCATTCGTTCCAATATACACACAAACTTTATTTTACCGTCACAAATCCTATCGGTTTGGGTGTGTGATTTCCCCGCTATTTATTCGTGACATAAATAGTATTTCAAATTTTTTTTTTCCTAAAATACATGTTCCCGTGTTTCAGGAGATTTATTTGGTTATAAATTTGTAAATGTAGAGTCACGTCTTGTTATTATGGGTGGCATGTTAACGCTGGTGACTTGTGATTGCTCTAGATAAAAATGTAACGTTATAAAAATAAAAATGACACATAACCATGATAATAATAATCTATGCCACAGGCCCGGCGGAAGCAAAGTAGAAGTCCGGCTGTGATACAGGCCTGCTCTAGGGGGGACAGGGGGCATGCTCCCCCTGGAAAATTTTGAAGAAATGAGCGCTTTTCGACTAAAAAGTGGTCCGGCATGGCCGGACCGGCCGGACCGCTTCCGTCGGCCCTGTACCAGTCACGCAAGACACGACACCCATACAAAATACTGGGCGGGGGCCCTAGGGTAGTGGTTAGCACCGCTGCCTTTCACGCCAGAGTCCGGGGTTCGGT
The DNA here is from genome assembly GCA_964017125.1 of Flabesymbios commensalis. Lineage (NCBI taxonomy): Eukaryota > Metazoa > Annelida > Polychaeta > Terebellida > Flabelligeridae > Flabesymbios > Flabesymbios commensalis. Next base: position 87,230,602 of record OZ024902.1, read on the forward strand.
TCCCGGTCTCGGCGGTTTGAAAGAAACAAAATTGTTTCTTCCCCATCCACGTGTGAAAGTTAGTATTGTGGGGAGCCTCCGTGACCGAGAGGTAGCGTGCTCGGCCTCAGACCGCCAGGGCTCGAATTTCGAATCCTGTGTCTGGAGGACAGTGTCATCTCAATCATCTCACCATCCTCAGGAGGTTCTCCTGGCCCAGTTTAGCCTATATGTGCACAAAGGTGGCCTAAAGCCCGATTCATTTCATTTCATTTCCATACAAAATACTTCAGCTAGAATATGAATTTACGTTTGCTATGCTCTGTATTTTTAACCCTGAATTTGCTTAAAACAGCCATAGATACATTTCGCTAGTGACGTCACTGGTATGTCTCTAGATGTCATAATTCCTAGAAACATATTATTTGTGAGTTACATATTGATAATAGCGGCTGCAGAATTAAGCAAGATTTCGCGTTCATTGCTCATAGCATTACTGTGGAGAAGAAGATGTATTTCGTCGTCAATTTTGTTTGATTCACACCTTGTGCACATGCGTTGGTTTATTGGTGTTATTGGATTATTGTATCGTCCTCTCTCTATTTTTAAATCATGCGTTAAATCAACCATTTATATCTATTGATATACGTCCAATGTATTTAGATTTGTCAACATATTTGAATTTAATGGGTATATAATTATTAACCCTTTCAGGCCTGAATTTACCATAGTCATCTTCATCCACTACAAGCCGCGAATTGCTGTCGCAATTCTCGACTTGTAGTGAATAAAGATGTGGTTTAAAAATATGAGAAATTTACCACGTATTGGTAAACCTGTTTCAGGAAAAATCTCGTTCTAAAACCCTTGCTTGTAGGAAAATTAAATCTGTTTTCAGGGATGTAAAATGATGCTTAAAGGCATCGTGATGGCTTAAAGGGTTAATTTGTGAATATATATATATATAAATATATACATGTATATGAAAATATATACAATACAAGCCGATAAGACAATAGTTACCAATATCTGTGGGCTCTAAGAAATACTCTGCTCTGTCCAAGTTTGAAACATATATCCTTTGATTGTTATATCAGTTTGGTGGTTTTATATTGCATCATATATAATTAATTCATTAGAATTGTCGGCACCCCCATCAAGAACAGTATTAATTTGTTTATATTATTTCAATTCAACATGTACTTATTTGTCACCGAGTACAAAAGTTCAGATACATAATGATAATGGTAAAATAATAAGACTCAATGACAAAAGAGGACAGAATACTAACAGTATTATGCGCCCTCTCATAATCTACCATGAATTAAAAAACATATGAATAAAATGAGTAACGGTGCAAAGTGCAACATATCGCGTCTAGAGAAGGATGACATAGACCTCAAGGGGTCCCATATCACATCAGGATGAGTTACTCAGCAAACACCGAGCATCGAACCAATGCCAGGTCGAAACCGGACCGACGTCGTAGACGGTGGTCCAGCACCAAGCCAACATCGGCTCAACGTACCATGTCGGCCGGGCAACCCCCCTGCCCAACACCACCCACATGATGTGCACGCATGACACCTCAACTCCAAGACGACGACACAAAATAAACACAAAATAAATCACAATCAGAGTTGTAAATATTATAGTTTTCTATCGGTTAATGGAATGTCATTATTGAATAGGTATTTCTTCAAACGCCGTTTAAATGTGGTAATAGTACAATTAATGTTAATTTTATTGAGTAAATAATTCCATGAAGTAACTCCTGTATACAAAATCGTTTTTTGTAATGTAGTTGTTTTTATAATCGGTACATGCAAATAATCACTCTGTCTGGTTTTTCAGAAACATTTCAGATATAACTGAAGGAACAATATTTTTTTCTATTTTAAACATCAATATTGCAACTTTAAACTTATAAATTTCATATATATTTAAAATAGCAAATTTGGTAAAGTTGATGATATTAGTACTTTTCTGGCTTTACACAATATACCAATTCCACGAGCTAATTTACATTTAATAGTTTTAATATGACTTGCCCAGTTTAAGTGTTCATCAATAATAACACCCAAAAAATTTGTATCTTTTACATGCTTTAAAATTTCGTTGTCGATTTCAAGATGTTTTGTAGTAAGTGGACATTTTCTTATAGATCTGAAAATAATATAGTGTGTCTTGTCAATATTTAAAGATAGTTTATTACATTTTAACTACTCAACAATTTTTTGCAGTTCCAGATTCATTTTTTCTATTAGTGTATTCAGACATTTACCTTGTAGAAATAAATTGGTATCGTCCGCATACAAAATTGGAAATGAAATGGTAGATACTTGAGCAATGTCATTCACATATAGCAAAAATAATAATGGACCCAGTATTGATCCTTGTGGTACTCCACACGAGATAGAATATGTTTTTGACTTATTTTTATTAAATGAAACACATTGTTGTCGCCCATATAAATAACTAGAAACCCATTTATGAGCTACTCCACGGATACCATATTTAGATAACTTATTCAATAAAATAGAGTGATCAACGGTATCAAATACTTTACTGAAGTCCAAAAAAACACCTAAAACCATATCACCATTACTTATCGCAGTTGATAATTTATCTATTAATACAATCAAGGCGGTATTTGTTCCGTGTTTCTCTCTAAAACCAAACTGATATTTATACCGTATGTTAGTTTATTTACAAATTCAATTATTCTGTTATACATAATACGTTCGAATATTTTGGAAATAAATGCAAGGACAGACACTGGTCTGTAATTATTGATTTGCATTTTATCACCGCCTTTATATATGGGAATAACCCGAGCAATTTTTAATTCTGAGGGGAAAACACCTTGGTTTAATGACAAGTTTAATATATGTACCAAAGGTGATAAATATAAGGCGAAAGTAAGTTTAATAGCCTTGGCATGCATCCCATCCCATCCAGGACTAGCCTCTTTTAATAAACATATTATCTTTGTAACTTCAGCATGAGTTACTTCTTTTAGATGACATATTACTTTGTTTTATATACGAAGTGGGATCCTTGTCAGTATCTGGGATTTTCTTAGCTAGATTCTTATCTATATTTACATAAAAATCATTAAATCTGTCAGATATTTCTTTACCGTCAGTTGTTATCTTATTATTTATTATAAATTTACTAGGTAACGTGGTATTTTTTGATTTATTATTGACCTCTTTAATGATAGTCCATGTCTTCCTTAAGTTATTTGTGTTGGCTTTAAAGAGAGTGTCATAGTGGTTACATTCGGCACTTCTCAGAGTGCTATTCAATACCCTCTTGTAATCCTTGTATACTAGTTGACTATGTAATGTTTTTGAATTAATGGCTTTGACATTTTAATTACTAGTTAACCAAAGTTTATGTGTATTGTAGTTTGGTTTAATAGTTTGTTTTTAAAGGGAAACATGTATCATATATTTTAGATAGCATATTATGAAATAAAGTATACGCTTCCTGGCAATCAGTAGATGTGATAACATTTATACAATCAGTCGATTGTAAAGATGCTTTGAACTTTTCGATAGCTGGTGTTGTAAACGTTCTACTCTTTAAATAATTAGTTTTTTCAACAACATAATTATGTATATTGATACTGAAGACTGGGAAATGATCTGATATATCTGTGTAAAATATTCCATTCATCATTTTACTACCATTTATGCTATTACAATATATATTATCAATTAATGTTGCACAATTCCCACCTATCCTTGTTGTGAAAAAATGAATATGTGTACATAGTTTCAACGAATTCTGAACTGGGAATATGTTTATCAATATTTAAAAGATTAATATTGAAATCACCTGTTATGTAAACAATCTTCGATTCACTTTTAAGTGTTGATAGTATTTGTTTAATATACATGGTAAATACATTAATATCTGTGTCTGGTGGTCTATAAACAACTCCTACAACAACATCATTTTTACTGCCAACTATACTTGATTTTGGTCTTTCTATAAAAAGAGACTCGATAAACTTTTTTGAAATGTTTAGATCAGTTCTGGTTCTATATTCAACATTATGTTTAAGAAATATAGATACTCCACCTCCTATTTTATTTGTGTCAAAACATGACGCTCATTTATCACCCATGGAGAGGGGGCAATGGTGAGTCATCATTTTCTAGGGAAGGGGGACCTCAAACATGACGCTCATTTATCACCCTAGAATGAGTCATCATTCTGATGACACTAAATTTAAAATATGTTGCCAATATCCAAAGACACTCAATAATATTATGAACCAGCAAATCAAATGCGTGCATACTGAAGGAATAACAAAATTCAACAGTATCAACGTTTGTTTAAATTGTTTAAATTGTTTTCTTTGCAGTCCTCCTTAACAGAATGTCAGACATAGGGCAACAACAATGTTAAAAAATCAGACCTCCGTAATGGAGTATCAGGCAAAAGGACAGCAAACAGCAAGGTGTCAAATGTGTCAATGACCTACACCTAGGCTGCTGTTTAGTGAACAATGTGTTGTTGATTGGGATATACCAGTCTATGACAGAAATCCAAATGACCAATGGAAGTGTGGTGATTGCATGGGGATGGATAAACCATGAATCAAGCAATAAAATGGGTTACAACACTACATTTTTGCTGTGTTCTATAACTGTTATTCTAACTCTAGCTGAGAAGATATTTTTTACACCCCTACTCTCCCCTAACATGTATACATGTACATACATGAACCGAGCGCCGCCGTTATTATAAGTCAGTCTGAACTCAGGTTGCCGTGGCAACCTTTCCGTGGTCGTGGATTGATGTATTCGCTATACCCGAAAAATGCATCATGGCAGTGACTGGGAGCGGTTTCGATCCCATGGTCAGAGAAATGTCCATAACTTTTTAATGACTGTGCGACCTCTGAGCTACGCATGCGGGTATGGAACTGAAATGTTACTGATTCTAAAAAATATTTTCGACCTGATTGTACCTAACTGATCACGGCTAACTGATCACAAATTACAATGCACCATATCTGACTTACTGTCACCACCCAGGTTACCACTCTTTAATACACAAATATCGCCGTCAGGCATATATAGAGTCCAAGGTCACACAACACCAAAGCCTATATTGTACATGCAACAGGTGTGAATCATTCAAACGTGTTTAACCCTTTGTTACTTATAGTCAATTAACTGGATATAATATACACTTCCTCTCTTAAAATGTGTCTTATGATAAGTTTTTAGAATATTTGTAATAATAAAAATGTATTTTTACAATCTCATCAGTCATTTATAAAAAAACAAAAACTCCAATTGTCATTTACATTCATCATTTTGCAACAGAACTGTGCAATAATAATTATGCCACCCTTTCAATGCGGTTGATTCTATTAAGCATATTCTTTTAACTGTTTCTATCACTGTTAAATGACCCCGAAATTTTTGGAATATTGTTATAAAACGTGGGGTAATTCCCATTCATTCTGGTATAAGCTAGCACTCTTTTTTAAATAAATACATACAAATAAAAACAATATTTTATTACCAGATTCATAATACATGTAATGTATATATATCTAGGCGTAATGATAACATTTTAAAATTCACATAGGCCCACAAAATTATTCAAGCTGCAGCAGCATGCGGACGATTCTATTAAGCATATTCTTTTAACTGTTTCTACCACTGTTAAACGACCCGAAATTTACGGAATGTTGTTATAAAACGTGAGGTAATTTCCATTCATTCTGGTATAATCTAGCACTCTTTTTTATATAAATAAATGCAAATAAAAGCAATATTTTATTACCTTAATCATAATACATGTAATGTATATATATCTAGGCCTAATGATTACATTTTAAAATCCACATAGGCCCACAAAATTATTCAAGCTGCAGCAGTATCGGCAGCAGCAGCAGCAGCAGCAGGCATTTATGTAAAAATAATATTTAAATAATATCCAAATAGCATATAATTAATGTATAAATAATGTAAAAATAATATCTAAATAATATCTAAATAATATATAAATAATAACATCTCATGCTTTGTAAAACACGCACTTACTCTTGCTGAAAATTGACATCATACAGATCTATAGTCCTATGCTTGTTAATAATTTGAACCATCCATACAAAATAAACTAATTGACGTCGTGACATGATGCCCATTCATGATCTGAGGATGAGTCATCATTCTGACCCTCATGAATCATGTACACTGATGCTCCCAGTGTCAAAACATAACGCTCATTTATCACCCATGGAGAGGGGGCAATGATGAGTCATCATTTTCTGGGGGAGGGGGACCCGCGTCGCAACGCCCATTCATCATCTGAGGATGAGTCATCATTCTGATGCTCATGAATCATGTACATTGATGCTCCCAGTGTCAAAACATGACGCTCATTTATCACCCATGGAGAGGGGGCAATCATGAGTCATCATTTTCTGGGGGAGGTGGACCCGCGTCATGACTACCATTCATCATCTGAGGATGAGTCATCTTTCTGACGCTCATGAATCATGTACAATGATGCCCCCAGCGTCAAAACATGATGCTCATTTATCACCCATGGAGAGGGGTGCAATGATGAGTTATCATTTTCTGGGGGAGGGGGACTTCAAACATGACGCTCATTTATCACCCTAGAATGAGTCATCATCCTGATGACACTAAATTTAAAATATGGTGCCAATATTCAAAGACACTCAATAATATTTTGAACCAGCCAACAAAAAAACAATTCTATAAAAAATACCCTAGTTTATTGCATAAGATAATATTGATATATTGATATATTAATATATTGATATATTGATATATTGATATATCGATATATCGATATATCGATATATTGATATAGTGATATAGTGATAAATTGATATTTATATTGATATATTGGCATTGCTATAATGATTAATGTTTGTTTAATATTGAAAATAAAGTTAATTTCATATAATATGACAATGACGTGCATTCATCATGCAAATTGATGTTCTCAGCCTCAAAACATGATGCTCATTCATCATCCAAGAATGAGTCATCATCCTGATGCTCATGAATCATCCAACTATAATATGTTACCATTATGCAGAGATGCTCAATAATATTTTAAACCACCTAATCAAAATAAAGCACTTAGCGTCATGACACCCATTCATCATTTGATGATGAGTCATCAACCCAATGACCCTAAATATAAAATATGTTGCCATTATGCAGAGATGCTCATTAATATTTTGAACCACCCAATCAAAATAAAACACTTGGTGTCATGACGCCCATTCATCATCCGTGGATGAGTCATCCTTTTCAGGGGGAGGGGGACCCCCTGTGGACCCAAGGGGAGGGGGCGTACCAGTCTGTAACAAACACCAAGGAGAGGGGGAGCTAAGGGTAGGGGGGCCCGTGATGAGTCACCCTTTCCAAGAAGGGGTGGGGGGCCGTGATGAGTCACCTTTTTCAAAGAGGGGTGGAGGGACCGTGATGAGTTCTCCAAAAGGGGGGACAAGGGAGGAGGGGGGGCTCCACCAATCACAACCAAGGGGAGAGGGTGGGGGACAGTTGTGGCCCTTCAAAACACAATATCTCCTCAGAAGGTTTTGATATCAAAAAGATGGGTGCGAAGTGGGTACCTTACTACTCACGTCTCTCTACTCCAAATACATATATTCGTTTGTTTTCACTGGTTACCATGGAAACGGTTGCTAATGGGTGATTTTTAACAAGCTCTCTTGTGTTATTACAAGCCAGTGATATAATTGTTTTCAGACATAAGAAGTGGTATATCTTCTTGTCTTGTATTACACATTTTATACCATCTTCTCTGTGTCTGCAAGTTTCGCGACACTTGCGTATATCTAGCATATTGTCAAACGCGCTGTGATTGGTCAAACTCGGCCGCTTAATGAGATGATTATTTATATAATACGGCGGCCGGCCGCTGCATAGCCTTATCCTTTTATATTAGTAATTTCCATACAACTTAAAGTGGAAAATAAGGTGAATTAGCTGCTGATAGTTTCATCTTAAAACGCTATATAGACCTAGTCTTAGTATATTATCACAGAGCAAAACAGATAAAAGAAAAAGTTAACACTAGCTGTGTATCCAACGAATTAATCGGCTCTGTCCAAGCTTGAAAAGTATATCCTGTGATTGTTATATTAGTTTGGTGGTTTAATATTGCAATCATATATAATTGATTCATAAGAATCCCTCCCCCATCAAGAACAGTATTGATTTGTTTATATTATCGATATCATAGTTGTGACATTGATGATCAACCTTTCAAACAGCCATAGCTATATTTAGTCTGAATAAAAAATATCGATAGATAAACGGAAGGGACCTATATAATCTATCACAATAATGATTTTATTTTTATTTCAGATTTGATACTTGGTTATTAACATTATCATTCAATATTGTGGGGGGCCTCCGTGACCGAGAGGTAGCGAGCTCGGCATCAGACCGCCAGGGCTCAATTTCGAAACCTGTGTCCGGATAGTGGCCGGTAGTGCCATCTCATTCATCTCACCATTCTCAGGAGGTTTTCCTGACCCAGTTTAGCCTATATGTGCACAAAGGTGGCCTAAAACCCCATTCATTTCATCTCATTTTACTTTATAACATCAGCGCATTTTTATTCGTTTTGATGTGAATATGTTTCGGCAGCAATTCATATCTCGAGGTTAATTAAAATGTGAGGAAATATACGAATGCTAGGAGGGATAAGGAGGTCATTTCCGGTTACCTATGAAACATGAGCCGTTGAACAATGTTGGTTTAATGTTGGGCTACCGTCGAAGGCCAACATTTGGTCAATGTCTCTTGTTTGTGGGTAATCGTGACACGATTGACGGTGTTTAATCAGCAGGATTTCAACATTTTATCTGGCAATATCACGATCTGAAAGTATGCATGACGCCCATATATAAATAGTGATAACACATATATTCGTGTTGGCATTGTGCTAATGTAGCTTACTAATATCATGAAGGCATTCTGAGAATTTAATCATTGACTAATTGAATTCGATATGTGCTGATAAGTCACTTGCTTGTATGCATATACGGGTAGGTTGTAGAGAGACCAAAGGGTTTTTGTTAAATTTGAAAGCATCATAAATGTCTTAGTTAGCTATTAGATGGTAGTTTAAGTTAAATACAATAGGTGCTATGTTTCTTGTGAATGAAACTACTGTACATTAAAGTTTGACATTTTCATTAAATTAACGTTATTTTAGCTTACCCGTTCACCGTGAATATTCTTTAAACACGAATTTGACGTATATATTTGTTTTCATCAGTAGGTGGTCGCCACGATTCGCTGAGCACGCCTTGTAGGCACACCCACGTAGGCACATCCGCATATGCAGCGTGTTCTACTCAGAGCTACTTATCATCTCCATGTTCTTTGTGAAGAAAAGTACGTTCCATATTATAATTATTACAAACTTCACTATGACAACCACTACATGCTGCTAAACATTAAACCATTTTTGTGCCACGAACACAGATTTGTACCACACTGTTCTTTATTCATAACTTTGCAATTTGCAGCAGATAAAATTCAAGACATTGACAGGTGCTGCTTCCAAGTCTGTCAGATAGGACACATTAAGTCAAAGCCATTTTAATACCTCGGTCATATGGACCTAGATAAGTATTGTCAAGTGTTTCCCACAGAACAAGTTGCAGATGGAATCGCATCGCTGCACGCTCAATTGGGGGTAATGTCTCAGGCTCTATTACCATCTCTTGATACCGCTTATGTCTATACCTACTTTCCTCCATACAGAATGCAGAATATATCATTTCCCAAACTGCCAATTTTGTCAGCTGCTTCTTTCTTTGCATCACATGCGTTTTCCCTTACGAGGATGTTGTGTCACAGCTACTCTTTGTGTGTCTGAAAAAATGTTATCAATGAGAGCTGGATTACGAACAGTGCTCCTCACGAAGTCTCCGCAACTTTATTTGGTGTAGGGCCTACTTCCCCCCTCTTTATACAAACTCATGTCCGTTTTCAAATGGTGAATCAACATCATTAAGATATTATATGTGTCTTTGGCTATTACCATTTCAGATTGCCCATCAGGCCTACTTGCAAAGCTTAGAGCTGTTGATAAAATCAGGGTGTCGGCATCACCATTACTAATTGTGGGCACATGTTGATTTTAATATTGACAGAACAGTAAGAAAGGCTATAATTTGTACTTTATTGTTTCAGTCCGATTAAAATGTTTATTGATTAAGATGACACATCAATTTGACGTACCGGTCTCTGTGAAATCAGCAGATTTTGTTCTAGATCTTCGCAGGTGTTTGTGATCTAATATTTTTTTCCATCGAATGTAATACAAGAACCATTTTCAGCTCATTAGTATTGCATGATGACCGTCATAATTATTTTTTGTTTAACCATTGGTGTTCTTCAGGTAGCTCTTTCATTTGTTGGATGTACAATCTGCCACTGTTGGCATATAATCTATATGACCTGAAGCAGCAAACAAATTTAGACGTTTTGAAACATCTCTGATGTGTCAGTTCTCAAATCCTTTTACACATCGCATGTTTTTTTTATTAACACCGACGTAGTAAAGATACAGATTCCACAGTTTGGCCATGAGTGACGGATTTGACAAATGCTGTTTTGATACATTTGTCCAGTTTGTATAGCTTACTGCATTTAGATATATCATCCATTCTCATTAAATCATCATCTGTAATTCGACTTAACACATCTTCCTCATCTTTGCTCATTATATCACTATTTTTATAATGTAATATGGTCATTTGTGTTGGTTTATTACGTGACACCAGTTTATTCACGAGGGATTTTACAACCAGAAAATGTGCTCGACATGATATGAGTTGAAGTGTCAGGCCCATATACTTGAACAATTCCTTCTTTAAATCCTGATCCTTTCTTTATATTACAAACACTTCCACATGCGCTCATGAGAAGGTGGAAACCTCCAAGCCGACAAGCTGCACGATTGGGACATCATGATCTGCATTTTCAAAAGCCCGCTGGGTTTTTTCTACATCAACAGGTGGCAATAAAGTACTCAAAAGTTCACCTTGTAAAACTGTTTAAATAAAGATAGATACTCGTATGATATGGAAAACAATAATAGATATAAATGATCTTTTAACCGTTCAGATCCAAATATGTGATCCCTTTCAACACATAGACCAAACAAGGTTGATGTAATTATTGATCTGTAAATGCTTGACCAATGCCATTGCGCTTTTCATTGTCTTTTATCATAGTCTTATTAAAAATCGGCGATAATTGAGTAAGGGATTCTATTCCCTATCAACATAGTCTTAGAATAATCTTTCTCTATCATTTCCTCTTTTAGTAACTTTGCATAACCATTCTTGCCCTTTTATTTACCATTCACTATGTAATTGGCCATGCTACGAAAAGCACGTCGCATTGTTTTAAAAGTGATTTGAGGAAAGAAATTAAATTCACCTTTGAGATGTGTCGTCTTTTAGGATGCCTGACGTCAATTACTGCGGACATTCCACACAAAAAGACAATGCTCCTTCCAGTTGAATGTTTCCATACTGGACCGTAACCTGTTTGACAAAGATCTACCATCTTCACTAATGTCTCTTCTCTTATCACTGTCGCAATCCCTGATACAGTCAGTTCTACAAATCTTTAGTTCCCGAACCCTAAAAGACTACCAACATGCATATTTGGCTGACTTACTTGTTCGGCTGAAATGCTCAAAATATCTACGCCCCACAAATTCAAATCATTTTGTTGTTCCTCATATGAAAACCAAGACTCGGCCAAGAGCTTTCTCATTATCTGAACCCGACTTATGGAACGCCCTGCATGTGCCAATACGTAATGCCAAGACAATTTTACTATTCCGGAAATTACTCAAATCTCACCTATTTGACCTGGCTTTCCCACCCTTGCTCCTCAGCAGCGGGGCTCCCTGTTGACGAGCCTGCTTTGGCCTCGATTATGACACATGATCACGCTATGGATTTGTGCGCCTCTGACCTCGGTCCGCTGAGGATATAGGCGCTACAGAACTTTAATTGATTGCTTTGTCATTCCCAAACCTACGACTGGCACAGATGAGAGATTGCAGTCCTTTTTTACATAGCGTTTATTTATCATCTTCTAAAGGCCGACAACAGATAACGCCATTCTCTCAGATAAGCCGTCAAGAGAAGGATTATTAGCATTGTGAACTGTTCGTTCTGAATCGCCAATTTGCTCGTCAGCCAAAAAACCAACTAATATGGCATGAACTTATTCCACACAGTGCCAGATATATCTGGACCAATGACCCGTAGCTGTCCACGTGCAATGTATACGGTCACTATCCTTTCAGCTATAAGGATTGCCTTAGTTTTAAAAAAAACGTTGAAAAAAACAAAACTTTCGACTTATCTCTGGAAAAACGTTGGACCGATTTCTGTTTAAGTTAATGAAGACGACGAAATAAAATAAATAGTTGGATCAATGTTTTTCATGTCTTGAAATAAACTTTTTTTTTAAATTGGCAACCATCAAATGCGCCGGGGGGCAAGAAAAAAAAGGGTTTTTTGTTAGGGCGCGCTAAAACAGTAAGAAAACATGGTGGCCTTAACAAAGCTTACAGGCTGATGTCATCTTTTAGTTAATGAGCTGTCGTCTCGGAATGTGTTTTTAAATGTGTATTCAACAATGTTACACAACTATTCGGTGGCGAAAGGGTTAATCAAGTTCACACAAGGCCTAATGCTTGCCGATGACAGCATTCGTTCCAATATACACAAAAAACTTTCTTTCACCGTCACAAATCCTATCGGTTTGGGTGTATGATTTCCCCGCTATTTATTCGTGACAGAAATAGTATTTCAATTTTTTTTTTTTCTAGAATACATGTTCCCGTGTTTCAGGAAATTTATTTGGCTATAAATTTGTAAATGTACAGTCACGTCTTGTTATTATGGGTGGCATGTTAACGCTGGTGACTTGTGATTGCTCTAGAAAAAATGTAACGTTATAAAAATAAAAATGACACATAACCATGATAATAATAATCTATGCCACAGGCCCGGCGGAAGCAAAGTAGAAGTGCGGCTGTCATACAGGCCTGCTCTAGGGGGGACAGGGGGCATGCTCCCCCTGGAAAATTTTGAAGAAATGAGCGCTTTTCGACTTTTTCCGCCGGCCCTGTACCAGTCACGCAAGACACGAAACCCATACAAAATACTTCAGCTCGAATATGAATTTACGTTTGCTATGCTCAGTATTTTTAACCCTTAATTTGCTTAAAGGGACTAGCCCAGGTCTAAAATCATAAAAAAATCGGTGATTTTATTTTGGCTTCTTAATATGACCATATGATGCAAACATGTCCATAGACTAGAACTGCAAAATTTTATAATTTTTGTACTGCGCATTCACCAGTTAGGCTAGATATAAAGACGAACTTCCTGATTTCTAATTATTGACAACCATGTCAAAAATAAGAAATACGGAAATGTCGTCTCTATATCTAGCCTAACTGGTGAATGCGACGTACACAAATTAAAAACTTTTGTAGTTCTAGTCTATGGACATGTTTACATCATATGGTCATATTAAGAAGCCAAAATAAAATCACCGATTTTTGGAGATTTTAGACCTGGGCTAGTCCCTTTAAAACAGCCATAGATACATCTCGCTAGTGACGACCGTCACCACTGGTATGTCTCTAGGTATCATAATTCCTAGAAACTTATTATTTGTGAGTTACATATTGATAATTGCGGATGCAGAATTAGGCAAGATTTCGCGTTCATTGTTCATAGCATTACTGTGGAGAGTAAGTATTTCGTCGTCAATTTTTTTTGATTCACACCTTGTGCATATGCGTTGGTTTATTGAAGTTATTGGATTATTGTATCGTCCTCTCTCTATTTTTAAAACATGCGTTAAATCAACCATTTATATCTATTGATATACGTCCAATGTATTTAGATTTGTCAACATATTTGAATTTAATAGGTATATATCTATTAACCCTTTCAGGCCTGAATTTACCATAGTCATCTTCATCCACTACAAGCCGGGAATTGCTGTCGCAATTCTCAATTTGTAGTGAATAAAGATAATGCGATGTGGTTTAAAAATATAAGAAAATTACCACGTATTGGTAAACCTGTTTCAGGAAAAAAATCGTTCTAAAACCCTTGCTTGTAGGAAAATTAGGTCTGTTTTCAGGGATTTAAAATGATGCTTAAAGGCATCGTGATGGCTTAAAGGGTTAATTTGTGAATATATATATATAAATATATACATGTATATGAAAATATATACAGTACAAACCGATAAGACAATAGTTACCAATAGCTGTGGGCTCTAAGAAATATTCTGCTCTGTCCAAGTTTGAAACATATATCCTTTGATTGTTATATCAGTTTGGTGGTTTTATATTGCATCATATATAATTAATTCATTAGAATTGTCGGCACCCCCATCAAGAACAGTATTAATTTGTTTAAATTATTTCAATTCAACATGTACTTATTTGTCACCGAGTACAAAAGTTCAGATACATAATGATAATGGTAAAATTCATACAAAATAATAAGACTCAATGACAAAAGAGGACAGAATATTAACAGTATTATGCGCCCTCTCATAATCTACCATGAATTAAAAACATATGAATAAAATGAGTAACGGTGCAAAGTGCAACATATCGCGTCTAGAGAAGGATGACATAGAGCTCAAGGGGTCCCATATCACATCAGGATGAGTTACTCAGCAAACACCGAGCATCGAAACAATGCCAGGTCAAAACCGGACCGACGTCGTAGACGGTGGTCCAGCACCAAGCCAACATCGGCTCAATGTACCATGTCAGCCGGGCAACCCCCCTGCCCAACACCACCCACATGATGTGCACGCATGACACCTCAACTCCAAGACGACTACACAAAATAAACACAAAATAAATCACAATCAGAGTTGTAAATATTATAGTTTTCTATCGGTTAATGGAATGTCATTATTTAATAGGTATTTCTTCAAACGCCGTTTAAATGTGGTAATAATACAATTAATGTTAATTTTATTGAGTAAATGGCACAGATGAGAGATTGCAGTCCTTTTTTACATAGCGTTTATTTATCATCTTCTAAAGGCCGACAACAGATAACGCCATTCTCTCAGATAAGCCGTCAAGAGAAGGATTATTAGCATTGTGAAATGTTCGTTCTGAATCACCAATTTGCTCGTCAGCCAAAAAACCAACTAATATGGCATGAACTTATTCCACACAGTGCCAGATATATCTGGACCAATGACCCGTAGGACTAGAGAGCTGTCCACGTGCAATGTATACGGTCACTAACCTTTCAGCTATAAAGATTGCCTTAGTTTAAAAAAAAACGTTGAAAAAAACAAAACTTTCGACTTATCTCTGGAAAAACGTTGGACCGATTTCTGTTTAAGTTAATGAAGACGACCAAATAAAATAAATAGTTGGATCAATGTTTTTCATCTCTTGAAATAAACTTTTTTTTTAAATTGGCAACCATCAAATGCGCCGGGGGGCAAGAAAAAAAAGGTTTTTTTGTTAGGGCGCGCTAAAACAGTAAGAAAACATGGTGGCCTTTACCAAAGCTTACAGGCTGATGTCATCTTTTAGTTAATGAGCTGTCGTCTCGGAATGTGTTTTTAAATGTGTATTCAACAATGTTACACAACTATTCGGTGGCGAAAGGGTTAATCAAGTTCACACAAGGCCTAATGCTTGCCGATGACAGCATTCGCTCCAATATACACAAAAAACTTTCTTTTACCGTCACAAATCCTATCGGTTTGGGTGTATGATTTCCCCGCTATTTATTCGTGACAGAAATAGTATTTCAAATTTATTTTTTTCTAGAATACATGTTCCCGTGTCTCAGGAAATTTATTTGGCTATAAATTTGTAAATGTACAGTCACGTCTTGTTATTATGGGTGGCATGTTAACGCTGGTGACTTGTGATTGCTCTAGAAAAAATGTAACGTT
Source organism: Flabesymbios commensalis (assembly GCA_964017125.1). Classification (NCBI taxonomy): domain Eukaryota; kingdom Metazoa; phylum Annelida; class Polychaeta; order Terebellida; family Flabelligeridae; genus Flabesymbios; species Flabesymbios commensalis. Next base: position 87,246,621 of record OZ024902.1, read on the forward strand.
ATAAAAATAAAAATGACACATAACCATGATAATAATAATCTATGCCACAGGCCCGGCGGAAGCAAAGTAGAAGTGCGGCTGTCATACAGGCCTGCTCTAGGGGGGACAGGGGGCATGCTCCCCCTGGAAAATTTTGAAGAAATGAGCGCTTTTCGACTGAAAAGTGGTCCGGCATGGCCGGACCGGCCGGACCGCTTCCGCCGGCCCTGTACCAGTCACGCAAGACACGAAACCCATACAAAATACTTCAGCTCGAATATGAATTTACGTTTGCTATGCTCAGTATTTTTAACCCTTAATTTGCTTAAAGGGACTAGCCCAGGTCTAAAATCATAAAAAAGTCGGTGATTTTATTTTGGCTTCTTAATATGACCATATGATGTAAACATGTCCATAGACTAGAACTGCAAAATTTTATAATTTTTGTATGGGCATTCACCAGTTAGGCTAGATATAAAGACGAACTTCCTGATTTCTAATTATTGACAACCATGTCAAAAATAAGAAATACGGAAATGTCGTCTCTATATCTAGCCTAACTGGTGAATGCGACGTACACAAATTAAAAACTTTTGCAGTTCTAGTCTATGGACATGTTTACATCATATGGTCATATTAAGAAGCCAAAATAAAATCACCGATTTTTGGAGATTTTAGACCTGGGCTAGTCCCTTTAAAACAGCCATAGATACATCTCGCTAGTGACGACCGTCACCACTGGTATGTCTCTAGGTATCATAATTCCTAGAAACCTATTATTTGTGAGTTACATATTGATAATTGCGGATGCAGAATTAGGCAAGATTTCGCGTTCATTGTTCATAGCATTACTGTGGAGAGTAAGTATTTCGTCGTAATTTTTTTTTTATTCACACCTTGTGCATATGCGTTGGTTTATTGGAGTTATTGGATTATTGTATCGTCCTCTCTCTATTTTTAAAACATGCGTTAAATCAACCATTTATATCTATTGATATACGTCCAATGTATTTTGATTTGTCAACATATTTGAATTTAATAGGTATATATCTATTAACCCTTTCAGGCCTGAATTTACCATAGTCATCTTCATCCACTACAAGCCGGGAATTGCTGTCGCAATTCTCAATTTGTAGTGAATAAAGATGATGCGATGTGGTTTAAAAATATAAGAAAATTACCACGTATTGGTAAACCTGTTTCAGGAAAAAAATCGTTCTAAAACCCTTGCTTGTAGGAAAATTAGGTCTGTTTTCAGGGATTTAAAATGATGCTTAAAGGCATCGTGATGGCTTAAAGGGTTAATTTGTGAATATATATATATAAATATATACATGTATATGAAAATATATACAGTACAAACCGATAAGACAATAGTTACCAATAGCTGTGGGCTCTAAGAAATATTCTGCTCTGTCCAAGTTTGAAACATATATCCTTTGATTGTTATATCAGTTTGGTGGTTTTATATTGCATCATATATAATTAATTCATTAGAATTGTCGGCACCCCCATCAAGAACAGTATTAATTTGTTTATATTATTTCAATTCAACATGTACTTATTTGTCACCGAGTACAAAAGTTCAGATACATAATGATAATGGTAAAATTCATACAAAATAATAAGACTCAATGACAAAAGAGGACAGAATATTAACAGTATTATGCGCCCTCTCATAATCTACCATGAATTAAAAACATATGAATAAAATGAGTAACGGTGCAAAGTGCAACATATCGCGTCTAGAGAAGGATGACATAGAGCTCAAGGGGTCCCATATCACATCAGGATGAGTTACTCAGCAAACACCGAGCATCTAACCAATGTCAGGTCAAAACCGGACCGACGTCGTAGACGGTGGTCCAGCACCAAGCCACCATCGGCTCAATGTGCCATGTCAGCCGGGCAACCCCCCTGCCCAACACCACCCACATGATGTGCACGCATGACACCTCAACTCCAAGACGACGACACAAAATAAACACAAAATAAATCACAATCAGAGTTGTAAATATTATAGTTTTCTATCGGTTAATGGAATGTCATTATTTATTAGGTATTTCTTCAAACGCCGTTTAAATGTGGTAATAATACAATTAATGGTAATTTTATTGAGTAAATAATTCCATAGAGTAACTCCTGTATACAAAATCGTTTTTTGTAATATAGTTGTTTTTATAATCGGTACATGCAAATAATCACTCTGTCTGGTAAAGTATGTATGCGTTGCAGAGTTTTTCAGAAACATTTCAGATATAACTGAAGGAACAATAAGTTTTTCTATTTTAAACTTCAATATTGCAACTTTAAACTTATAAATTTTATATATATTTAAAATAGCAATTTTTTCAAATATCGGTGAAGTATGAGCCAAGTAGGACGACGAATTGATAATCCTGACAGCTCTTTTTTGTATTTTGAATAATGACGATTTGTATTTATCACATGCACTACCCCACACTTCGATGCAATAACAAATATATGAGAGTAAAAACTATTATACAGAGTTAGTAAATTTGATAATTTTAGTACTTTTCTGGCTTTACACAATATACCAATTCCACGAGCTAATTTACATTTAATAGTTTTAATATGACTTGCCCAGTTTAAGTGTTCATCAATAATAACACCCAACAATTTTGTATATTTTACATGCTTTAAAATTTCGTTGTCGATTATAAGATGCCTTGTAGTAGCTGGACATTTTCTACTAGATCTGAAAATAATATAGTGTGTCTTGTCAATATATAAAGATAGTTTATTACATTTTACCCACTCAACAATTTTTTGCAGTTCCAGATTCATTTTTTTTGGTAGTGTATTCAGACATTTACCTTGTAGAAATAAATTGGTATCGTCCGCATACAAAATTGGAAATAAAATGGTAGATACTTGAGCAATGTCATTCACATATAGCAAAAATAATAATGGACCCAGTATTGATCCATGTGGTACTCCACACGAGAATTTGTTCTTGACTTATTATTATTAAATGAAACACATTGTTGTCGCCCATATAAATAACTAGAAACCCATTTATGAGCTACTCCACGGATACCATATTTGGATAACTTGTTCAATAAAATAGAGTGATCAACGGTATCAAATGCTTTACTGAAGTCCAAAAAAACACCTAAAACCATATCACCATTACTCACGCAGTTGATATTTTATCTATTAATACAATCAAGGCGGTATTTGCTCTGTGTTTCTCTCTAAAACCAAACTGATATTTATACAGTATGTTAGTTTATTTACAAATTCAATTATTCTGTTATACATAATACGTTCGAATATTTTGGAAATAAATGCAAGGACAGACACTGGTCTGTAATTTTTGATTTGCATATTATCACCGCCTTTATATATGGGAATAACACGAGCAATTTTTAATTCTGATGGGAAGACACCTTGGTTTATTGACAAGTTTAAAATATGTACCAAAGGTGATAAATATAAGGCGAAAGTAGGTTTAATAGCCTTGGCATGCATCCCATCCCATCCAGGACTAGCCTCCTTTAATAAACATATTATCTTTGTAACTTCAGCATGAGTTACTTCTTTTAGAAAAATTGATGGCATATTACTTTGTTTTATATACGAAGTGGGATCCTTGTCAGTATCTGGGATTTTCTTAGCTAGATTCTTATCTATATTTACATAAAAATCATTAAATCTGTCAGATATTTCTTCACCGTCAGTTGTTATCTTATTATTTATTATAAATTTACTAGGTAACGTGTAATTTGTTTTATTTATTATTGACCTCTTTAATGATAGTCCATGTCTTCCTTAAGTTATTTGTGTTGGCTTTAAAGAGAGTGTCATAGTGGTTACGCTCGGCACTTCTCATGTCTCATGTTTAGTTTAATAGTTTGTTTTTAAAGGGAAACATGTATCATATGATTTAGATAGCATATTATGAAATAAATACAGAGTTTTCGTAAAATGAAAGCTCTTTTTATCGGACGCAAAATAGATTATTAATCTTAGGCGAATCCCAAGCTATGTAATTCGTGGTTTGTTCGGATCTCGATTTTTGTTTGTAACAGTCTCTTTTAGCAATGAAATCTTAGGGTGGTTCAAGCCAAAAATTAATCCGAAAGAAATATAAATTTATATAGCAGATTCTATGTCTATCAAGAAAATCTTGTATTTCAAATACGTTTCAATAGTTCTTTTATATGTTAGATATAGTTTCGCATTGTTTTTGAATATGTTCTACCATGTGTCAGTGGTTTTTTAGATTGACTTCGATTGATCATCGCCGACATAGGTCCAGTCACATGGTCAACTTCAAAAATTCTTATATTATCGCTCACGTTGAATTCGTGTTTTTGTTAACTATTAATAATAGTATTATCCGTACGCGCTGTTAATTAAATGGCAAAGTTACTGGAGGCTAGATATAGTCTAGACTCTGCTCTAACTGTTACTCTTAACTGTTAGTATACTCTATAGACTATACTCTATTATTGCCATAGGCTCCTGGCCTAGCCGCAGTAGGCCAGGGCTAGGACTAGACTTTGGTCTAATTAATTTAAAGTCTAAGAGTCTAATTCTAGACATTGCACATTAAAAAATTGTAGCTGTCTACAAAAACGTATATAGGCCTAGTCTAATCGCTTTTTGTTTCATTTCATGAAATCAAAAATTTTGCGCTGCCTTATCTCATTTTCATGAAAAAAAAATTAAAATATACGATGTAGACTAGTCTACCATTAGACTGGTTGCATCGTCATTATTAGTGTAATAGTCGGCAGCACTTCCAGTCACTGACAGTGACATATTTTTGTAGTGACAAATTCATAATACAAAATTCATCTGGATTGAATTTGGTTTGGACTGTTCTTTCATGATTTTAATAAAATGTAGACTAAAAAATATACAATCTTAGGAATTTAAGCGCTAGTGTTAACTTTAAATTAAGTTAAAAGCACAATGACCATATGATTTTGATTTAATTTAAATCAATGAGAGTTGTGATAGTTGTTTCTGAAATTTGATTAAAAATAACAAGAATCGATGAACTTATTGAGGCGATAACCAATTGCACATTTAAAAATTTTAGCTGTCTATACTTTATTTTTATATGACTATATGATTCTATAAAGGAAATTTATGTTATAAAATTTTTTAATAGTTTGTGTATATATTTGATAATAGCTTTGCGTGGTTATTATTGAATCTGTCTGACCAATTATTTGGATTATGACCCTTATCTTTGTCACATTGACATTGTTGGCTTTTCATGTGGTCTAGTCAGTCTCAAAACCTTACATTATCGTTCACTCATTCTTCGTTTCAATCGTAAATTACCGTTGTTAATAAATTATCAAATTTAACAAATTGAGCATAAAACAAGAACTCTTATAACTGCAGAGTAACACTGGTCGGTTCCTCATTTATCAAACATTTGCGGTATGACATAACGAAAAAAGCATTTGCATTTCTGCATCCAAATTTGGATAACTTTTAATATGTCAAGGGGGATGGAAAATGTTTCATCTTTGTCACATAAAAATTTTGGTTTCATTCAGTTGAAAAAGTACTATGTTAACTTCTTGTGATTCGCTGAGTAAACATTTGAGATGGCGTTCACTTTAATGCAATAGGCAATATTAATTTTATAAATCAACGATATTTGTGTCAGAGAATTTGTTTAACAAAGATTGATTAACTCTTGAGGCGATAACCACTTTGGCTGCTCTTATGCATTTATGCTAGTTTGTGGTTGACTCACTGATTCCTTTCAGGAACTGTTTTTCCTGTGGGCCATTCTCTGGCATTGCCACTGCGGCCTTATGGGGTTTCAGATAGGTCTTGTTGTCAGAAACATATGTTTTTGGCCTTTTTCCTCATTTTCTGGAGTTTCATCTTTGTTACTTAAATTTTTTGGGTACATTTTATCGTGTGATTTGTAGGGCAAAAATTTACAAATAATATAAATAAATAAGAGGAGCAATTGTTGTTTCTAGGATTTGATTTAGCAAGAATTGATAAACTCTGGAGGCGATAATCACATTGGCTGATGCCAATTTGTGGTGGACCCACTGATTCCTGTCAGGATTTGTATCCTGTGGGCTATTTTCTGGCCTCGCCAGTACAGCTTTCGGTTTCAGATAGGTCTTTGTCAAAACTATGTTTTTGGCACCTTTCCTCTTTGATTGGAGTTTTTTTTTTGTTACTTTTGGTCAATGAAGCATACATACCAGCCACTCTTAATCTCAAATTAAAATATACAATATTAGTGCTCATAAGGATATTTAAAAATAATTCATGTTAGGAAGTTAAGATTTAACGCTCTCATTAGTAATAATTCAAATTAATGAGAAGAGATATAATTGATAATCTCTTGATTTCATTTTATATAATTAATGCAATTATGCCAATTTGTGATGACTCTGGAATAATCCCAGGGGCTGGTTTTCCTGTAGGCCATTCTCTGGTTTTGCCAAAGTGACCTTAGGTTTCAAGTGGATTCTACGAAATTATGTTTTGGGTCACCTTTTTCTTTCTAAGTTTTCTTCTTTGTTGTTTGTTTTGTAAAGCTTAGTGATCCAGCTGCTTTGAAATTAAATAATAATAACAAAAACAAAAAAAAAAGAATTAAAGCTTTTATCATTCTTACTTAGATATATATATATATAATAAATAATTTGTAAATTAAAATAATTCGGAAGAGTATCCAAGTGTAGGAGTGTAAGGTAAAAGCAATATAATTATTCAATTAAACTACTGCAAAAACATATTATTTGTCAATAAATACAAGGTCAGTTACAACAAGACTTGGCCAGTTGTTACAGGCCGCAGTAATTATTGCATGCCTTATACGCCAACTACATGATGCTCTCTGTCTAGCTTGATTAATCTAGCATCAGGACTTGCACCAGCTGCTGAAATCAGTGCTAGTAATGATAGACAGGATGCATCCGGACTTGCGCCAGATGCAATGAACTTCATGAAGAACCAAACATATGATTATTCATTTGTTAGTTCGGCAGGACTTGCGCCAGCTGTTCTAACTATAGCAAACATGATGGGGAGTGATTTGCCAACTGGATTTGGGCCAGTTGGTTTTTGATACAATATCTACAAGCTCATTCTTACAGGTGGAATTAGTTCAATCTAGCATCAGGATTTGCGCCAGCTGCTGAAATCAGTGCTAGCAAGGATGGGCAGGATGCATCCGGACTTGCGCCAGAAGCAATGAACTTTGTGAAGAACCAAACATATGATTTTCCATTTGTTAGTTCGGCAGGACTTGCGCCAGCTGTTCTAACAATAGAAAACATGATGGGGAGTGATTTGCCAACCCGATTTCGGCCAGTCGGTTTTTGATACAATATCCACAAGCTCTCTTCTTACAGGTGGAATTAGTTTATTCTAGCATCAGGATTTGCGCCAGCTGCTGAAATCAGTGCTAGCAAGTATGGGCAGGATGCATCCGGACTTGCGCCAGATTCAATAAACTTTGTGAAGAACCAAACATATGATTTTCTATTTGTTAGTTCGGCAGGACTTGCGCCAGCTGTTCTATCAATAAAAACATAATGGGGAGTGATTTGCCAACCCGATTTCGGCCAGTCGGTTTTTGATACAATATCCACAAGCTCATTCTTACAGGTGGAATTACTTTGAATGTGAATGATTTATGTCCTTTTTCTTCTCCCGTAGAAGAGAAGAAAAAGCTAAAATTTTGCTTTTTAGTCAATAACTGCGTGAGTAAGAAATTATTATTATTTTTTTTTTTTTTTTTAGATCTTGCTTTTGAATGTATATGTAAACAACATTTTTAGTGAATACAGCAATACTCAAGATGTGGACCATTTCCTCATGTTCCTAATTTGCTTCAAATCCTTCTAAATCTATGTTTTGTGGTCTTCTTATGTTTTCAAAGTGTGTCTGCAATACCTAGGTCAGCTCAAAATAAGCTCTGTATACTTCTGTGGTCAGATTTTACACTTACAGAAAATAAAATTCCACTGACATATAAATCCAGCCAGTCAAAACACTACTCAGACTTGCTTCAGGAATTATAAATACAATAGATGTTATGATAATGTGTCCCTTATTATCTACATTTGGAAACATCAATTATTTGGTTATCTATTCATTACATGTAAATTTCAAGTTTCACTTTTGTAGACATCCTAATTTCAATTTAAAAACTAAATTTCAGACTATATAGCACTTCACTATTTAGAATTAGTGTTGTTTCTGATGCCGCAAGTAATGGTGGATTAGACAGATGAGAGGTTGGAATTCATATGTGCTCTTACGATGCATTCGTAAGTTTGTGTTGTGGGGGTCAGACACTTTGTGTCTGTGTGCCGTTTTCATACCCTCCTCAACAACAGATAATCTTGTTTAATAATGTTATTGATAGATTTTGTCAATATTATGTAATTTGTATGTAATGATACAAGAGTCAATGTTCATTAATATATTAATGTGAACAATTAGTAGATTGTTATTGTTAGGTTTGGTTTTGTGTGAACATTTACTAGATTGTTATTGATAGTTTGGTTGATATGATCTAATTTGTTTGTAATGATACAAGAGTCAAAGTTCACATTTAAATAGTAGATTAGATCAATCAGAGACATGTATAAATATTCATAGTAGATTAGATCAATCAGAGACATGTATAAATAGTCCTAGTAGATTTGATCAATTTGAGACATGTATAAATATTCATAGTAAATTAGATCAATTAGAGACATGTATAAATATTCACTGGTTAATCCTGTTAACTGACTGTCAAGTAAATTTATACCTATTTTGGTCTTGGGGCTTCACTCTGTTACAACCACGTTTACATTAACAACATTTGAAGTGAAGCCCTTTTTATTTGTAGTCGTTTAATTTGATGTTTATTTTTAATAAACAAATTTTCCCCATTTTATGTGTCTGTTTTTTGTACGATAAATACAGAGTTTTCGTAAAATGAAAGCTCTTTTTATCGGACACAAAATAGATTATTAATCTTAGGCGAATCCCAAGCTATGTAATTCGTGGTTTGTTCGGATCTCGATTTTTGTTTGTAACAGTCTCTTTTAGCAATGAAATCTTAGGGTGGTTCAAGCCAAAAATTAATCCGAAAGAAATATAAATTTATATAGCAGATTCTATGTCTATCAAGAAAATCCCACCTCCTCCCGCTTCCATCCGCTGCAAGTTTTTTGTTCATTTTTCTTCTGACCGTTTTCATACCCTCCTCAACAACAGATAATCTTGTTTAATAATGTTATTGATAGATTTTGTCAATATTATGTAATTTGTATGTAATGATACAAGAGTCAATGTTCATTAATATATTAATGTGAACAATTAGCAGATTGTTATTGTTAGGTTTGGTTTTGTGTGAACAATTACTAGATTGTTATTGATAGTTTGGTTGATATGATCTAATTTGTTTGTAATGATACAAGAGTCAAAGTTCACATTTAAATAGTAGATTAGACCAATCAGAGACATGTATAAATATTCATAGTAGATTAGATCAATCAGAGACATGTATAAATAGTCCTAGTAGATTTGATCAATTTGAGACATGTATAAATATTCATAGTAGATTAGATCAATTAGAGACATGTATAAATATTCACTGGTTAATCCTGTTAACTGACTGTCAAGTAAATTTATACCTATTTTGGTCTTGGGGCTTCACTCTGTTACAACCACGTTTACATTAACAACATTTGAAGTGAAGCCCTTTTTATTTGTAGTCGTTTAATTTGATGTTTATTTTTAATAAACAAATTTTCCCCATTTTATGTGTCTGTTTTTTGTACGATAAATACAGAGTTTTCGTAAAATGAAAGCTCTTTTTATCGGACACAAAATAGATTATTAATCTTAGGCGAATCCCAAGCTATGTAATTCGTGGTTTGTTCGGATCTCGATTTTTGTTTGTAACAGTCTCTTTTAGCAATGAAATCTTAGGGTGGTTCAAGCCAAAAATTAATCCGAAAGAAATATAAATTTATATAGCAGATTCTATGTCTATCAAGAAAATCCCACCTCCTCCCGCTTCCATCCGCTGCAAGTTTTTTGTTCATTTTTCTTCTGACCGTTTTCATACCCTCCTCAACAACAGATAATCTTGTTTAATAATGTTATTGATAGATTTTGTCAATATTATGTAATTTGTATGTAATGATACAAGAGTCAATGTTCATTAATATATTAATGTGAACAATTAGCAGATTGTTATTGTTAGGTTTGGTTTTGTGTGAACAATTACTAGATTGTTATTGATAGTTTGGTTGATATGATCTAATTTGTTTGTAATGATACAAGAGTCAAAGTTCACATTTAAATAGTAGATTAGATCAATCAGAGACATGTATAAATATTCATAGTAGATTAGATCAATCAGAGACATGTATAAATAGTCCTAGTAGATTTGATCAATTTGAGACATGTATAAATATTCATAGTAGATTAGATCAATTAGAGACATGTATAAATATTCACTGGTTAATCCTGTTAACTGACTGTCAAGTAAATTTATACCTATTTTGGTCTTGGGGCTTCACTCTGTTACAACCACGTTTACATTAACAACATTTGAAGTGAAGCCCTTTTTATTTGTAGTCGTTTAATTTGATGTTTATTTTTAATAAACAAATTTTCCCCATTTTATGTGTCTGTTTTTTGTACGATAAATACAGAGTTTTCGTAAAATGAAAGCTCTTTTTATCGGACACAAAATAGATTATTAATCTTAGGCGAATCCCAAGCTATGTAATTCGTGGTTTGTTCGGATCTCGATTTTTGTTTGTAACAGTCTCTTTTAGCAATGAAATCTTAGGGTGGTTCAAGCCAAAAATTAATCCGAAAGAAATATAAATTTATATAGCAGATTCTATGTCTATCAAGAAAATCCCACCTCCTCCCGCTTCCATCCGCTGCAAGTTTTTTGTTCATTTTTCTTCTGACCGTTTTCATACCCTCCTCAACAACAGATAATCTTGTTTAATAATGTTATTGATAGATTTTGTCAATATTATGTAATTTGTATGTAATGATACAAGAGTCAATGTTCATTAATATATTAATGTGAACAATTAGTAGATTGTTATTGTTAGGTTTGGTTTTGTGTGAACAATTACTAGATTGTTATTGATAGTTTGGTTGATATGATCTAATTTGTTTGTAATGATACAAGAGTCAAAGTTCACATTTAAATAGTAGATTAGATCAATCAGAGACATGTATAAATATTCATAGTAGATTAGATCAATCAGAGACATGTATAAATAGTCCTAGTAGATTTGATCAATTTGAGACATGTATAAATATTCATAGTAGATTAGATCAATTAGAGACATGTATAAATATTCACTGGTCAATCCTGTTAACTGACTGTCAAGTAAATTTATACCTATTTTGGTCTTAGGGCTTCACTCTGTTACAACCACGTTTACATTAACAACATTTGAAGTGAAGCCCTTTTTATTTGTAGTCGTTTAATTTGATGTTTATTTTTAATAAACAAATTTTCCCCATTTTATGTGTCTGTTTTTTTTACGATAAAGTATACGCTTGCTGGCAATCAGTAGATGTGATAACATTTATAAAATCAGTCGATTGTAAAGATGCTTTGAACTTTTCAATAGCTGAAGTTGTAAACGTTCTACTCTTTATATAATCAGTTTTTTCAACAACAGAATTATGTATATTGATATTGAAGACTGGGAAATGATCTTATATATCTGTGTAAAATATTCCACTCATCATTTTACTACCATTTATGTTATTACAATATATATTATCAATTAATGTTGCACAATTTCCACCAATCCTTGTTGGTTTATTAATTAGGAGAAAAAATAAATATGTGTACATAGTTTCAACGAATTCTGAACTGGGAATATGTTTATCAATATTTAAAAGATTGATATTGAAATCACCTGTTCTGTAAACAATCTTCGATTCACTTTTAAGTGTTGATATTATTTGTTTAATATACATGGTAGATACATTAATATCTGTGTCTGGTGGTCTATTAACAACTCCTACAACAACATCATTTTTACTGCCAACTATACTTGATTTTGGTATTTCTATAAAAAGAGACTGAATAAACTTATTTGAAATGTTTAGATCAGTTCTGGTTCTATATTCAACATTATGTTTAATAAATATAGATACTGCACCTCCTATTTTATTTGTGTCAAAACATTTATCACTCATTTATCACTCATGGAGAAGGGGCAATGGTGAGTCATCATTTTCCGGGGGAGGGGGACCTCAAACATGACGCTCATTTATCACCCTAGAATGAGTCATCATCCTGATGACACTAAATTTAAAATATCTTGCCAATATTCAAAGGCACTCAATAATATTTTGAACCAGCCAATCAAATGCGTGCATACTGAAGGAATAAAACAATTCAACAGTACCAACGTTTGTTTAAATTGTTTAAATTGTTTTCTTTGCAGACCTCCTTAGCAGAAGGTCAGACATAGGGCAACAACAATGTTAAAAAATCAGACCTCCGTAATGGAGTATCAGGCAAAAGGACAGCAAACAGCAAGGTGCCAAACGTGTCAATGACCTACACCTAGGCTGCTGTTTAGTAAACAATGTGTTGTTGATTGGGATATACCAGTCTATGACAGAAATCCAAATGACCAATGGAAGTGTGGTGATCGCATGGGGATGGATAAACCATGAATCAAGCATTACAATGGGTTACAACACTACATTTTTGCTGTGTTTTATGACTGTTATTCTAGCTCTAGCCGAGAAGATATTTCTTACACCCCTACTCTCCCCTAACATGTATACATGTACATACATGAACCGAGCGCCGCCGTTATTATAAGTCAGTTTGGATGCAGGTTGCCGTGGCAACCTCTCCGTGGCCGTGGATTGATGTATTCGCTATACCCGAAAAATGCATCATGGCAGTGACTGAGAGCGGTTTCGATCCCATGGTCAGAGAAATGCCCATAAATTTTTAATGACTGTGCGACCTCTGAGCTACGCATGCGAGTATGGAACTGAAATGTTAGTGATTCTAAAAAATATTTCGACCTGATTGTTCCTAAAGTGTAGCTGTCACGGCTAACTTATCACAAATTACAATGCACCATATCTGACTTACTGTCACCACCCAGGTTACCTCTCTTTAATACATAAATATCGCAGTCAGGCATATATAGAGTCCACCGTCACACAACACTAAAGCCTATATTGTACATGCAACAGGTGTGAATCATTCAAACGTGTTTAACCCTTTGTAACTTATGGTCAATTAACTGGATATAATATACACTTCCTCTCTTAAAATGTGTCTTATGATAAGTTTTTAGAATATTTGTAATAATAAAAATGTATTTTTACAATCTCATCAGTCATTTATAAAAAACAACAACACCGATTGTCATTTACATTCATCATTTCGCAACAGAACTGTGCAATAATAATTATGCCACCCTTTCAATGCGGTTGATTCTATTAAGCATATTCTTTTAACTGTTTCTATCACTGTTAAACGACCCCGAAATTCATGGGATGTTGTTATAAAACGTGAGGTAATTCCCATTCATTCTGGTATAAGCTAGCACTCTTTTTTAAATAAATACATACAAATAAAAACAATATTTTATTACCATAATCATAATACATGTACTGTATATATATCTAGGCGTAATGATAACATTTTACAATCCACATAGGCCCACAAAATTATTCAAGCTGCAGCAGCATGCGGTTGATTTTATTAAGCATATTCTTTTAACTGTTTCTACCACTGTTAAACGACCCGAAATTTACGGAATGTTGTTATAAAACGTGAGGTAATTTCCATTCATTTTGGTATAAGCTAGCACTTTTTTAAATAAATACATGCAACTAAAAACAATATTTTATCACCTTAATCATAATACATGTAATGTATATATATCTAGGCCTAATGATAACATTTTAAAATCCACATAGGCCCACAAAATTATTCAAGCTGCAACAGCATCGGCAGCTGCAGCAGCATGTATGTAAAAAATATTATCTAAATGATATCTAAATAACATATAATTAATGTATAAATAATGTAAAAATAATATCTAAATAATATCTAAATAATATATAAATAATAACATCTCATGCTTTGTAAAACACGCACTTACTCTTGCTGAAAATTGACATCATACAGATCTATAGTCCTATGCTTGTTAATAATTTGAACCATCCATACAAAATAAACTAATTGACGTCGTGACATGATGCCCATTCATCATTTGAGGATGAGTCATCATTCTGACCCTCATGAATCATGTACACTGATGTTCCCAGTGTAAAAAAATAACGCTCATTTATCACCCATGGAGAGGGGGCAATGATGAGTCATCACTTTCTGGGGGAGGGGGACCCGCGTCATGACGCCCATTCATCATCTGGGGATGAGTCATCATTCTGACGCTCATGAATCATGTACATTGATGCTCCCAGTGTCAAAACATGACGCTCATTTATCACCCATGGAGAGGGGGCAATGATGAGTCATCATTTTCTGGGGGAGGGGGACCCGCGTCATGACTACCATTCATCATCTGAGGATGAGTCATCATTCTGACGCTCATGAATCATGTACAATGATGCTCCCAGCGTCAAAACATGATGCTCATTTATCACCCATGATGAGGGGTGCAATGATGAGTTATCATTTTCTGGGGGAGGGGGAACTCAACCATGACGCTCATTTATCACCCTAGAATGAGTCATCATCCTGATGACACTAAATTTAAAATATGGTGCCAATATTCAAAGACACTCAATAATATTTTGAACCAGCCACTCAAATGTGTGCATACTGAAGGAATAAAAACAATTCTATAAAAATACCCTTGTTTATTGCATAAGATAATATTGATATATTGATATATTAATATATTGATATATTGATATATCGATATATCGACATATCGATATATCGATATATTGATATAGTGATAAATTGATATTGATATTGATATATTGGCATTGATATATTGATTAATGTTTGTTTAATATTAAAAATAAAGTTAATTTCATATAATATGACAATGACGTGCATTCATCATGCACATTGATGTTCCCAGCCTCAAAACATGACGCTCATTCATCATCCAAGGATGAGTCATCATCCTGATGCTCATGAATCATCCAACTATAATATGTTACCATTATATGATGCTCAATAATATTTTAAACCACCCAATCAAAATAAAGCACTTGGCGTCATGACACCCATTCATCATTCGATGATGCGCATCAACCCAATAACCCTAAATATAAAATATGTTGCCATTATGCAGAGTTGCTCATTAATATTTAGAACCACCCAAGCAAAATAAAACACTTGGTGTCATGACGCCCATTCATCATCCGAGGATGAGGCATCCTTTTCAGGGGGAGGGGGACCCCCTGCGGACCCAAGGGGAGGGGGCGTACCAGTCTGTAACAAACACCAAGGAGAGGGGGAGCTAAGGGGAGGGGGGCCCGTGATAAGTCACCCTTTCCAAGAAGGGGTGGGGAGCCGTGATGAGTCACCCTTTCCAAAGAGGGGTGGGGGGACCGTGATGAGTTATCCAAAAGGGGGGACAAGGGAGGAGGGGGGCTCCACCAATCACAACCAAGGGGAGAGGATGGGGGGGGGGCAGTTGTGGCCCTTCAAAACACAGTATCTCCTCAGACGGTTTTGATATCAAAAAGATGGGTGCGAAGTGGGTACCTTACTACTCACGTCTCTCTACTCCAAACACATATATTCGTTTGTTTTCACTGGTCACCATGAAAACGGTTGCTAATGGGTGATTTTTAACAAGCTCTCTTGTGTTATTACAAGCCAGTGATATAATTGTTTTCAGACATAAGAAGTGGTATATCTTCTTGTCTTGTATTACACATTTTATGCCATCTCTGTGTCTGCAAGTTTCGCGAAACTTGCGTATATCTAGCATATTGTCAAACGCGCTGTGATCGGTCAAACTCGGCCGCTTAATGAGATGATTATTTATATAATACGGCGCCCAGCCGCTGCATAGCCGCATCCTTTTATATTAGTCATTTCCATACAACTTAAGGTGGAAAATAAGGTGAATGAGCTGCTGATAGTTTCATCTTAAAACGCTATATAGAACTAGTCTTGGTATATTATCACAGAGCAAAACCGATAAAAGAAAAAGTTACCACTAGCTGTGTATCCAACAAATTAATCGGCTCTGTCCAAGCTTGAAAAGTATATCCTGTGATTGTTATATTAGTTTGGTGGTTCAATATTGCAATCATATATAATTAATTCATAAGAATCCCACCACCATAAAGAACAGTATTGATTTGTTTATATTATCGATATCATAGTTGGGACATTGGTGATCAACCTTTCAAACAGCCATAGCTATATTTAGTCTGGATAATAAATATCGATAGATAAACGGAAGGGACCTATATAATCTATCACAATAATGATTTTTTATTTATTTCAGATTTGATACTTGGTTATTAACAATATCATTCAATATTGTGGGGAGCCCCCGTGACCGAGAGGTAGCGTGCTCGGCATCAGACCGCCAGGGCTCAATTTCGAAACCTGTGTCCGGAGGGTAGTGCCATCTCATTCATCTCACCATTCTCACGACGTTTTCCTGACCCAGTTTAGCCTATATGTGCACAAAGGTGGCCTAAAACCCCATTCATTTCATCTCATTTTACTTCATAACATCAGCGCATTTTTATTCGTTTTGATGTGAAAATGTTTCGGCAGCAATTCATATCTCGAGGTCAATTAAAATGTGCGGAAATATACGGATGCTAGGAGGGCTAAGGAGGTCATTTCCGGTTACCTATGAAACATGAGCCGTTGAACAATGTTGGTTTTATGCTGGGCTACCGTCGAAGACCAGCATTTGGTCAATGTCTCTTGTTTGTGGGTAATCGTGACGGTGTTTAATCAGCAGGATTTAAACATTTTATCTGGCAATATCAAGATCTGAAAGTTTGCATGACGCCCATATATTAATAGTGATAACACATATATTCGTGTTGGCATTGTGCTAATGTAGCTTACTAATATCATGAAGGCATTCTGAGAATTTAATCATTGACTAATTGAATTCGATATGTGCTGATAAGTCACTTGCTTGTATGCATATACGGGTAGGTTGTAGAGAGACCAAAAGGTTTGTGTTAAATTTGAAAGCATCATAAATGTCTTAGTTAGCTATTAGATGGTAGTTTAAGTTAAATACAATAGGTGCTATGTTTCTTGTGGATGAAACTACTGTACATTCAAGTTTGACATTTTCATTAAATTAACGTTATTTTAGCTTACCCGTTCACCGTGAATATTCTTTAAACACGAATTTAACGTATATATTTGTTTTCATCAATAGGTGATCGCCACGATTCGCTGAGCACGCCTTCTAGGCACACCCGCATATGCAGCGTGTTCTACTCAGAGCTACTTATCGTCTCCATGTTCTTTGTGAAGAAAAGTACGTTCCATATTATAATTATTACAAACTTCACTATAACAACCACTACATGCTGCTACACATTAAACCATTTTTGTGGCACGAACACAGATTTGTACCACACTGTTTTTTATTCATAACTTTGCAATTTGCAACAGATAAAATTAAGGACATTGCCAGGTGCTGCTTCGAAGTCTGTCATATATGACACATTAAGTCATAGCCATTTTCATACCTCGGTCATACGGACCTAGATAAGTATTGTCAAGTGTTTCCAACAGAACAAGTTGCAGATGAAATCGCAGACTGTGGTAAGACGCTGCACGCTCAATAGGGGGTAATCTCGCAGGCTCTATTACCATCTCTTAATACCGCTTCTGTCTATACCTATTTTCCTCCATACAGAATGCAGAATATATCATTTCCCAAACTGCTAATCTTGTCAGATGCTTCTTTCTTTGCATCACATGAGTTTTCCCTTACGAGGATGTTGTGTCACAGCTATGTATGAAAAAATGTTATCAATGAGAGCTGGATTACAAACAGTATGCTCCTCACGAGATCTCCGCAACTTTATTTGGTGTAGGGCCTACTTTCCCCCTCTTTATACAAACTCATGTGCGTTTTCAAATGGTGAATCAACATCATGAAGATGTCTTTGGCTATTACCAAAGACCATGTACAATAAGATAGTCAACTCTCCCCAAAACGTGAAATCGCTCTCAGTGCTGACCCCTGGTATTGGGAGCTGGAACTAATGCTTTTGCCATCTATCAAGTATGATTTTACCATATTACGACGAGTAATTATGACATTGATCTTATTAAAAACAATACATACTTCACATCACAAAAATCAGAAAAATAAGTATTGACGGAGGTTTACTTCTATTTTTTATCCAATAATTTGTTGGTTAGTTATCAATACTTTTTAATTGTCTTTTTCCCTTTGGTACTTCAGGGGTTTATGTGCCCGTATAAGCAAGTATGCATATTCATTGTTTACAAACAACAGATGACGCCCAGCTAACACGAGATGTCGACTCAATTATAGTATAATGTTGGTCCAAGGTTTATAATGCTGGTCCAGCATTACCCAATCATTGCTGTCAGGTGACATGGGTGCAAGGGTCAATACGGGCAAAGAAAACCAAGATAAGGGCGATGGAAATAATATATATACTATATAAAAAATATTACTATATATTATAGTCTAATGACATGGATCATTTGTCATGTTTATCATTCGGAATATACCTGAACAGAAATATTTTGTTGATATAAAGCATGTTACTGTTACTGCTGATTCTGTCACAGATTTAGCTCATTTAATGCTGAAATCATTCACGCCACAAACGGGTATGACCATTGAGGAACAGAATATTTTTGTATAATATTATATATCAGTGGATATCATTGTCGCAAAGTGTCGCAATCTGCATGTGATCAATGTGAAGCAATTTTGATGCCACTAATAAATCACATACATTTCTGTCTAAGAAGCAATATTTGAATATTCAAAGTGTGGGGCTTTTGTTTCACGTCAAAACTTAATACAATTAATTTGGTTCAAATGAACGAATTTTGGGAAATATACCTGCACACATTCTACATAGGAGTCACAACGGAGATAAAATTATTACCATCATCAAAGACACTAAATCACGTGCAAGTTGTGAATGTTCCACGTTAATATTACAAATTTATGTCCACATTTGGCTACACCATGTACTGCGGGAAAACAATGAACACCTTTTTACCAGTAATGGCAGGAGAAATAGAAAATTATTAAAATTCAACTATAAATAAATTGTGTCATAGAAATGAACGTGTCTTGTTTTCAAGATATCAGTATACGGTACTGCTACCGCTCCAGTCCTCAGTGACATTGATGGCAGTGGTCCGAGAGAGAATGCTCACATATTATAATTTTATAATATTGCTTTTGTGTTCTAAATATATTTTTTTTAAATAATAAAAGTTTGAATCAAAATACACGTCTGCCAAGTTATGGTTGTTACCAATGTTTTGCCCCGATCTCTTTGTGGTCGCTATGCTTGACGACATATCGTCACTCCCCTCCCGTTCTGGGCCCAAATATTTGTGTACTTTCTGTACACATCTCTTCTGTTATTCAAATGAAGACATTTTAATTTTTTTTGGAGGCTAAAGTGGTGAAATTATCACTTGTTTTATATGATGATACACTTGCTAAAGCGTAGTTCCAACTCCCGTTAAAAGGGGACAGCACTGCACAATGTATTAAACGCATTTGTATGGTGAAATCCGTAAGTTGATCATCTTATTGTACATGGTCTTTGCCATTACCATTCCAGATTGCCCATCAGGCCTACTTGCAAAACTTCTTCATCACTAATTGTGGTCACATGTTGATTTTAATATTGATAGAACAGTAAGAAAGGCTATAAATTGTACTTTATTGTTTCAGTTCGATTAAAATGTTTATTTATGATGATGACACATCAATTTGACGTACCGGTAACTGTGATATCAGCAGATATCTTCGCAGGTGTTTGTGATCTAATATTTTTGTCCATCGAATGTGATACAAGAACCATTTGCAGCTCATTAGTATTGCATGATGACTATCATAATTTTTCGGTATAACCATGGGTGTTCGTCAGGTAACTCTTTCATTTGGATGTACAATCTGCCACTTTGACATATAATTTATATGACCTGAAGCAGCAAACAAATTTAGACGTTTTGAAATATCTCTGAGGTGTCCGATCCAGTCGCAAATCCTTTTACACATTGCATGAATTCTTTAATGACACCGACGTAGTAAAGATACAGATTCCACAGTTTGGCCATGAGTGACTGATTTGACAAATGTGTCTGTTGGTTCTGATACATTTGTCCAGTTTGTATAGCTCCCAGCATTTAGATATCTCATCCATTCTCATTAAATCATCATTTGTAACATCTTGCTCATCTCTGCTCAATAGGGATTTTACAACCAGAAAATGTGCTCGACATGATATGGGTTGAAGTGTTAGGCCCATATACTTGCACAATTCCTTCTTCAAATCCTGATCCTTTCATTGTATTACAAACACTTCCACATACGCTCATCTTTTATTTACTGTGTAACTGGCAATGCTACGAAAACATAGCACGTCGCATTGTTTTAAAAGTGATTCGAGGAAAGAAATTAAATTCACCTTTGAGATGTGTCGTCTTTCAGGATGCCTGACGTCAATTACTGCGGACATTCCACACAAAAAGACAATGCTCCTTCCAGTTGAATTTTTCCATACTGGACCGTAACCTGTTCGACAAAGATCTACCATCTTCACTAATGTCTCTTCTCTTATCACTGTCGCAATCCCTGGTACAGTCAGTTCTACAAATCTTTAGTTCCCGAAGCCTAAAAGACTACCAACCTGCATATTTGGCTGACTTACTTGTTCGGCTGAAATGCTCAAAATATCTACGCTCCACAAATTCAAATAATTTCGTTGTTCCTCATATAAAAACAAAGACTCGGCATTATCCGAACCATACTTATGGAACGCCCTGCATGTGCCAATACGTAATGCCAAGACAATTTTACCATTTCTATTGTTTTGGCCTCGATTATGACACATGATCACGCTAGGGATTTGTGCGCCTTTGACCTCGGTCGGCTGAGGATATAGGCGCTACAGAAGTTTTATTGATCGGTTTATGAAGATTGACTTTGCTAACTGGTACAGTTGGTGATTTCACAGTCAAATATGCACATAACTTGTCATCCCGAAGCCCACGACTAGCACAGAAGAGTGATTTACGTCCTTTTTTATATAGCGTTTATTTATCATCTTCTAAAGGCCGAAGGTTCTGAATCGTCAATTTGCTCGTCAGCCAAAAACAACTGAAATGGCATGAACTTATTCCACACAGTGCCAGATATATCTGAACCAATGACCCGTAGGACTGAAGAGCTGTCCACGTTCAATGTATACGGTCACTACCCTTCCAGCTAAAAGGATTGCCTTTGTTTCAAAATCTAATGAGGGCGCAAAAAAAACATTTAAAAAAATAATACTGTCGACGTATCTCTGGAAAAACGTTAAATTTCTGTTAAAGTTATTGAAGGCGACGAAATAAAATAAATAGTTGGATCAATGTTTTTTATCTCTTGAAATAAACTTTTTTCCTTAAATTGGCAGCCATCAAATGTGCACACTGGGCAAGAAAAATATGTTTTTTGTTAGGGCGCGCTAAAACAGTAAGAGAACATGGTGGCCTTCACCAAAGCTTACAGGCTGATGTCATCTTCAGTTGATGAGCTGTCGTCTCGGAATGTGTTTTTAAATGTGTATTCAACAATGTTACACAAATAATCGGTGGCGAAAGGGTTAATCAAGTTCACACAAGGCCTAATGCTTGCCGACGCCAGCATTCGTTCCAATATAGGCCTACACACAAACTTTCTTTTACCGTCACAAATCTTATTGGTTTGGGAGTATGATTTCCCAAATTGTATTTGTGAATTGTATTTCAAATTCATTTTTTTCTGGAATACATGTTCCCATGTTTCAGAAAATTTATTTGGCTATAAGTTTGTAAGTGTGCAGTCACGTCTTGTTATGATGGGTGGCATGTTAACGCCGGGTGATTAGGTCTGGCTAAACCAGTGTACAGACAATGTTAGCGAATCCAGCTTACTTGTGCACGAATGGTGCATGGAATTTTTATTTGCGGGCGAGTGTAGTTCGCGTGATTTGGATGGCAGCCATTTTGAATTTCACAGCTTTCAACTACGTGGTTTACACAATGTTCCGTGTAGAATCATATGGTGGCCACTCTAAATTGCATAGATTTCAATCCGTTGTTTACACTACTTCCTGAGTAGAATCAGATGGTGGCCGTTTTGAATTTGCGGGTGCATGGAATTCGCAGTATTTGGATGGTGACCATTTTGAATTCGGTGGTGCATGGAGAGAGTAGTACTTGGATGTCGGGCATGTTGAATATGGAAGGGCATGAAATTCTAAGAATTCAGATTCAATTTTGAATTTCACACTTTTCAATTGTGTGGCTCATCCAACTTCCAGTGTAGAATCAATTGGGAGTCCATTTCGAATAATAGCGGCCATCTTGAATTACACAAATCTTTGCTTGGAATCTATTGTCAGCCATATTAAAATTTGCGGGCATCTAGAATTACATAACTTCCTGTGTAGAATAAATTGTCAGCCATTTTGAATAATAGCACAAGGTATTTTAAATTAGGTCAGCCATTTTGAATTATGGGCGACATTTGGATCTACTGATTATAGTGGCAGATATCTTAGATTATAGCGGACACATGGTCTCACCACCCTAAATGAGCCAAAATCAAAGGGAGGTGGATACTGACTGGAGAGTCCCATCATAAATTACCGCGTGGCTCGAAACGCAGAAAGTAAGCATACATTTGGCCCTTAGAATATTGGCATTATACATGCGTTTCAAAGCGACAGGCATTTGGAGTGGCGAGATTATTAAAACTACAAGGTTGATAGCATCGAGCCCGCCCAGGCCATTTTAAATAGAGTGCCATTTTAAATGTTAGCAAACTTTTCCAGCAGTTCTGAATTCAGACTAGAAATAGGACGGGAACAGGCGAAATTTATACTTTAGCCTAGGAGGCAGTCCTCACTATATGAGCCATTTGGAATTTCGGCAAGCTTTTTTTCACTCCGGACCAAATTTCACAACGACAGGCACTTGGCCGACACGAGGTATACTAGAGTCCTTGCTGAAAGACGCGTACATCATCTATATACGTGCTAGTTAAGTGCATGTAGTGTTTTCATGACACGTTTCTGAAGATGTACGATTGCTCACATGGATCATTTAGAGTACATCCATGAAAAAAAAAAGAGACGACAGTGCGAAAACTTTTTTTTCACCTTTGACAGAGCTTAGATCTGTAGAGGACTATGGCATATCACCGTGCAATCCAATTTTTGTGACAATTGGAATTTAGAGCTTGATAGCCTTTTATTTTTACAAACGTGTATTTCAGGGAGCTTCGGCTTCTTAAACCCTTACACGCCGCAATATTTGTGTATAATCCATGGAGACCAAAGGTTTTTTTTAATTTGCTTTTTGCGCTTCATATGGTATGGTTCTATGGGCATTGTGAATATTTTAATTCTTACAGTGCGGACGTCTAGACGTCTAATTCCGACGTCTAAGTCGATGCCCGCGGTTTAAAGGTCAATACCTACATGTAGCAGTTATCATCGTCGGCTACATCGCTTTACACAATCATCTTGGGAGACTTCAACTCATTCAAGACGGCACTCTCAGTGCATACATGTTTCTGTGGACGGGACATTTTTTAAATGTTTACTTTTTATGACAGTCACATAACACGAGTTATCTCGGGCTCCGTCTTGTATCGTCGAAGTAGCTTGCCCTAGATATCTCGGGCTCCGTCTGGAATGAGTTAACCTTTTGGACTCTATGTACCGATATATCGGTATTTTTGTGACGTCATATATACCGAAGTACCGATATATCGGTATAAAATTAACCATTTAAAGTCTAAATATTGTGTAATGAACCAAGTTAAAAAGCACAATGGAACACAAAATATAAATAAAATTATGACCGTCATAATTTACTGTGTGAACAAGCCACAGCATTATAATAACATTAATGGAGCGTTACTTTGTGAATTCCGTCAGGATATTTGTGTAGAGCCTTTGAAAGGTAAAATATGGTCAATAATAATATCACCAATAGGGTCTGCTGCTCCAGGAGGCTCGGTGGGAAAGGCGGTTATCCCCAGGAGGTTCGGGTCCAAAGGGTTAAGCGGGGACCGACGTAAGGCGTCAGAATGTTAATGTCATCTCCGCACCGAAACAAGACCCATAATATAGGTCATAAAAAGAGCTTACCAAGACATACATTACAAAATAAAATAAATATGTTGGTCCCCATGGTTTATACAAAAATATTTCAGCCTTGTAAGGGTTAAGAGGGCATTTAACCCTTACAGTACACGGATCGTATTTAGTAGTCAGATTCTGACGTCTGATCCTCGCACTGTAAGAGTAAAAAATATTTCTAATGGGCGTAGACCCATAACATTGGTATTCAAACGAGTCAGAATGAGCTAAACGAGATATTCATGATTTCAAAATAAAAATTAGCCATCAATTGATGACAGGACCCCTCAGCAGTAGCCTAGGCTCTGTCCATCAATATCAAGAAATAACGAGAAAAAATGACCCACACTACCACCATGTCAATTTTTTTTTAAATGGCTGTAGCAGCCATTTGTTTTTAATGGATTCATCCCAAAAGTTAATCAGATCATAAGAAATACTTAGAAAACAATCATACCAAATTTGACTGCAATCCAAGCAACAGTTCATAAGTTATCGTACCCACAAGCTTTTTAGGCGGCCATCCTTTTTTCAAATGGCTGCGGCAGCCATTTTGTTTTTAATGGATTCATCCCAAAAGTTATCAGATCATCTGAAATACCTAGACAACAACCATGCCAAATTTGAATGCAATCCAACCAACGGTTCGTAAGTTATGGTGCCCACAAGCTTTTTAGGCGGCCATCTTGGAAAATGGCAGTTTATGCCTTGGTGCCAAAAAATATATGGGATGAATTGCCCGGGCGCATAGGTCATGTCTGTAAAAAATAAACAAAATTCATCAGTTAACTTTTTAGTAAGAGCTGAATTTCTGACTGCCCACCCGCCCGACCGCCCGCCCGCCCGCCCGCCCGCCCGTCGATGGTTTTAAACAAACAAATCAGCGGTTTAAGCCTGACAACGCGGGGGTCGACTTCAGTCGTCAGATTCTTGACGACTAAAGTCGATCCCCGCACTGTAAAAGTGAAAATATTTCTAATGGCCGTAGATCCATAACATAGGTATTCAAATGAATCAGAAAGAGCTAACTAAGACATTTATGATGATTTCAAATTGAAAATAACCCTTTGGCTTCAATGGTTTTATTAAAAAAATAAGAGCTTTAAGGGTTAATGGTTAAAGACCATTCCAATGCCGAATATATTGGGTTATTTGTTGGTACCGCAGGTAGTATGTTCTGGCTGCGATTGTCTGAAAATGTTCCATACATACATTCTCCCAATAGCCACAAATTAAAAAAAACCAGCTCCTGTGCAACATGTGAACATGTTTTAACATAAGTGTCGACAATCCGATAAGAGTCAGCTATTGGATCACCGACCCCCGTTCTCCCATAATTATTGGTCATAGGTTGCATTTTGTTTACGTGATCGGTCACGACATACAACAACAAAACATCATTGAATAATATGCTTTTATTTACACTAATTCTGTTCCAGCAAAACAAGCAAATCATCAGCGAGTCGTAATATCCGATCTGAAAAAAATAACATAGGTAAATGAGAGCATCGTAAATTAGATGGACGTAACAATAAATCAAGCTTTTTAAAAAGACTCGTGCTTCAATTAGGTTAAAATATTACATGACGCGATTCTGCAGTTCTAATACATGCATTACAATATGGCAAGTATTTCAGTATGAAAAAATATATTTCATGATAACAATAATGTTAAGTTTGTCGAAGATTTAATAGTTTAGCAACTTAAATATACTAAACTACCACTAAACAGTTAGCCTAGAAAAAATTAAAAAATCATGAGCATTCTGGTTGCTCGTATCATATCTAGCAGTCCTACTAATCCTGAAATGAACATACATGTTTTGGTAGTAACTTAGTAGTAACTTAGTATACTTGCCTTCTTTTGTTATTTTCTTGATATCTTTAGAAAGATCATCCATGCCCATCAGGATGTCCATCATCTGCTTGGCCTTCACATCAGCAACTGCAATGAGGAGACAACTTAGCCATTGCAAAATATGTCAATTTTATAATTTATTAAGACTTCGTTTTCACCATATCGGGACAGCCTAGTAACCATGGCGGACTATCCGGATAGTGTAGGCTACTATTAGCCCTGCCTTGCGGCATAACTGCTTAACGTTCTTTAAATCTCAACATTAGGGTCTACGGTTAGGTCAAATCTCGAGGTTCCATCTGCCAATAACATACTGGTTTACATCAGACTGACAAGTAGCACATTGATTATTGTTTTCTTCTACATACAACGTTAGATCAGCATTGGATCAGAGTCGCCTAATCATCTTTAGTGTACGTTTGGTATAATAAGTGTGATATAATACAGATACCAGCCACTGATTTTCAGCCAGCCTTGGAGACCGAATAGGCCTCTGCATTAACCCAGCGGTGGGCCAATGTTATGCGCCGTGTGTAGGTCTGTTGAACTTGTGGTGAGGGTTACCATTGACATTGTTGAGCGTGTGGCAGGTCAACGGACGCGATCATCGCCTCAGGCTCAATCTTATTTGTTGGAATCTTGCCTGATCAGCAAGTAATGGTTCGTAGTATAAACTCAGTTAAAACAGATGAATCCTTTTATTCATTCTTTATTCATGTCATGATCATGCAGACATTGTCAGATAATCGTGCTACTAGGTCCCGGGCGGCAGGGGCGACTACTCAAGCCATGTGGCTGGTTGCAGACGACGCGATCTCACGTCTACCTTCTGTGCAGATCGAGTTCAGAATGAGGAGTGCGGCCGGGCCACACGTGGCGTGAGCCGGGCGGAAGTACTAACTGGTCAATCAGTGATTCTGTCCGGCTCGAGCCCGGTCGCGATAAATCTGCAATTGAGGTCGCCACAGGCCTGCCTCATAGAAGGTCCCATCTCAAGGTCCTTTCAAACATTAGACATTTGATGCTATGTTTATTTTACGTTGGTTCACCGTTTATACATCGCTATCATGCATAATAAAATCAATTACCAAGTTTAAATCTTCTCGGGTTGCATGACATACATCACCAGACAATTAAATACGGACTGGGACATTGTCAGCGATGTGTCTGCTGTGTGTCGAGTCTCACTAGCCAGGGCGAGTTACTACCGCTTTACACATCGTAGTGAAAATCCACTTGGTCAGGACTGAATATTCATGTGGATAGATAAATTTCACTCACTCCAGTCATCACAAGCCTCTCTCAAACCGGAAGTAAAATTTGCACCCTGTTGGTCTGAGCAAGGAGGTTATATTCTGGCCAATAGTTAGGGACGAACCCGTAAGATCTGGCGTGACAGGCAGATCAAACCACAATTAAATCCTTACACCGCTAAGCACGCCTACATCGTTTGTAATCGATTTCATGATTAGCAGATCAGATCACTGTTATTGGGATTTAATGAGTTAAAACATTAGATACGCAATACGAGTAATTTTCACCCACTTGAAGTTGAGGGTCACTGTAGCGAGACGCAACTTTCAAGTGGGTGGGAATTTAAATATTTAATCCAACGCTTAATGGTTCATGATTGAGAAGCCTGTTCAAATGTTCAGAAGCTAGATGTTGTACCCCACTCCATGATTTCATTCAGAGAAGAATAATGGGTGATAAAATTCAAGATACAATATGTTTCAGCGTGTAGAAACAATCCTACTTGCGCGCAACCGGACTGATGCTATGTAACACTGTGGTGACTGGATTTATAATCCCATGCACCGCCTCATTTACCTGTTGTTGCTTTGACCTCCCAAAATATCACCTGCGGACGTGTAGTATTTATAAATGTATTATCCAGACTTTGCAATGCATAATAAATATGGAAAAGCTGAAAACACAACATTTTTCTACTTACAATCAGTTTTCCCCAGTTTCTTTCCGACGTCATCTTTGAGAGATTCGGCGCAAGCTACAAGTTTTTCTTCAGTCGTCATAGATGACTGCGGTGTTGTAGTCATGGGCGTTGTCCCCGTGTCTCTCTCCTCTGGCTTTCCTACAATGTATATATGTTTTAGGATCATTAGTAAATAATAATGTCGGGAAATATTGACGGCGTTCCACTAACCCCGATACAATGTTGTCATCGTCAATGACCCAGCCTCGTTTGCCGGGTCTGAAGATAAATTGATGCGTCGAATTAGAGATTTTATAGTAGACTGTAGGTAGAGTTTAATTTTGCTCATAAATTCGTCACGGCGTTTTATCAGCAGTTTCCCTTTTAGGTTTTCCTCGTTAGCCAAAGCGCGCCGAATCGCTGTGTTTAGTTATTGCCCTCTCAACCACCGAAATTCAGTCCTACACTAAGAAAATGCATGCATCTGTCCATGGTCGCGCAGTTGTAAATACATAGGCTAACTATGTCAACAGCCATGACTTTAATAATAGAGTGCTTTGTGCACAAACATTATACTGATCTGCATATAAGCCAAAAGGCAGTAACTGCATGCCTAATAGTAAAGTGAGCAGAAGTACAGTCAGACAATAAACTATTAACAGATTAAAGAATCATTCAACTGGAAAATGCGCATGCCTGGGACGGTCGAGTGTAGGCCAACAGTAACCTATTGAGTAGCCCAACGTCTGCGGCGCTGGCCCAACATTGAACTAACATTGGATACATGTACAATTTTTGAGAGAGTCCTCCTGCCCGGCAAACAAAAAAACATTTGTATAACATTTATACAACGTCGGCCCAACGTATTCGAGTTGGTCCAACATTGCATAAGGTCATACAAATGTTTTTTGTTTACTGGGTGTCAATACAAGCTTGGGGTCAGACAATACAATCAGTTTATTTGCAAGTCAGCGACCAAGTAGGGTCCAGGGCTAAGGGCTTTGAATTATTAACTCATAGATGTCGCTCAAATCTATATGAACTTGCTGTGATTTGAGAACTTGCTCTTAATGAGGCTTTGGGTATGAAACGCATATTTTGTATTATTATGGAATAGGGCCTTGTTCTACCCACGGGCACTACTGAATTCTGGGGAACCCTTGTCCTGCGAATTTTTACAGTTGACCATACCTTAACTAAAAAAATCACGTTGCGGATCAAACGCTGCTCGTAAAAAGTGCACCAACTGTATCGCAAATAGAGTGCACAAAATAGTCACCAACACACCGTGTCGCATTGCGACTAATAAAGAGGCGGTTTAAAGGGCCGTAATAAACAAAGTAGCTACTTGGAAACGCATTTCTAAGTGCAGTAAGTATCTTCTGGAGCATGAATAACTCTTGTACCTGGTTTGAACAAAACGGTGATTTAAAACGAATTTGTCTTATGATCAGTGGTTGTTCAACCAGCCTACCGTTTAAAATTTAGTTCCCTTCTATTAATAATAAAATCACCGGCTTATTGTATAACGACATTCCAAATAAAGCAATTCCGTATGCTGTATCGATATGAAAGAGCTCCCCACAACATAATGATCGACACAATGTTGTTTTATTGCTGGGACAAACGTCGTGGACTGGGGATCAACATTAAAACGTTTCAAAACGATTGATTAACTAAAACTGAATAATTGGTCAGACTAGGAGAAGGAATATATATCTTGAAGCTAATTGTCATGATTAGTGTGGTCACAGTGCACCAACAATACATAAATAAAACTGCAAAACACAAAGAGGTGGTTGTTGCAAGTATTGGAGGTATATAATTACCATGGACTAAATGACAAGTTGATGATTATTTTGCCAACAAAAAATAACGACAATTGATGACTGAATCGACGCAAGATTGACGAAATCTGGTAATCATTTGGCGATGAAGGTAATTGTTTTGAAATCATTTGCAAACAGTTGGCGACTTACTGGCGAGCGTGGCGACCAATCTGCAAAATTAGGGACTTTTTTTAACACCCGGTTAAAAATGGCGCATTTGGCCTAATTTGTGGCAAGCTGTTCGCCTAATTTTCCTCTTTTGGCCCAGTTTAGCCTACATGTGCACAGAGGTGGCATAAACCCCCATTTATTTCTTTTTCATTTCGGCTAATTTCCAAATTAATTGTCAGTTTCAGGTTTCTCGCGATACTTACCGTGCCAAACACGAGCGATCAGTTGACATAGGTCTACATTTGGTGATAGTTCCACAACTTTGAATATTTAGGAAAAACGGATATCGGTTCAGAATGTCTTGGGGGGGCGGGGGGGGGGGGGGGTAGTGTTGCCGAATATATAGATATATATATATATATATCTTATACGCGTCCTTTTACCATGAATCAAGCATTGCTTGTATGGCTATTTTGAGTACCCATTGTGACAGGCCTCGAGATAATTTATTTTAGCCAGCAGTAGGCCCATTTGTCTATGAAATTACATATCGTAAAGCTACAACATTAAGGCCTGCTCAATCGTTTCTGTCGAGTAATTAAGTCGCCTGTGTCATAATCTGGCTAATTATTGCAATTATAATTACCCAGTAATTATTCAAACCACTATTTGAAACTACCCCTCTCCCCTGGTTTAGTCTAATTTTAAAACGATAAACGCACTGATATAGACCAGATTTATAATTGTGATTACGGTTTTTATAAGCTCCGGATACGGATTATATCATCTTAAACTTCGTTTATATCTCCGATAAGAACCTTGATGTACACGTATGTAAAAGTGATTTGACGGTACCAGCATATCGTATATATTTCAAACACAGAGGTTGTTAATTTCCATTATTAGGACATTCAATTTCAAATAGTTATATACGCCTTAAATAAAACGGCAAATTAAAACAGCTTCGGACGCTTTTCGTTTTGCCTGGTGCACACATTGATGTCTGATGCAATGTACGGTAATTTTATTTACAAAGACGGTGACCCGATATTGTTTAAAAGTTTGGTTAGCACTGCAGATGATCGACCAGCAGTGTTGGATCAGCGTCGAATGCGGTGGACCAACAGTGAAACATACTTTCCAAAATTACATTATTATGCACGAATACGAACACGCAGTGTACGGCGACAATGCCGAACACTGCAAACCGGATACGGTGCTCACATATATACCATTATTAAATTACGGGACGTATACAGATATGAAAAATAGCCATCAATTCAATATCAAGAATTAAAAATTTATGCACATGTGTCGCTACAAGTTATCGCGCTTACAAGCCAGTTTCGTTTCCGTGACCTGGTGACCTCGAAGTTATGTCAAGGTCGATCTTTACCTCTTAAGATTAGTGTCATGCACATGAGGTAAAAAAATAAAGATCGTAGGTCAAAGCGTGAGGAAGTTGCCATTTTGGTTTCTGGTGACCTGGTGACCTTGAAATTAGGTCAAGTTCACTGAATGTCGGGACATAGATTGAGTCATACACATGAGGTAACAGAATAAGGCCCTACTAAGTGAAGGCGTTACAAGTTATTGGGCTTACAGCGACCTGGTGACCTTGAAATTAGATCAAGGTCATTGAATGTCGAACTTGCCCTTCAGATTGTAGTCATACACATGATAAATTAAGGCCCTTGGCAAGGCGTTATGGAACTATCGATCTTACAAACATCTGCACCGCCCGCCCGAACGCCCGCCCGCCCGGCTCTGGTGATCACCACACCCCACAGCCTTAATATCAGAGGGGTAATTAAAAATTAATATTTAAAGGAAAATAATCTTAAACTGTTTAATTAAAAAGCAATAACATCAGGTCTCCGAACTATTTTTTTCAATTGTGAAGACTATTCCCGGCTCTTCTAGTCAGCACGTCGTTGGGGTTTTCCAATAATGGAATTCCTAACGTTAGTGCGGCATCGCACATGAAATAGACATCAATCGCTGCATGTCGCGATCCATAAAAACGGTATTCGTAGTCGTATTGGTGTTCGTTTATACGTGAACACCCACACCAAAATAACGTAAGACCGTTCGTATTCGTGAATATGTGTGTAGCTTTTAAAAGCATGCACACTGCGTATTAAGTTCCATCGTACATGTCAAGTTGAAGCGTCACAGGTATATGACGAACGTTCAAACTATAGGACTCCTTTGCGACTGCTTGGTGGGTTGGTGGGCCAGCATTTAAAAAAACATTGGCTCAACGTCTTGTTTAAGCTGGGATGGCCCCCGTGATTTAGTACCATCTTGACTTGACAATAGGCCTGTATAGACCTCAACTACCAGAATGACAACATTAGTAAGTCTGATATTTATATCGGCTTATGAAAAAATCAAAACAAAATAGCCACATGGCAACACTGGGCAACAGTTAAAATCAATATTTATTCTAGCGTAAATAGGTTATTACATATTTAAATAAAATTGCCTTTGTGTCAAAAGGCTAGAATTAAAAGGCCCGTTGATTGGGTTCTGGTACTTGCCTTTTGGTTTCTTGGTGTACTTTTTCAATTCTTTTTCAGTCACGTTGAATTTTTTGCAGATTTTGGCCACTTCCTTCAGATCCTTTCCTCCTTTCCCGCCTTTTCCACCCTTGTCGCCACCTTTTCTTCCATCCTCGTCCACATCGTCGTCATCCTCACCTCCTTTTCCTCTCACAGCAAACTAGCAACCAGTAAATACACATCAACATCTAAAAGTAAAGTTATTATTATGACGCTAAACGAAAGTTTTGAAATGCTCAAAACCTTTCAATCGTAGACATTATTCTGATCGTAAATCAATGTTAACTCTATCTCATATCAAGTTCAATGATTTGTAAAGCATCGTAAGGCATCGCAAGATTTTTTACACGATCATGGTAAAATATAGTTTAATAACTTGCTAGTATACGATAGTCCGCGATTTCTTTATATCTTTAAGACACAAGGCAGAATGGATTCAGAAACGAGGAGCATGCAGGCCAACAAACTACAGGTCACGAAAGGCTTTACCCACCGTAGTCTTTGCCTTCTTTCTCGTTGTATTTCCCTTTGTTCCATCAACTCCCCCATGGCAACATAATTTTCACCTATATCTCTTTTTATGTTTATTAAGCATAATACAATGTATTACAACGACCCACTTACTTTAATCGAAAGTAGGACATAATGGACATTAAATAATACGACTCACAACATCATAAGCACGCAAATGATTCAATTTAAACAGATATGCACGTTATAACCACAAAATACCAGCGTGCAAATTACGATGAGGCCAAGCTCGGCGACTGCGAGCGCATTTTGTTTACAATTCACGCAAAATTATTATATAGTCTACATCCAGTCGAAAAGTTACAGGATGAAAACGTAACATTTATATAATATAAAAGCCGCCTGGCATCTCACCATTAGTGACCGAAAGATATGTGACGAGGGATTTGAAAGGGACGACTGGCTTTAGTTTACCCATTATTATTATTAGCTACCTTTTATTTTACTCATTATTGTTTAGCTATCAATGTCACGTGACATGGCCTATGACCTCACCTCCGACAGGACGTCTTCCACTACCCTCTCCACCAGGTCGTACTCTTGAACCTGTCGCTCCTCGTCCTTGGAGGGGTATCCATTCACCTGGATCACACAGACCAGCAGACACACACGGATCAGGAGGGTACTCATGACGGACGCACTTTCTGAAACAGGACCAGTACAGCGACAACTCCACACGCGGTTGTTCAGTATCTGGCACTGGTCAGCAGTGTCTGGTCTCCTTTTATAGCTTACATCCAGGCTCATACACCGGTGTACACGAGACATTGAACCAATGTAGGGTTGGTGTTGGGCCAACGTCGTAGGCGGTGGGCCAACACCAACTCTACATTGGTTCAATTATTCGTGTTTGTGGGTACACTGTTGTACAAAAACCATGACCAACTCAGTAAACGTAAAACATTTATATGACATTTGTACAATGTTGGACCGACGTCAAAGACGTCGGGCCGACGTTGTACAAATATTATACAAATGTTTTGCGTTTACTGGAAACATTTAACTGACGTCTCTCCCGCAATGTCTATTTTGTTATATAAGCCGGCGGAGTTTTCAATTTTGGCTTTAGGTTGGTACAGTTCACGGAAAAGTATCTCTTCATTTTGATACTTATTTTGCTCGGTATTTCCTTTTAATTCCCTTTTTATTATTTTGTCACGAGATTCAAATATTTCATTTTTATAATGTCTTTGGAGTATTGATATCTTGAGATCAGAATCAGTCAGAAATCAGAATCAGTGAAGCTGAACTCTCTCAGAGAACACAAGATCTAAAGCCGATATTGATTTGATGCTGGGCCAGCGTCGTATGCTGTGGACCAACATCAAATAAACATTGGATCTATGATCTGCGTACACCACTATTGCTTTTAACGTCCAGATATTTGTGTACATCACGATGCTGTACATGTCTTGATGTCCACAGATACATCCCAGCAAAACAGGGTCTGCGTTGACCCAATGTCGTTTTTATGTTGCCTCAGTGTCGCTGACGATGGCCGACGTTTAATGAACTTTAGGTCAACTGAGTTGTCTACTGATATTGCCCGCAGGATGATCCCAGTACACGGGACGTTGGTTCTATGCTGGTCTACTATTGGGCCAGTGTCTAAGACGGTAGACTAATATTAACCAGCATAATACGGACTTCGTATATCCCGGCAAACACGCGACGTTTAACCATTGTACGCTTTATGTTGGCCCACCGCCTGCGACGCTGGCCCAACATCAAGCATACAATGTATAATGATTTTTGTGTAGCAATACCATACAACTTTGTTTACATGTCAGGCAACAATTTTTTAAACTTTTTTTTCATCGCAAGAAAAGCCTCGATTCCATTTGTACTGGCTTCAATTGTTAATAAAATATGTCTACACAAAAAAAGCATACAATTGGTCAACTTCTCGTGTTCACCAATCGAAAGTGTGCAGCGTCAGAGCTTATCCCGCAAGTATGTGACACCTGGTGAATGATGAAAAATAATACAACTTCAAAGGACTACATTTTAAGGGGGATTCGCCAGGTGGCATGCATCATCCTAGTGGAAGTGCTATCTCAAACACAGTCGGATGGATTGTGCACAGATTCACTAAAAGTTGAGTCAAATACTAAAAATCAAGCATTACTAAAAACAACAAAGCTAAGACAGCCAAGTTAGCACAATTAGTTTTAACCTGTGTTGTTTTATCGTTGGATCCACGTCGGCCCAGCATTAAACAAGCATAGGCCTACCCATCAAACATGGGACGCTGATTCAATGATCCGAAGCCGATGTTGTTCCAACATTAAATCAAAATTGGTTCAACTTGTCATGCTTACGGGGTCGGGTCAATGTCTCGTTGACCAATGCCAAATCTTGCCCTCCATTGACAGTTACCAATCAAATACATTTGGTTCTATTAGTATGATTAATCTAAAAGTTATTATAGGCCTATCAACTATAATGTTGGAAACACAATTAACGAAGCAAAAATCTGACACTATTTTACCCCAGTCACACGAGCACTTTAACGCGGATTGAATCCGAGATAAATATTATATCCCGGGTTTACCACGGGATCGTTCACATGGTAAGCGGGGCAGATTCGCTTTGAATGAATTAACACGGGATATTTTCGATAATTCTCGCCCCTACTCAGGAGGTGGGGCAAATGTTTTATCCCGGGATAAAGCGTGTAACTGATACTATATCCCGAGATTTATTGTACGTCTGACAGCAAGATGAGTCAGACACGGGTTTAACCTAGTAATAGCGTTCCAGGAAGATGAAGTAGGCCCTACAAATATATTTTGAAGATTACAGTATTAATTACCAGAAAGCAACACAATGTATGTTTGTTGTGATAAAGTGTTATGTCTTACATTAAGTTGAACACGCTGAAACGGCTGCAGGACTGTATGTTCTCCGTGGAGTTGAAATGGCACACGAATAAACATGTCCAGTGACCAGGGGGTAAGATGTAAAGTCGGATGACAGGTCATCAGACTTGATATCATACTATAAACCTGCATCTTTACCTTTTATTATTATGTCATAAAATACACTCTGCAGATCCCTTCGAATTCGGGCCACTTAGTATAGCACATTTAGTAAAAAAGGTTACCAAATGTATGCATGTATGCATCCTAAACTATTCTATATAAATTTGACATAAGCCAAAGAACCTTCAAGAACCTTTTATATTGTCAATAAAGACCAGTGGTAGAGTAGGCGGATGAAGCTATTAGCAGATTGGTGAGGACTTAAATCATGCTAATGTGAACATCTGTGCGTTTGTCTTCCAGGACAATTTACTGCATCCAGGGAACATACCTCAATCTGTATTCGAAAAATAGTGCATACGGGCACGTTGTATTCTCTTACATGATTGCCCTATGTTCAAAAGGTCATATATTCAGAAGGTCCTATGTTCAGAAAGTCCTATGTTCAGAAATATTTGTTTAGAAGGTCCTATACTCAGAAGGTCCTATATGTTCAGAAGATCCTATATTCAGAAATATTTGTTTGAAAGGTTCTATATCAAAAAGGTCTTATGTTCAGAAGGTCCTATATTCAGAAGATCCTTTGCTCAGAAGATCTTCTGCTGGAACACATTTCCATCTTTCAGCTTCAGTTATAAAAACATCCCGCATTTATTTTTTATTCCCTTCATAACTTTAATATTCACTATTTCTAGGGATGCACGCGAGGGAGTTCCAAAGTTACGACGTTCTCGGAACTTCAAATTCCGAAATCCCCCAAGTTCCCTAAGACATTCTGCAAATAGGAGCTTCTGAATATAGGAACTTCTGAGCATGAGACCTTCTGGACATATAATCTTCTGAACAAGAACCTTCTGAACATAGGAGTTACTGATTATAGGATCTTCTAAACATAGGACCTTCTGAACATAGAACCTTCCGAACAAGCACCTTCTGAACATAGGACCTTCTGAACTTCGGAACTTCTGAATAAGGATCTTTTAAACATTGGACATTTAACTGCGCCATTGGGCCTTTAACTGCGCCAGTACTATTTATCCCGAGTTTAACCCCAAAACATGTAATGTGTGAGGCCAGAACGAGAACTAATCCGTGTCTGCATGTACCGGGATTACCCGCTATAAAGTTTGTGTGACCAGGAAATGTGGACTAACCCGAGTTATATATTGTGGTATAAACCCGGGATAAATGAGCCGAGTCTATCCCGAATTCAATCCGAATTAAAGTGTGCCCGTGTGACGGGGGTTTCATAATAGGCATAGCAGCCGCTGTTATGGAAATGTCCCTACTTTTCACAGCTTGTTATATTTTTGCATTGAAACTCGATTTGACAGTTAAACATAGTTTGAAAATACAATATGCTAGGCAACCGTCTGCGACGCAACATTGGGCCAATATCTCGTGTTTGCCTTATTCCCTGCAAATATATATGAGACGTTGACCCAATGTTGATTTAATGCTGGGCCACCGTCTGCGACGGTGGCCCAGCTTTAAAGAAACATTTGGTGTCATTAGTCAGATCTCAGGTGGTGCTCGTGGCGCAGACAACTTCACCAAAATGGACAGATTTTTTTGTTCAATGTAATCTTCATCCGCACCTCGCCTTTGAGGCGAGGGTGACAATAGCGGAGCCAGACGTCCACACGGGGGGAATCTCCTATGATCCTCATAGAACAACAGTCTCTGGATCTCTGTTTGTCATAGGGATATACAGGCTCACATTCTCGATTTTTAAAAGAAAAAATGCATGCAGAAGAAGTTGAGCCAATGTCGGTTTAATGCTGGTCCAGCGTCGTATATTTTGATATATTTTTTAGCTTATAACATGCTTTGTGTGGCTGTCCATTTGTGGCATTTAGGAACTTCAATCCACATCAGTCGAAAGTAAATGATTGAGTGTGAAAATGAATTTTAAATGAATATATCATTGATTTGAAACTGGAATTTTATGCTGCGTCTACAATTAATACTTATATTTTGCATCATTATCATTCTCAGACAATTGAATACAAGGTTTTAAATTGTGATTCGCTACGCGAAAAGAGCAGTGAGGTATACATTTTTTTTCAGTTGATTTGATAGCCGTTGTTTGTTTCATTTTATTGACTAAAATCTTTTTTTTTTAGTTTGCTTACTTTTTGTTTTATGAGATTTTTAATATTTTAGATTTAGTTATATAATTTTAAATGACGTCATAAATACTTGCAACAAATCCGCCGGGATGTACCTTCTCGCATGGCGGTTTATACAATAATTGTAAGGTCATATTTGCTTTCATTTTATTTGTATTTTTTTTTCTAAATAACCGCTATTGTTACAGTGTTTTACCCGGAA
Organism: Flabesymbios commensalis; assembly: GCA_964017125.1. Classification (NCBI taxonomy): domain Eukaryota; kingdom Metazoa; phylum Annelida; class Polychaeta; order Terebellida; family Flabelligeridae; genus Flabesymbios; species Flabesymbios commensalis. Next base: position 87,285,103 of record OZ024902.1, read on the forward strand.
TTTTTCCATTCACTTAAATGTATAGGTATATACTATATAAGAAAGCATAAAAAGTATCGATAATTCAATAAAATGTTGCTATAAGAAGGGCATCGGCCCATTTCAGGATTCTACCATTTTAATACTGCAACCATTCACATGATGATCGTTTATTCAGTCAAAGCCATAAAAAAAAATCCGGAATTTCAATGAAATAAAAAAGCAAATAATATCAGTTAGTCACTGAACAAATTTATCAATGCATACCACGGGTAGCATACCAGTGAAAAAAAGTTCTAAACTTCTATGGATGGATGGCGAGGTATGACATTTGCATATTTGTAAACATACTGCTTGGACTGCGGCCAAACGAGCAAACAATGCACTGATGTGAAAAGTGTTTGCAAAACAAAACAAAAATAATGCTCAGAGATAAACGTAACTGTTTTATGTCCGATCTAGCCCTGTTCATAAATAATAATACTAAGCGTTTCTGGTCATTTTGTCGTATCAACACCAATTATTGCCAGATACCTGCTGTGGTATTTGATGGCCATAACGATGCCATTAACTACGCTGATAAAGAAAACATGTTTAACGATTAATTTCACTCTGTGTTTAACTTTTCCACTTCAAGGAGAGATATCCCATTGGGCACACGACGTCGTTGCGACGTTGGATCAACGCTATGGACGCTGATTCTACGTCGCAACGACGTCGTGTGCCCAATGGGATTGCTCTGCCGATATTGGTTTAATCGATGTACCTTAGGCGTGGATCTATTCTAATGCTGTACAAATTATTCATAGAGAAGGCAAAAAATTCAAGGTTGATAATTACAGACCAATATCACTGCTTAGTGAGAGTAAAGTTATGGAACTACTTGTATTTAATCATATTTATCCAGCTGCCATTCCACATTTACACTTCTTATACACTCTTTTATAATACATCGCCAATACTGTTTTATTTTTAAAATAGCGCTACTAAAGAAAAATGGGAATTCGCGAATTCTAAACTTTGTGAAAAGTCCCAAAATCGAAATTTAAAAACAAATTACCAGATCTACAGTAGGCCTATACTTTGATCGAATTGCTCGCTTATGGAACGCTTTATTATGCTATTATATCCGAGACGCTAATAGCTTGTATGTTTTTAGAAAAAACCTCAAAGAATTATATCTCGCTATTGTAAGTTCATTTGACGTGAATAATCGATATACCTGAAACCTGGCTTTTGCTTGTGTAAGTTGTCGCATGTATCGTGAACTTTGTATGTATAGTTGCATTAAAAAAACTATTTGTGTAATTTGCCTCGGCTGTGACACGGCTGTTTGAGCTGGGACTGGCCAATACATTATGTGATTATCACTGGTGTCTTATTGTTGGTGCTTCAAACGCGAGATGGCTATTTTGAGCTGACTTCAACTGTTTGCACCTAGAATTAAAGCTCTTTGGTATTTTTTATGAATATATTATGTTCCGAAGTTGATAACATGTTGAAAGCTTTTTACTCAATGATTAATAGTGTGATTGTACTATTTTTACAACTGGAAATTCAAATAACTTATTCAAGATGGACATTTGTGTAAAGATAAGTCAGAACATAAGTCAGTGTCTTTACCCAGCAAACACAAAAAAATGTATAACATTTATATAAGGTTGGTGCAACGTCGAAGGCGTTGGTCCGACGTTGTATTAATGTCATACAAATGTGTTGTTTGCTGGGTAGTCTGCTAATATTTAGCAGACTACCCTGCAAATACAAAACGGACGATAAGTGTTACTAACCACTCACAATCCGTGGACGTGCACTACCCTAAATTTTTACTGTTTGTGGTAGGCCTACATATAAGCAAATGGAGTAGAACTCTGTTGTCCAGAAAAAAAAAATTTAGCATAGCACATCCAGATAACTATATCAACGTAAATGCCACGTTGATACAACGGGTTGTGAAAGCATAACTGAGCTACAAAATCAATCTAATGTATTGATAATAATTTATTGATATTTAACTTTCGCTTAATTTAGTCTTGGTCTGGGTTTCAATTCCTCTAATTTATTTTATTTAGCGTTATTACATATAGGGGAGAGGATGCAGAATACAAAATATAATGCTTATAATTTAACCCTACTGCTGGAACCGTACATATATACGGTTTCAAGCATATCTTAGATCGATAAAAATAGCACTAAGAGTTTTTGATAGATGCTCAGTTGATCCAATTTTTCAATATTAGAAATGTCTATTTTTCATAAATATAAATATTTTTCGTCATTTGGAGCTGGAAATTGCGTCAGCAATTCCAGCTTCAAATGAATGAAAAATAGAAGCAAACAATTCAACAGCACAATGGTAAAAGTGATCCATATGATGGACAGTTCCATGGATCTGCCAATGAAGTGACTCAGAAAAGATGAGACGTCCAGCATATGCTGGCTGAAAGTTGATCCATCGTCTACGGCATCGATTCAACATTAATCCAACATAGGTTCGGCGTGTCCAGCTTGGTATATTATTATATACCAACAAATCATCATAACCGCATCGCCTTCAAATTAAACGCCTCGCATAGGCTATACTCCAAACACAAGCAAATGTCTTAGCATAACATCTACATCTATATCGTACATGATCAACATTTTGGTATAAATGTGTGGGCCATATTTCAGTTACGTAGGAGAAACTGACATGATACAAGGCAGTAACAAACATACATTTTTAATATTATGTAGATGTCAGTTCGTCACATAGTGTGTTATATGCATCGGCAATGAGCAATTACTTGATGTAGTCAACCGGCATATTATACATGGTGTGCTAAATATTTTTCTGTAATCAAATTAAACGACAATTCATCGTTGCTATATTTTTTAATTGCGCGAATGCTGTAAGGGGCAACCGTAGGCCTAAGCCCAAGCCTATCATATTAAAATTCGCACGGTAACACTTATTGTGATTCGTGGACGACTACCCACCCTCTAGCCCTAAAAGGGTTAATTTATTCCGGCATAATTACACAGATGGTTGTGTGTGTGGTACCCGTATTAACACGGAGCCGGGTTATGAATAATTAAAAACCCAAGGCGCCTGTTCGCGCGCCGGCCTGTCAACAAATCCATTTTTTAGCATCACACACCCGGCTCCCGACACAGCATGTCCATTTGCGGACGGCCCGCGACTCCGTACGCGACGGAAACCCGTTTAAGCCCCGCGCTGCGGACCCCACACCTGTGGCCCCGCGCGCGAGGTATTTTTCACCCACGCCAGGTCGCGAATCGCTGCCGCGATTCACGACCTGACGTGGATGAAAAATAGATAAAATATGCCGACTTTGCAAAGGTGTGGAAGTGTTTTTTGGTAAGATTTCTAATGTATTTTGAGGGATTTTTTGCGGGAAAATAATCCCTCCCGATCCAGAATCTCGCAGACGTCAGGGTTTGTGACTTGTTGAACAGCTCAGGCATCAGTCATCTCGGCCTGGCAACCTACAAAGCAAAAACCGGGATTATCTTGTCCGCAAGTCAACTGTCAAGGGGCGACCGGGATTCATCCATCTGACAAAGAATCTGTCTTGTTCCACCAAAAGTATTTTACGCTCTTCGATTCCACCTCTTTCCCTCCGATATTGAGCTCGTTCGCCGCGTCCGTCAGTTGTCGCCGGCCGTCGATTTAAACTTGCAAATCTGTTTTGTGAATTGTAAATCAATCTCATAAATATTCAGAGCCTCTGTTTAAAGATGGGTCTTTTAGTGTTTTCGTGAGTCGCCGCGGGGTGTTAAGGGTGGATGTAGCAGATGACGACGCGCTAACTGCCAAAGAGGTGGAACAGCTAATTGTACGGCTGTTATGGGTATTGGAGTGCCGCCCTCCGGGCCCATCAGTCAGTCAGTGACGTCACTTTCTCATAACCAACAACTAAACCCATTTTCATCATGACAGGTCAAAACATTTGGAAGGAGTCTATACATGACTGTTATCTCACGTGTAGTGCATGGGAATTTCGTCATCTTGGGATTAAAGGGTCGTATCTGCCACTTTACAAAGTGGCAGATACGACCCTTTAATACCAAGGTGACGATTTGATTGCCATGGTGTAGCGCAAAGTGATCCTTTTTCAGATATTCAACCCAAAGTTTTGTTCTGGTGGAGATAATCAAGGTTTTTTCATTTTACTTCATGCATCATGCATCACGTATCTGACAAATTGTCCCCTTGAAGTTGGAAGGTGCTAAACTGCCGCTTCACAAAGTGGCAGGTTGCACCTTCTAACTCCGAGGGGACGAAATTATATCACAGGTTATACCAAGAAATCCCTAAGAAAAGTCCTTGGTTATACCATGGAGTTTACACCTCCCTGGTTAAACCAAGAGTGTTTCTCCTAAAAACAATTGACACACAATTTAGAAGATGCACCTGAAAATTTGCACCGCTTAACCCTTAAAGCGCTGAATTAATTTGTAAAAAACATCGCAACCAAAGGGTTTTTTCAATTTGAAATCATCATAAATGCCTTAGTCAGCTCTTTCTTATTCATTTGAATACCTATGCTATAGGTCTACGGCCATTAGAAAATTTTTAATCTTACAGTGTTGGGATCGATTTTAGACGTCAGAATCTGACGTCGACAGACGTCAGATTCTGGCGTTTAAAGTCGATCCCCGCGCTGTAAGGGTTAATCAGATGTCCATTAACCCTTACAACGCTGAAATATTTTTGTATAAGCTATGGAGTCGGAAGGGTTTTTTCAAATTGAAATCATCATAAATGTCTTAGCTAATTCTTTGCGCTTCATTTTAATATCTATGTTATTAAACATTTCTGACGTCTAAATCGGTCCCCGCGTTTAAAGAGTTGTAAGTGAAGGTATCCCTTCATGGAAGCTGTATATTATATATTCTGCTATCGTCATATTATGTCTTAAAGAAAGCCTTTGTTCCATTTACTAGTATATTAGTTATATCATACAACAAATACAAGAACTTGTTCATCTTATTTCTGGTGACCTACCAATAAAATATAATTTACGATTATGCAATGCATAACTTTTTAATTCAAAACCAACAAAGGGTGGCCAACGTGCTGGCGACCACGATTTCTTAAGGATGGTCTCCTGACTTTACTACTGTCCCCAAATTTATTATGTACAACGTTGTATTTCTATATGTCAAATAATTGTATTACAATCACGAAATAGGCAAATGCATTTAATGTTAGGTCGTTGTCGCTTTTTCAAATTGACACAAATTGTCTTTTGCCTTGGGGATCTGTGATATATTTAAATGCAACCGATATGACAGCGGTGTCATTACAAAATTGATTTAAGCAATGCGATAATGTCATAAGTAATAATATAAGAAGCGCACAAGAAGTGAATAAGTATTCATTTACCACGACTCTATAACATTATATTGTTCTTGATATTAAACTTGATAATAAACTTTTTTAGACAAACACACTGGTTTTAATTTATCCATTTAAACGAATCAACACACGGTGTGGTCTCTTTGATTTAAAGGATCTTAAAATAAATATTTTACATCCCCGCAATAATGCCTGGATCGCAAAAAGTTGCAATATATTGAGGTTTTCACATTGATGGTCATCAGCACACTCGACACGTCGACGATGCTTGTTCAATGTTGGGCCACCGTCTATGACGTTGGCCCAACATTAATCCACCATTAGGCCGACGTGTCGTGATTGCTGGGATGTTTATCCGGATGAGTCTTTCAATAATCTGGGTGTGTCTCCTCTCTTTCCTGAGACACACGACATCTACAGTTTCCGGTGCGCTTCCTCAAAGTCCCAATGAGGCCGTTTTCTTCGTATTATTGATATTATGTGAAAACTTGATCATTTTCCGTTAATGTGAAAGCCAGACAGCTAACCAGAATCGGATCAATATTATTGACATAAAAACGCAGAGCAAAAGTGATATGAAAACACGGCGATCAAAGAGGCGTCAATACATAGCTCATTTTTGACATTAACCCTTTGATGGCCAAATTATTTAATTTGAATTTTTACCCACTTGAAGATGTGGATCGCGTCAGCGAGACACAACTTCAAGTGAATGAAAATTATGCAGATTTTTAAAAATAGAGGTCAGCGATTTTTCATTGATGTCACGTTTTATTTTCAACATGTTTTAAGACTGGTATTTAATGTCCTAAGTAAAATGAAAAGAATATAATCGGGATCAGGATTTAAAGGGTTAAAAAGGTTGATGATGAGGTTGAGTCACAGAGATCACATGGATTAATCCCAAAACTGTAAAAAAAAACATTTTAACAGTCATAAAGCGATTTCTTGTTTCACACTCAGGGAATGTATTAACCGTATAACTTGTTGTTATGTAATATGCCACAAGGCTATTGTATGCAATGCTAATGTGCAGTTCCACATAATCTATTTACGGGAAAGACACGACGGCAATGGGTATTATTAATTAATCTATTTTATGACATGGAAATCTATGGACAGAAAATCGGCTGAGTCACTCTTCCATTTGTCAAGAGTAGAACACTATACCTGGCCTGTTGCATCTCCTCTGTCTCAAAGACAAAACAGTTATAACAGATAGCAAACTTGATACATTCAAACAGAAATATTTCCAATTGTTCATTTTTAAACTTGTTGGCTTTTTAGTCATAATTTGTATACAAAACATATCAACTTTAAAGCGACACAATCAGGCTGAAAGAAAATAAAAATCAGTATTTTTATTTTGGCTTTTTAATATGGCCATAAGATGTGAACATGTCCATAGTCTAGAATTGTGGGAGTCTTTTAAATTTTGGGTTGCTGTGGCAAAGTAGCAAGTGTGCCGAAAGCCCCATTTATCAGTTATTTCCGTATTTTGGTCACGAATGTCCGAAATTCAATTTCGTCCTTATTTCTTGCTTAACTGGTATAGTGGGGGCCCTGGGGTGGTGGTTACCATCGCTGCCTTTCACGCCAGAATTCGGGGTTCATTTCCTGGTCTCGGCGGTTTGAAAGATACAAAAATGTTTCTTCCCCATCCACTCGTAAAACTCGTGGGGAGCCTCCGTGACCAAGAGGTAGCGTGCTCGACCTCAAACCTCCAGGGTTTGAATTTCGAATCCTGTGTCTCGACGATAGTGTCATCTCACTCATTTCACCTGGCCCAGTTTAGCCTGTATGTGGACAAAAGTGGCCAAAAGTCCGATTCATTTCATTTCATTTTTGCTTAACTGGTAAGTGCGCAACACAAAATTTAAAAAAAACTTACGCAATTCTAGTCTATGGACATGCTCACATCTTATAGCAATATTAAGAAGCCAAAATAAAAATACAGATGTTTTAATAATTTTAGCCTGATTGTGTCGCTTTAATAATAAAATCGGCTCATGTGATGGATTGGCCTATGTGATGTCCATCGCCACATTCTACACTCAGCCTCAATTTTGTGACAGGCAGAAGTTTAGATTTGTAACAATAAAGCACTCTTTTCAAGGCCTATATAAATTATAAAGCACTGTGAATCATGTTTCTGAACACCCTCACGCCGACCAGAGAGCCCTGCATTACCAGAATCGTATTCCGGCGCTGCTCAATCCATTGTGATTTAAAATAATATAATAGTCTGTGTTTTCTGTGAAACCAGATGATTTGAAGGATTCGATTTGAAGTCCGCGAGCACGGAAGCCACAGCGCACCTGATACCAGTGATCCAGATGGGCGGTGTAGATACACTACATGCAGGGAGCTGATCCCTATCTATAATACGGACCTGCATAACCAGCAAACATCGTACACTGATCTCATGTTGTTGTAATGTTGTGCCACCGTCTGCGACGCTATCCCAACATAAAAGCAACATGCAGTTAAGGTGATTTGTTGCTGGAAATTGTTTACTCGTACCAAGAATAACCTCTGATTTTGGCTCAAACTTCATGTCACCGATCTTCGTCTTGAGTTTCAGGTAATAAATTTGATAAACAAAAAGCTATTTGAATTTGAGGTGCATATATAAATGTTTTAAGCATTTCGGTGTCGGGAGTAAGTCAACAAAATATGCAGTTTTGTTGTCTTCTAGAGTTTTGACAGTTGTGATGCAATATAGTTACAATAATCTAATTTGCAAGTGCACGTCACGGATATGATAAAACATAACGTAGGCCTACGTGTTTTTTGGGAGATGTATTTTCAAAAACTCCTTTAACCCTTTAACCGCCGGTGCCGCATATATTCGGGTTTTTATTTTTTATTAGCAAATTTAAGTACCACCTTTTAAACACGTTAAAGATAAAATGTGACATCAATCAGCAATATTTGAAAACAGTTGACCTCCATTTTGTCAAATCTGAATAATTTTCACTCACTTGAAGTTGTGGATCGCGTCAGCGAGACACAACTTCAAGTGGGTGAAAATTTATATTGAATAATTTGGCGGTTAAATGGTTAACTCTTACAACGCTGAAATATGTTTAAGTAAATCATGGAGATCAAAGTGTTTTTTTAATTTGAAATCGTCATAAATGTCTTAGTTTGCCCTTTCCGCTTCCTTTGAATACCTATGTTATGGGTCTGAGGCCATTATAAATATGGTAATTCTTTCAGTGCGGGGATCGACTTTAGACATCAGAATATGTCTACATACGTCAGATATGGTTAGATATGCCAAAATTTCTTGTATTTCTCAACACTTTTTTGGGAATATGGTTCAAATCGCACGATTTTGAGGATGAGCCCAAAATAAGTTATTGTTAATTTGCAGAAACTTAATACGTTATGACCTCACAAAATATGCAAATTTATCTGACTTCGTAGGCATAATATGCATAAAGCTTGTTAGAGCCGTTTTAAATGTCAGCTTTGGAATATTAGTCCGCTTGTTAATTTTTTCGCCTCCGCCGCGAAGCGAGCGAAGGCATTATGTTCTCGGGTTGTCCGTCCGTCCGGCTATCCGGCTGTCCGGCCGTCCGTCCGTCCGGTCATGTATTTTTGTACTACGCCAACCTGGTCCAACAGATTGAATTTATAATTTATACCCCTCCGGCAATTTTTTTTACCAAAGGTCAAGATCATAGGTCAAAGGTCAAGGTCAAAGATGCAAAAAAATGTTTTGTTTACGCGATTATTGCATCTCTCCAATTTTTTATGTGAAGTTACTCATGAGTATGGAGATGACCTGATTAGATTTTCAGCTTTCCACCGATAATCAAAATGGACTCCAGCTGGCGACTAATTTTTTTTTTTTACTTGAATATGTTTTTTTTACAATTCACAGTAATGCTTTGAAACTTGGTATATATAGGTGTCTGCGAGTCTATTGGTATTGACCGTTTTCATGTGCGAACGAGGCTACGGTGGCCATATTGATTTAGTCATTTTATTCCATAAAAGTGGTGCATCTAATTGTTATCAAACTTTGCCATCACGATATCTCAGAAAATCTTGGTCAGGCAAAAAGGAGAGTAGGCCTATATGGGCCTCATGTGATGGCAGAGGCATACAATTGACGCATATGCGTCAAATTTCCCTTCTAGTTTTCATATATTTCTTAGTTATTATTTTGCGAATGTCATAGTCCCATGCATTTTACATTGTATAAATATACTGCAAAAATAATATCTGCCGCAACAGGATTCGAACACGGTATCCCCGGGCCCTGAACAACGTATAACCAATGCGCTGTACTGGTTATGAAGCTCAAACGAAGACCTGCATTAATGGTCAGGGCCCATTTTCGAAATTTCTGACTTGGTAAGGCATTTTTCAGTAGAATTTGGCATGCAGTTGTTCTTACACAATTTGGGAACGCTGATTCCAAATCTGCCCCATGCCAAGCTATATTTTGTGTTTTTCCTACTCAAAATTCAAAAACAAAATGGCCGCCAAAATTAGTGAAAATGTCACAACTTTACATCAGGGCTTGGATTACAATGAACATAAAAACATCAGTTCGGTGTATTAAAACCCACCTGAGCAACATACTTAAAGTCCCCTAAATTTCACCTTGTGCGTTTGCCGCTAGAGGACAAAATCCAAAATGGCCGCCACTGCAAGGCAATGTACTATAACTTTGCTTACAAATAACGTAAAGATGTGTTTTTGGTGTCTACATATAGGTTTCTCACCCCCGGGAATTCAATTAAGAGTCGTGATAACATCTATTATCAATATTTCACAAAGTTATGGAGGAAAAAACAAATGTTGCGCCAGGAAAACGACACATCGTAGGCCAGTGTAATAACAATGATTTATTTATTAAAGTCATTATTTCACATTTAGAAGCCGAGGGAAACAAACTAATATCCGGCATGTTGTAAAAATGTTTAGACTATTGACAATTTTTTTTAATGATTGTTTATCACTGTCCGGCACTAGATAACCTGTCGCTCACCATATATCCGTACTAGGCCTATTAGTATGTGGCCTATGTGATATCCACCTGCATCGTGTTTTTACAGTACCGTAAGGAAGAAAGCAATAATTTAAATGTGCGTTGGCCACGGGTGGCACCCTCCTGCCCAAGCCCTGTACTGGGGTTAAGCAAAACATAAAGTTAATCCATCAAGGTGGTCTGCATAACTATGGCAATAATGACACACATAAATGTTCCGTTCCTATTGAGACAAGAAGTCATTTAAATTTAACAATTTATGATCTTAGTAACTAGATATATTGTGCTGGTTAAAACGTGCACATCACATACAAATTATGTAAATCGGATTGACAATTTACATTATCATGATAATAGTATTATCTTAATTTGTATATTTTTGATCAGAATAGATACCGTACAAAAGCCTGGTAATGCGCTGATAACACAGTTTTCAGACATAATTGAACGGATAAAGTCCCAACCATCGGCTCAGAGATCCACACAAAACCGTAATGTAGGCTACACATATATCTACTCCCCTAACTTGAATGAGATAGATGATATCACCATCAATAACTATGATAAAATACAGTTATACTATATCGGAAATCTGTAATTTGGTGCAGAAGTTGACCTATATATGTTTTGAACATATAAGATTCATGGTTGAGGACACGCTAGGGTAATGTTGAAAATACTGACGATGAATTTATTTTTTAAAAATAGTTTGAACATACACCATCTTCAGAAGATGTTAGTAACTAACCTAGTCTTGGCAACTTAATGCTATAGAAATACTATAGACACATTGTCATGAACAAGTCACCAAAGATTATTGGGTGCACTATTGCAACGAGATATAATGCAGAATATGTGGTAATTGGGGCAATAGTACCGTTCGTAGCACGATCAGGATGTTTTTATGAAGATCAACATAAAATACAGAAACTTTCTAGATGTGGTCGTGATATGGTAGAATGTATGTGGAATCAGTAGGTTCTGGTCATGCATGCTTCTAATCATATATAAGCTCTCACTCTCACATAATATACAATAACCCAACAAGTTCAGTTGTGTCTTGAAGTGGTATGGGAGCGACCACCCTATTTTGCAGGAAGAGGTATCAATGTTAAAGACAATAAGTCTTACCATATATAAAGTGATGAAATCATATGATGGACGTGAAGATATTTAGGTCCCTAATAACTATATGTCTCCTCCAGACATAGTAGATTAATTGGCAACTAAATGCTATAGAGTGTCATGAACAAGTCACCAAAGCTTATTGGGTACACTATTGCAACAAGATATGATGCAGAATATGTGGTAATTGAGGCAATAGTACCGTTCGTAGCACGATCAGGATGTTTTTATGAAGATTAACATAAAATACAGAAACTTTCTAGATGTGGTCGTGATATGGTAGAATGTATGTGGAATCAGTAGGTTCTGGTCATGCATGCTTCTAATCATATATAAGCTCTCACTCTCACATAATATACAATAACCCAACAAGTTCAGTTGTGTCTTGAAGTGGTATGGGAGCGACCACCCTATTTTGCAGGAAGAGGTATCAATGTTAAAGACAATAAATCTTGCCATATATAAAGTGATGAAATCATATGATGGACGTGAAGTTATTTAGGTCCCTTATAAATGTATGTCTCCTCCAGACATAGTAGATTAATTATCTTTCATACAGAGTATTTATTACTTATCTATTATATTATTTTGTAATAAACATTGATCATCTAATAATCTATGCAAGACACATGTATCCTACATCAAAAACATTCCATGCACACTGCGATGTTATCTCAGATGAATATATAACAGATAAAGTACAGAATCAGGGAGGAGGGCAATACAGTTTCAGTTCAATGTTCAAATTCACCACTTTTGGTAAAGAACAATGCCATTCAACTATTCAACGAGCACTGGTATTTAAGTGTGAAAAATACTGAGGTACATGATGGGACGTTAAATCTTATTACGTCAATCAAATTGTTTGTGGTAGTCGTAGGAACTGATGTAAATTTGCCCATTCTGCTTTCGAAACGTACTCATCATAGCAATGCCTTGCTGTGTAAACCTAGAACTGGTGATATTTATCGTACCATTCAATGGCTTCCACAACACCAGCACATCAATTCTAAAAGAAAGACATTTAGGTTAATTTATAAACACCCAGAACTAGAACTTTAGCAAATTAGTGTATTTCAATGTATCTCTTCATCAATAACCCCTGCCACACAAAGTGGATATTGTTTCCGTTGTATTTTAGGCCTGTTTAGCAACAAAATACAGCTGTGGCGAGATAACAATATTATAAACATCTATGAGATTGTGGTTGGAGCTTTATTGATGGACAACTGCAGCTAGTTCTCGTGTAAAAGCTTCCTGCTCAACCTGAAGAACTATCACATTTAGTTTGATTAAGTGTGAATCAGGACCACGAGAAAGTAGCCAATGGCGTCTTATCAAGGAGTCGCTACATCAATTCAGAAGCTGCACAAATATATGATCAATATATTGATGAGGGTGACTATTCTAGCATTATCATTATGCAAGATGATGGCATCCATGCAAATCTGAGATATACACAGCAAGCCTATGTAGCTACAGTGATAAAAGTAACACATGCTACTTTTGTGCAATTGCCTCATAGTTAATGTGTTGTTTTTTAATAATCATATTTTTTGCATTCAGCGGAACTACATGTGACATGGAAGTTGAGTTTTTTGATGCTGTGTAATTTTTTTGTACCAGAAAACTATTAAAGCGCTAAAAATAACTTCCTACGACATTTAGAAAAATGGTTATAGTACTTTCTGTATAATTGACAGCCATCTTGGATTTTTCCCTGAAATTACATGTAATATAAAAGTTAGAGGTTATTACTGTATTGTACTAGATTTATTGGTATTAAAAACCTATATTTAGCCACCAAAAACAACTTTCTATGACTTTTAGAAAAACGTTATGGTACTTTCTGTATTTTTGGCGGCCATCTTGGATTTTTTGCGTGATAGTTGACCAGGTCTTAGAACATGAAATTCCTCAAAACAAAAATGTTATTTTGAACACGAAAGTCAAGTTTGTGTGTCCGCTGTGCACCCAGACATGATGTATAATCATGATAATTGAGACCTTATCTGCTATTTTGGCGGCCATTTTGTTTTGCAATTTTGAAAGGAAAAAAATAAAAATAGAGCTTGGCATGGGGCAGATTTGGAATCAGCATATCCGAATTGTATAAAAACAACTGCATGACAAATTCTACTAAGAAATGCCTTGCAAACTCTAAGAATGCCTCTTTTTGAAAAATGGGCCCCGACTATAACTAAAAAAGAGCCGAAACAGGCGTAACTAAAGTTGGTGTTAAGTGCTGATCGTGACATGTCTGCGATGTCATAACTGATATACGAGAGAGGCAGAAGTTTTACGTCGGGAGTGGAGGTGGAGAGCACGCACTGATGCTAAGTGTCCGCCCGGGATCGGAGGCACGCGCGGGATCCCCGTGATCCACACGCGTGAAATGAGAGGGATCTGGACGCTGGACGCGGCAGAGACAAAACAGATCCGCGGGAGGAATGGCAAAAAACGGGCAATTTGTCGGAGTAAAGCGTCCGTGACGACGCGCGTTTATTCCGGCATCTCTCGGTCTGCCTGCATCCACGGTGGTCGAGCCGCTTCGAGAAAAGACGCTGGCGTAACGTTGATCTTGCGACGTCAGCCCAGTGTTATGACAGCGTCTTATGCCAGCTTCAAAGTAATTGGGTGATCGTGTAAATCGCTTTGAATCCATCAATATCAGTGCTTACATTATCATTTCACATAAAACCGGACTGTTTATTGCGGATAAGAAATGAGTCACAAACCTTCCGTATTATATTCCCGGCATAACGACGTAGGTAGCACACAGAAGTGTGAAATGAATAATTTGTCCCCATCAGATGTAATACACACTACGTACAAAAGGCTGAGAGCTCTTTGTGAAACATAATAAGTGCTAATAATACAGTTGTTGGCACTTGGTATATACATTATAGGACAGTGCTTTTGTTTGTTTTTAGCAGAGACCCCACCATACTAAGATCTCTGTTTTTAGTGATAATGTATGAATCCTACTTTAGTTCTGGGTTATATGTTCAGGGTGTGTACCTGGTTGAAATGACCGATTTTCTCAGCCAATCAGTTGACTTGTCCAGGGCTTTATTTTATTTATTTAAAATTGTGATCGTAACTTCAAGTGAGTGAAAATTCAAATTGAATAATTTTTTTAAAGGATTATTGTTGAACTGAGGTGGGCTTGGGAATTATGTGTTCCAGTTTGGTGCTTTTATCACGATTTGCTTATTTTATCACAAATTTAGTATTTTTAATTACACGTTAATAAGTTTATAACAATCGGGTGGCATTTATCACAACTTTAACACATGTCAACTGTCATGCAATTATCTATCTATCTATTTATTTATTTATTTTTATTGTGAAGAATAACGTTAGTAACACAAACAACCAAACAACCAACCAAACAACCAAACAACCAAACAACCAAACAACCAACCAACCGAACAAACAAACAAGCAAACAAACAAACAAACAAACAAACAAACAAACAAACAAACAAACACACACACAAACAAACAAACAAACAAACAAACAAACAAACAAACAAACAAACAAACAAACAAACAAACAAACAAACAAACAAACAAACAAACAAACAAACAAACAAACAAACAAACAATTTAAAATACTCTTATTGACCTAAAATGATATATTGGGAGTTGGGAGTTGAGTAAATCGAGACTGGTAACCGTATGTAAACTTGGAATAAACAAACAAACAAACAAACAAACAAACAAACAAACAAACAAACAAACAAACAAACAAACAAACAGACAAACAAACAAACAAACAAACAAACAAACAAACAAACAAACAAACAAACAAACAAACAAACAAACAAACAAACAAACAAACAAACAAACAAACAAACAAACAAACAAACAAACAAACAAGCAAACAAACAAACAAACAAACAAACAAACAAACAAACAAACAATTCAAAATACACTCATTGACCTAAAATGATATATTGGGAATTGAGTAAATCGAGACTGGTAACCGTATGTGAACTTGGAGGAGACAGGACTGATGTCAGCAAACACAGTATTTTGAGCCAGGGTTGGTATGATGTTGCTCCACCGTGTTTGACGCTGGCCCAACACTAGCCCACTCCTCGTGTTATCTGGGATATGTACGGCATTTAACCCCTGAAGTGCTGAAATATTTTTGTATAAACCATGGAGACCAAAGGGTTTTTTTCAATTTGAAATCACCGATAAATGTCTTAGTTGGTTCTTTTTGCTTCATTTGAATGGCTATGTGATGGGTCTACCGCCATTATCAGATTATGACGTTTATAGACGTCAGATTCTGACGTCTAATGTCGGTCCCCGGGTTAAACAATGTGAGGAGTAAGACATGTACACGACATCAACTAAATTACTGAATGTTACTTTTGGGCAAGTTGTGCATCATGTAGGCTAAACTGGTCTAAAATAACTCACACAGAAAAACAAAACGTTCTCCCAATGCTGGTTTAATGTTGAGTCAACGTCTTTGTTGGGCGCACGTGGAGCTATAAATGATGAAACCCATCCAGACTTGAATCGCCCGTCCGGCATTTGGGCTACGTTAGTTTGAATAAATAACGTGATTTCGTGCGGATTGCTGACAGACAGGAGTAAATGGCGTGCCGTTCTCTGCTCATCCTGATCCAGATAGATCCATAGAGACCAGGACTGCCTCGTCACGTTACGCACGCTCCTGGTGACAACGGCCACAGGAATTGTTATCACCCGCTGTGGTTTCCCACCTGCCTTTAACCCTTTAACCGCCAGTGCCGAATTTATTCGGTTTTTCACTTAATTATTACCACATTCATTACTGTCTTTTAAGCATGTTAAAGCCTTAATGTGACATCAATCAGCACGATTTGAAAATAGTTGACCACCATTTTGTCAAATTGGCATAATTTTCACTCACTTGAAGTTGTGGATCGCGTCAGCGAGACACAACTTCGAGTGGGTGAAAATTCCAATTGAATAATTTGGCGGTTAAAGGGTTAAATGCGTCCTAAGACAATACCGCAACTCTTGATAGTGTCTATAAATGTCACTTATTATACATGTAAAAAAGCCATATAGCCTTTTTGTTTATATCCTGTCCACTATTTCACTGTAACATGATTATTATACCTAAACATTTTAAATATTATGTGTAGGGGATCGGAGACTGTTTCAGGAGTATCCGTGGTTGCTACATTACCACAGGTTAGGATATCAAATCTTTAGCGTTGTCTGACTGGCTGGAATTCAGGCGGGAGGCTTTCTCTGATACTGTTCGGAGCAGAACGACATTTCTCAGATGATCATGTTTTTCATGATCTGACATACGGTATTGCCACAAGGATGGCTGTTGCCCTCGAAATGATTTTATCTTTTTTCTCGTTTCATTTTAAAGTTTATGAATGTTTCCGTCGCCTTTGTTATCACACGATGTGTGGTCTTACGGTGGATTTCAGAGATAGCTAGTCAACTGATTTTCTCTTCAAGGTTGGGATTGTTTTTCTTTCCAACCGAATATTGCATAATGTGGTACTAGTCAGTATCGTGATTGAAATGACATGAAGCAAAAACTTAGCGTATTGTTTTGACAAGAATACATTTATATTTCTTATGGGACTGTAAATGAACGCTATCTTTATGCTGATATAGCGGCGTCATAATAATTTCGTGTGTACTTTTAAAATACTTTTCTTCCTATGATAATTTTCAATCATATATTTTGTACTTCCAAAAACATTAACTTGATTGTAAGCGTTATCTTATGACCACATAATAACATGGGTTTTTAAAAAGCCTACTATGGCAGTGCTAATTAAATTGATTTTAAGTGTAACTATGATTAGATTATGGATATTTTACCATTTACATATTAATATCACAATTTTAGAACTGTTGTACTATTGACTGTATAACAGGGCACATAAAATAGCATCTTTTCTAATATGTATTCACCCTGTATAAATTATTTTAATAAATAATAATTTAATAAATGGTGTTGTATGGCCGAGGGGGGGGGGGGGTCTGTAGTAGCTTGGATTAGGCGTCGTATTTCCCAAATAAAGTGCTCAAATATATCCAAAGCTGGAGATGCGTTTTTGTACCTATCTAAATTGTATCCAAGCGAAGCTCGTATTTGTTCTAATAATAGAGTACAACTAGAAGGCCAAGTAATTATCATACTATAAAATTATCACTAAATTGGTGTACATGTGCTTATATCCGATGTTATGTAAAGTATGTGCCTACATCCAATGCTGTGTAAAATATGTCTGTATTTTACAACATGGTGATTATCTGAATACCCGAGATTATATATTATATTATGGTATTGAATACAGATGGAAGCTGTCAAGTGTCAATACATACAGTAATTTTTTACAGCATCTTCCAAGACATTGAACCCGGTTTATAGAGAGCCTTTGAGACTTTGTGCTGTTCTGTTCTTACTATGTAATATTTATGTCTTTGGAATAAGAAACAATACTATACTAATAAGGCTGCTACTAAAACCATGTTTATTCAAAATTAATGCTATATACGGTAATGTGATCTCAAAGCTCTACTGAAAATTATTGAAACTTCTCAACGTTTATTTCCAATGACACCTAAATTAAAAAAAACAGCCGGCAGATTTTGTAGCATTTAGTCAGAGAGCAAGCATATGATTCATGCTGCTTGACTAAGTGAACAATCCTAACACTGGTAGGATCAAAATGCGATGTGCTATATCACTGTAATAGTGTCAGTATGAGGAATAAATCATCAACTTTCTTCCAGCTGTTGATATGACTCAGATATGGCGCTTATACATTTCTTACGAGTGATGACCCAGAAGACACGTGACGTTGATCCAATGTTGGTTCACTGTTGGCCCAACAGTGGATCAACATTGAGTCAACGTCTTGTGTCTGCTGGGGATGAGTCAGAATTATGCTACGAGGTAGGGTTTGACTGCATGC
This sequence comes from Flabesymbios commensalis, assembly GCA_964017125.1. Classification (NCBI taxonomy): domain Eukaryota; kingdom Metazoa; phylum Annelida; class Polychaeta; order Terebellida; family Flabelligeridae; genus Flabesymbios; species Flabesymbios commensalis. The sequence continues at coordinate 87,303,535 of OZ024902.1, forward strand.
CTCCTGGAATAGACGTACTGATGAGCGAAGGGCATATTGCTATTTTGCTCCGTAATAAAGCCGCTACTTATTATAATAGTAGGCTACTCCGTTGATGATCCCCCAGCAGGAGGTTGTAATATCACCTGTGTGTTACAGGAGTGAAGATGAGGTCATCTGCTTCCACTTCCAGCCAGGCCAGATGATCTTGTCATGAGTCAATCCGACCGTAACGTGAAAAACACCTACAGCACGGATCACATTACCTAATAATAATCCGGGACTTAGCTGGGCTGGGTGGGTTCCGGTAAGAACAAAACGTTGGCTCAACGCCGGCCAGCGTGTGGAGACGTTGGCCAGCGCTGCACCAGCGTTTTATGCTCCTCAGCTAGTGATCATATGCTAGTTTTGGCACAACACGGGAAGATTTTAATTCGAACCAAATGATATGATATTCAAAAATATCCTGGTTTATGATCTACATAGTGCACATGAATACTACAGACTAACTACCGCTAATTTACACGAATAGGCCTAATATTAAGGATAAAACGTCACATTCCATCAGCCAGATTTCGAAAAATGCAGACCTCCATTTTGTCAGATCTGTCACTCACGAGACACAACTTCAAGTGGATGAAAATTCAAATTAAATAACTTGGTGGTTAAATAATTTATAAGCACGGATGACTTTTGTGAATAGGATCTTCTGTGCGAGATTTTGGTTATCATTGCTTATAGAGGGACCTGTGAGGCCTGCACACCGCCTGGCTGCCTGGCTGGCTGGCCACTGATAATTACCATGTGTTACGTGTTTGTTCGCCAGGCGGCCGCGCGTCTGCTCAGTTCCGGTGTGGCGCTATCCCACTATCACTTCCGCTGATATGAGGGATGTTTGTACCGGCAACAGCAGTGGCCGCATCAGCAGCATCACACTGCAGTAAGTGTTGCTGCTGCTGCTGTTTCTTGGGTGGAGGAAGAACTTCTCCTTTTTTCTTGTCTGGCCAAGAACTTTCCACCCCTGGTCTGGCACAAACATACCCACACCAGGTCCCATCACAAACCACAACCCGATGTTGGTTTAATGGTGGGCTAGCGTCGCAGACGCTGGCCAATCATTAAGCCATCATCGGGTCAACATAGGTTATCTTGCTTCCGGGTTCTCTGTAGTCAGCGTGTTTGGCACCGCTTTCTTTTGTTGATTTGCATCACTTCTGACAAACGAGCCGTTTTCTTTGTCTTATCTGGCCCTATGTTTTTTCACTGCTATCAGTGGCGCGCGCCAGGTGGAAAAAAGTTCTTCAAATAAGTTCTTTACGAGGGAAGTATATTTTAACAGTGAATGCACATTCTTCTTCTGTGAATTCCTCTCGGCTCAACATCAATGCGCTGGTCTTCTTGACAAGCTGTAAGTTCCAGGCCCTATTCGATGCTTCAAAGCATCAAGTGCTTTAGATACTATACCGGTTCTTGCCAAAATAGGCTGCTTCCGGAACCCACTGGGCACACGATTGAATCATTTACGATGATTCAACGTAGTGTTACGGGTTACCTTCCAGGTCTACCCGCTTTATAATAATGTTTAACAAACTCCAATTGATGGTCAAATATCGTTTAATTCAGTACTTTCAGTTATAGGTGTTATCCGTCTGGTCTAAATATAAAAACTGACTGCCCGCTTCGCGCGGTTTCCCTTGTCCCAGTAGACGAGGGAAACCGCTCCCAAGCGCGCCTAGAACCTTATCACAAGGTGACGACAGACAGAAAGCCGTTATAAGCGGGGTGAATTAAACCCAGATGTGAGAACATGGTAATTATCGATTTTAAGGACTAAAGTCAAGAATTGTAATTTCGTACTCTTAACAGTAGCAACAACGTCGTGCACCCAGTGGATATAAGTCTCTGCCCAGTTCTTGTGCCGTACAATGCAATCTCCGAAATGTTACCCGTGTGGTTATATCAGCACAATAAGCCAAAAGAGATAAATGTTACTGTTGATGTATCGTCTTCATCTGTCTGGTTTATAAATAAAGCCGTGTTATTATTATAAGGTAAATTATGTTTTCTATGTAGGCTTATCGTCCGCTTGGATTTGAAAGAGAGTATCTGCCACTTTACCAAGTGGCAGATACACTCTTTGATATCCAAGGGACGCTACGTTGTCGTTTTTGTTTTACTACGTATTGATGGCCCAAGTGTAGTACTCGGGAAAGATTGGGACGTTTGTGACCCGAAAAGGGCTGCGAGGTCAACATTTGTTTTATTTTTTGTCAGTTTTTTTTCAAAAATCTTTATTTACTTTTAGTTTTATGAGACTTTTAATTCATTCAATCATTAAAGGTAATTTTTAAATGATGTCATCGATTATTGAAACAAATTCGCCTGTATGTACTTTTTCGCACGGCGGGTCACATTTATAGTCATAGATGAGGCCTATATGACAAGATCACATTTATTTCTTAATAATTAGCGATGTCTTTGAAACATTTTACTATAATTATAATTTTTATATAATCATAGGCCCAAGTAGCGAGCCAGGGCGAAACATGGGTCATATAGCCTATATGTGTTATCACAAACAGTCGAATTAAGTCACATAAATTGGATATAAATCATATTTTAAAAAATTGTAAAAATGCGTGGGGCTAATCATAGTCTATCTAGTCACCACCCTGATACCACCTACGGAGACAAAGATGTTCGCAACGCCTTTACAGTTCGCAATTAGATTTGAACAAAGTTTTTGGTTAGACTGAATGGGAGAGTGATGCCCTTTAACTGTGTGTAGTAACTGTGTACTGCATCCGGCGCGGTGTAGTGTTATTAATATATTATTCACCGGCCCTGTGTTAGGTGGAGCGCTAATGGCTTATCATTGCTAGTCCCTGTGGATCTAATTGAAAAGTAGCTCTGGACCACTCATTTGCCGAAGCTGTGCTCTGGAGCAATCCAGAGCTACTGTTTGCTGTTGCTGCATGTGGGCTGCTGTTGCTGCTGCCAGTGCAGCAGCAACAGCAGCCCACATGCAGCAACATGCTGCTGCTTTCATGGCATTGCCAGCAACGAGAGCATCCTGCGCGACTCTCTCCTCGGCGACTGGCTGTGGTTGTAACAATAGCACGTTGCCGCTTTCGCTGTCTCTGGTGTTGTCCATATCTAGTAGGGACTGGCAGAAGAGAGGCACGGTCTTGGTGTCTGGCTGCAGACACTTGTCTTGAGTTGTTCAGGAGAATCGCGCCTTGTTGGTAACTACTTAAGCCTGTGTTTCGTTCACACATCCACGTTGTTCAGATCCCAGCGGGCGTCTGCTCCTGGTTTTCACGGACTGCCTCGGTTCTGAATCAGACCTCGTACACGTCGCGGATGCCGACCCGCGGGTCCGTACAGGTCACGTCACCCCTTCTGGATTCTCCACCATCTGGATCTCTAAACAGTTCACCCTCATCTGCCACCGGAGACTGTCAAGTAGCCCTATGGTCTGTCAGGATCCACGCGTGGGCGCTTACAACGGGATCTACGGATCTGTGGTGGGGCTAGCAGACAGGGCTGCAGGGCTATATTACCTGGGGGTGTGGACCTGGGCTATCACCCCGGGGCTATCCTATCACCCCGGGCAGGAAGCAGGCAGGGCATGACAGGGCCATCTGTGGATCTGTGACATCTCAGGCTGACGGGACCACACCGGGGGATAACACACACACACAGACACTGACAGGGTGAGACCAGGATCAGCAATCCCTGGCACCACACCGGGATACGCTGTCCAGCCGTCACCACCAGGTCTTATTACCACTCACAACGTCACAGGTAAGGCAATTATCATCATTACTCTGTCACACCCATGACTTCGGTCACCAACTAGTCAATCTAATGAAATGCGAAGGTGTTTTTTTCGAATTTTCTATGAAGAATCCTGTGTATACATAAATGTATCATTAAATAAAACAGACATTTAACCCTTTAACTGCCGGTGCCGCATATATTCGGGTTTTCATTTTCTATTATCACATTAAGTACCACCTTTTAAACACGTTAAACATCAAATGTGACATCAATCAGCAACATTTGAAAGGAGTTGATCTCCATTTTGTCAAATCTGAATAATTTTCACTCACTTGGAGTTGTGGATCGCGTCAGCGAGACACAACCTCAAGTGGGTGAATATTCAAATTAAATAATTTGGCGGTTAAAGGGTTAACACCTAAAACGCTGAAATATTTTCATACAAACCACGGAGACCAAAGTTGTTGTTTTTCAATTTGAAGTCATCATAAATGTCTTAGATAGCTTTTCTGCTGAATATGTTATGGGTTTACACCATTATAAAAAAATGTTTTTTACAGTGCGGAGATTGACTTTCGACGTCAGAATCTGACATCTACAGACGTCAGACTCTGACGTTGAAAGTCGGTCTCCACGCCGAAAGGGCTAGTATATATTTTCAAACTGTCATGATCAGAGAAAAAAAACTGGGCTATAATACATTTTAAAAAACCCACATAAGTATACGTGCAATTAGGTTATGAACCTTTTTTTCCTACCGTTTTCTGCATGCGGGCGAATATACGCTTACATTCGAAAAGATGAAAATTAATCCGTCACCACAGATACGTAATTGTATCTGATCATGCATTAGAAATAACATCGTGCCCCTATAGCTCTAGACAAACGGCAATCCATTTATTAAAAATAAGCACATTTTTCTGTTGAAATATTCGTGTACTCTCGGAAAACTGTTAACAGTAAACAGGTAAACGGCATATCAATGAATGGGGTTTTAAGCAATTTCTGTTCATATACTGGTCAAACTTGGCCAGGGAAACCTCCCGAGGAAGGTGAGGTGATTCAGAGCACTTTTCCTTCCAGACACTAGATCCGAAATTAGAGCTCTAGCGGTCTGAGGTCGAGCACGTTACCTCTCAAAGGTTCGCCGGAATCTTCAACGCTGGCCCAACATTGAAACAGCATTGGGTGAATGCCCCGTGTTTGCTTAGATGTGAGCTAAGCATATAGGTTTAGCTCACATGGGATGATGTGCTGATTATAACATTACATTACTCATGTCCATCTAATAATATGGCATCTAATCTACTCGAACCTCTCACCATCTCGTAATATGTTACCAATAACATCACATACACTAAAATATTAAGAACATGGAGCCATGAATGTGTCTCAACTGGATAGTGTATCTAAAGGGAATATTACAAGTAAATACCATTTTTGAATTTAAATATGAGCCAAAAGTTATAAAAGGTAATGGTGCAGGTTTATAATCTGATATCAAGTCTGAAGACTTATCACTGGTCACGGGACCTGTTCGTTCGTATATGCCATTTCAACTCCACGGAGATCATACAGTCCTGCAGCCATTTCGGCGCATTGAACTTATCGTACACATTGCAATCTCTGTCCTACCAGATGCTCATTTACACCTGAATCGAGTGAGGCATGTGGGAGTAAAGTGCCTTGCCCAAGGACACAACATCGAAACAATGTCCCAATATTGAGAGGGGAGAAAAATTATATTTCTCTTAATATCCTGCACCAAGCTTGGTTCGAATTCTCACAACAGGCAGCGACATTGTAAAAGCGAACACGCTCTAACCATTGCGCCACTTCCCTCTCTATAAGCTAACCAATATAACATAAAATATATTATTTAAGATTTACTTCAGTATTGTTTTCATTAGACAGGGAATGCCAAACATAATTATTTGTTTCAAGCAAAATTGTGACAGTGCACGTAGTTCATAAAGATAAATATTTTTGTCAAGCCATGTTTGCTCAAAATGTTTATCAGCACTAATTTAACCCTTTAACTACCGGTCCCTATTATATTAGTTTTTCTTTCATGTTTTACATTGAATACCAGCTTTTCAACATGTTGAAGATAACACGTGACATCAATCAACAAGATTTCAAAAATCGTTGACCTCCTTTTTGTAAAATCTGGATAATTTTCATTCACCTGAAGGTGTGAATCGCGTCAGCGAGACACATCTTCAAGTGAGTGAAAATTCCAATTAAATTCCTTGGCGATTAAAGGGTTAATGTTGAATCACCAGCCAGTTACAGCGTTAGTGTTTTATTTCCTCTTGTCATTATTCATGTTATGCATGGGAATTTCAAGTGGGAATCGCCGTCATTTGACGACCAAGCCGAGCTGTTACAATTTGACTTTTTAAGAATTTGGACAGAAATATCAGCGGTTCATAGTACTCTTCAGAACATAAACTATGTAACTGTCCGGTCTGATATAAAATTTGCAGACGACGCTTAATAAAAAAAACCCCACATGCATGATGTTTCTGCACAGCGTGGCAAATGTTATTGTCTAGTCAGACAAAACTGGCAAATGAAGATGAATAATACTAAATTAAAACACATTTTTCCAAAAAGATTCTCACTGATCGATATAAATGGGCAAGTTGTTTTATTTCTCGACTTAACCAGGATGCATTTTTTCTGTGATTACATTATGTTTTTCTATTTTTTCTATTTATATTTTGACAGATATATCAGGTGCCCTATTCAATTGCTAAAAGACATTTCTGAAATTTTAAACGCACCAATTAAAATTCAGCGACATATAGCATAGATTTACGACCGCTGCAAGATATTTGCAGCTGGCTTCCACATAAAACAGATAAAACTAAGTCAAATAAAAAACAGTCAAATGCACCTGTCTGGGACACATGGTGGTCACTTAGTTATACATTTTGAGCGCCATGTGTCTGATAGATTATGTTATTTTCATTAACCCTTACGACGCTGAAATATTTTTGTATAAACCATGGAGACCAAAGGGTTTTTCATCATAAATGTCAGATTTATTTCATTTCGCAGGTGGTAACAAAATTCATAGATTGAATACTAGTATATAAATTATTACAGTTCGGGGACCGTCTTTATACGTCAGAATCTGACGTCTACAGACGTCAGATTCTGACGTATAAAGACGGTCCCCGCGCTGAAAGGGTTAACGATCGGTAATCCTGTCCTTCATCTACAATTCAGATATGCCCTTCGCATCAAGAACATTTGGGGGCTAAAAGTTCTTGCTCGGATGTAGATGGAAAGTGCTGAAGTTCTCACAATAACACGAGGTGAAATAATTTAAAAATATAAATCTCACAATAATAATTGCGAAATAGGCCTATCTTTTGAAAGCTGTGACGTAAGTGGGTCACCTGCAGCACACACTGGGTTCTAATAAATGCACATTTACAACCAGATCGCCATCTGTGCCGTGTCATCTGTTACTAGTGATGTTAAGCCGAATAAATAGCTACCGTGAATTTAGAAAATTGTCGCGAAGTACTAATTTTTCCGATTGAAAATGTAAAAATATAAATAACTCGTGCGGCTGTTACCAAGTTAAACACGGGAATATTGATGGATAATATATCCAAAATATATCGTTTCGCATAATTTCGCAAAATGTTTAATGCTATATTTTCCCTTGTTTACGGTATATGATGAATAGTCCTGTAGTAATCATTATGGCGACAAGTCCATGTTATGCCATGCTTGTTAACTTTATATCATCCTGGTTGATTGTTATGCTGTACGTATTGATTGTTATCACATGCCGGTCCACTGTTTGTTGTGAAACGCAGAAAATAAACAGTATTTCAACACTTAAAGCGCTGAGTTGAATAATTTAAATTTTCACCGGTTTGACCCGTTGTGTCTCGCTACGCGATCCACAACTTCAAGCGGGTGAAAATTACGCATATTTGTTTAATTTGAGAACAGACATTTGTAAATCTTCATGTTTAAACGCTCATTTCGTCCTCAATAACACGGATTTTATCGTCTATTAAAATGGATTAAAAACGACTAGGGTCGTTCCTAGCGGTGTAAGGGTTAATCAAACGCCTGTCCAGCAGGCACACAAGATTTGTAAAACATTTATACGATGTCGGCCCAACGTCTTCGACGTTGGTCCAACATTGCATAAATGTTATACAAAAGTTTTGTGTTAGCTAGGTTGCTGTGCTGACAGATAAAAAGCAAAACATTACTGTCACAACAAGTCAGAGTTTATTTTAAATATTGTGTGGCTTGCTGATTTTATAGTTTTTTCTTCGCAAAATATTTCCGTAGAACGAATGACAATAACCAACCATTTAAACTCACTGATGCCATTGAAATTCAACGAATTTCATTGATTAACTTAAATTTTCACTCACATTTTCAGGTGCATGAAAATTACAGCAAGATATGAATATTTGAGATCGAAACAGGCTACAATCTAGGTAATTTTAATTTATTTCAAAAACCCGCATTTACAAATGTTGGTCTCAGCTGCCAAAATGTTGAAGTACTGAAGTCTTTCAAACATTTTTAATAATGACTTTTTTCGCATTTCACCACATTGCATAGCGGTTTTCAAACCAGGTATGCTGCCAAAAGGGAGTATCTGCTTACTTAACAAGTGAAGACCATATTTGAGTCCTATTTTTTCAAGATTTTACTCTTTTTATACCACACGCATGGAATTAGTGAAGAACCTGTAATGGAGTGTTACATCCTATTTTATGCAGTTAACGAGTTCTAAATTCCAAGTAGCTAGGCCTGGATGGCGGGAAGATATCGATGTCGATATTTGGACGTGCACCAGATCATTTGATATACCTGATCAATACCGCATGACATCTTGACATCTGCCATTTCTTCTGTTTTTCAGACATGGTTGATTATCCCTTATAATTCTGTTTGTTCAGAGATGGGCTGTACTTGGCTTTATTGATCTTACGGTGTTCAGTTGTAATGTAAAACACCCAGCCGAATAAATTAGCTGACACTTCACTCCCCGAGCTTGTTAACTCATAGCAGTCTGGCCGTTTTGACATAGGACGTCTGTGTGGTCTGGCCATTTTTGTGATTTTGGGACATAATGTCTTACTTTTAATATAAATTTAGAATTATGGCATATGTATTTCCCATACACCATAGGAACACACATACAATATATATCCAGAATACACTTCACTTAAACGGCCAATGTGATGTTGCCATGGCAACCGACAGCTATTTGAATATGCTAATTAGGTAGTCAAATTTTCGGAAATTTTGTTTAAAAATGGTATTTTTGTAATTCACGGAGATTCAGGAGTACAACATTACATCAATTCACATAAAATATATTAAAATACATCACAAATGGTTCGAAGAAGCATTCAATAGGTCTTTCTAAACAAAATAATAGGGTGAATAAGTTATTACCATGTGATTTAGCAATCTTTCGAAAAAAATTGAGATGCATACTGGATTTCAAATTTTGAGATGCACCAAGTTTACATTCCCAACTCATATGGGAATGACAAAAGCCTCGTATTCATCTGAGCCTGGAGCTCGATTTTTATTTCAGAAACAGTTGTGATGCAAATAAGTCAACTCTTTATGTTCCAGGCTACCCATACTTGGTTCATAGTTGCGCAAGTGATGTCATTTGGTGAATGGCTAAGCATTATTGCCAGGTCCGAGCTGGGCTCGGACCTAGACTGCAGCGTCATAAATGCCAGGTCCGAGCTGGGCTCGGACCTAGACTGCTATGAGTTAACCATACAGTGGTTCGTTTTTTTTCAAGATGAAAGAGATGCATCTGCCGACAGATTCAGAAGGCTTTGGATTCGTCTGATCCGTACAATCGCATACATAAGAAACCAATATCATACAGAAACAATTTTCTATTTTTTCCGGTCTTTAGCATGGTACTCTTACATCATTCATTGATTAGAGTGTTACGGATAATGCGCTGCAGCAATATAATAGAGACAAGACACGAGTCAAATGCTGGTTTATTGTAGGGACGACGTCGGAGACGTCGGCCCTACAATAAGCCAACAGTACGAGGGTTGTTTCGGGCCAGGGAGATGCGGCTTATTGACTGCAGTTGGCCATTCAGCCGGGTTGGAAATGACCCGCACGACGCGGCGCCGTCGACGTCCCAAACACCATGCGCCCATTGTTAGCGAGGGATCATTCATTATTATAGCTCGCCGCAAACTAGCATTATCGCGCGACGGATGCAAATAATTGAAAGGACAGGCAGATGGGGTCACGTTTATAATAGGCTGCCGACCCGCGGATGCAGGTCATGTTAACCGCTTAGTGACAACATTAAAATAGCCGAAATCAAAGCGGCGATTAACACTATGAGGGGATATTCTTTCATTATGTCACGCGTTTGTTCATATAAAACACAGAGAGATGCCGTACACAATTTGTATTTTGTCAGATTAAATATTGTGGAGAACCTCCGTGACCGTGAGGTAGCGTACTCGGCCTCAGACCGTCAGGGCTCGAATTTCGAATCCTGTGTCTGAAGGGTAGTGTCATCTCATTCATTTCATCATCCTCAAGAGGTTCTCCTGGCCCAGTTTAGCCTCTATGTGCACAAAGGTGGTATAAAACCCCATTCATTTCATTCCATATCATTTTGTATTTTGTCAGATCACGAAACATGTGTTATTTTTCATTTATCATTTTATTTTTCAAGTTATCATTCATGAGTTCATGACTGTGGTGTATTAAGAAATAATCATGACAGTTGTCCAAAAGGTTTCTAATGTTTAGGGTATTGCATAGTTATGTAATTATTAAACATATATATTTACTTTTGCTTATATTATGTCCTCAAACAAATTAAGAGCTAATTCCTGGCTACATGAATTAGTTTTGAACTAACACTTCTTGTTACAGCTGAATATTGGCAAGCAATTCGGTCATACAAAGACAAACAGCAGTAACTGCTTACTTTTCAAGTAAGCAGTTACTGCTGTTTGTCTTTGGATTACAGATTTACAATGATGAGGGTGTAAAGAGCAGAGATAAATGGACAGATGAACAGAGCGATTATAGACTAAAATACACCCAATGTGCATTACCCGTGTAATTTAGTAACACAACACATGACCACCGGCTTCGTCTGCAATCACAATTAGCTAAAACAACGGATAATACAAGAGTAGATTTATCATAACAACTAGCCCCCCCCCCCCTATATTATGTAGTATTGAAGAGCTATTTATAGGAAAATCGCCATTATGGGTTGTTGACAGTGAATTATTATGAACCACAGCCGCACAATTATATCCACATAATCATGACTTTGTAAATATGAGCATCATTCTAAAAAAACGGACGCACCACACCCGTCCGTCTCTCTATTATGTTAAGCAATTCTACTTAAGCCCTGTAGCTATAAATATGTAGAAAATTCACATTCTAGGGCCTTCCGTGTGCTACTCTGTAACTAGCTGTAACTCTCTGTGGACGTAATGCCTAACCCTTGAAGCGCTGGAATACTTTCGTATAAGCAATGGAGACCAAAGGGTTTTTCAATTTTCATCATAAATGTCTTAATTAGCTCTTTCCGCTATATTTGAATACCCATGTTATGTTATATTTTCACCCTTACAGTGCGGGTATCGACTTTAGACGTCAGAATCTGACGTCTGTAGACGTCAGATTCTGACGTCTAAAGTCGACCCCCGCGCTGTAAGGGTTAAAATGTGAAGTGCGGACACTCACCAACATTGCAATGTGGTACGATAGAAACTTGATTTCACCACAGTGGTAATGATATAAATGTCCATATAATCAACTACAATGTATGTACCTGACAATAAAATTGCCATTTTTGAATGATGAACTATCACCACTTTATTTATGGCAGCTATGTCTCATCTCAACTAATCAATAACAGTGAAATACGCCTGCACCTGGTAGTTCTGCTCTAATTGTCCGCACAATACATTATTGATTCAATTAAACGAAACTTCTATATATATATGCTAGAAGTACTTGTACTATTCTTCGCACCAAATACAAAATATCGTGGGGCGGGGGCCCTGGTGCAGTGGTTAAAGCTGCCTGTCGGAAAGCCGGGTCGCACCCCGCTCTGGCATTCAAGTGTCAAACAAACAGAATGTTTCTTTCCTGCTCACTCGTAAAGATTCAATATTGTGGGGGAGCCTCCCTGACCGAGACGTAGCGTGCTCGGCCTCAGACCGCCAGGGCTCGAATTTTGCATTATGTTTCTGGAGGATCAGTGTCATCTCATTCATCTCACCATCCTCAAGAGGTTTTCCCGATCCACTTTAGCCTATACGTGCACAAAGGTGACCTAAAACCCCATTCATTCATTCACACAAAATAAATCGTATAAGCCTAAACACTTGCCTTGACTATTAATTTTGTCTGGTCAGCCACACACCAAATTATTTTTTTGATCGACGGACTCATCTTTTGTTGCAAGTAATAATAATAATAATAATAATAATAATAATAAATATTTATTTTGATCGCCGCCGCTTCTAGTTCAAGTGCGTGAACTAAAAAATTATGAGAATAGAAAAATATTAATGGTAGAGGTATGATAATGAAAAAATAAATCACATTTTTTTCTTATTAAAAGTAGCTTACATTTCTTCCTACATATTTAGTTGTATTGGTTTTTGTTATCATTTTAATATCTAGACAGGATGTGAGGTCGCCTGAAATTGAACTGTAAAACGAAACATTTATACTTTAATTAAAAAGGGAAAAAGATATGAGCTCACCAAAAAATGGGCCATGAAGGAATGCAGGTATTGTTCAATTTAAATATTTATTTCGCTCTTTCGCTTCTATTTTTCAGCCCCCAAATCCGTCCACCGTGAAATTAATTTGGTGTGTCACTCAGTGAGTAACTGTCCATATCAAGCATTTACACAGTGTCCGTCAAAAATAATATCCAATGTTTGAATGATAATCAACGGACGTGGATGTTAAGAAATGTGTAGGTCTAACTTATATTGTTTGTCTTGATATAATATCCTCATATAATAATAAGTTGAGTCGTTACTGGTGTGATCCCAGTGCAACCTAACATGACATATACAGAGATAGGCCTACACAATCTGAGACTGCGGCGTCCCACCGCGGGCAGAGAGAGGGATCCTTTAGATCCGGACTAGAGGCTGGATAGCGGCAGAGAGGTCCTATTGAGGGCAGTGACAATGAGGACTGCGCGGACAGTCCCACCCAAGTCCGGGCTCCGGTCCAAACTGTAATGAATTAATGCCGGTTTACCAGACCTTTACTGCTTTGTGTAGGCTAAGCTGGGTCGGGGGACCTTCCGCGGAAATGAGATGGGCGCAGTGCGCTACACCGCGGGATCAACCCCCTGCCGCCTGCGAGGCGCCCGGTGAATTACCACCTATTTTAGCAGAATTCACGGTGAAATTATCACCCAATTTAAGGTGGTGATCGCGAGCGATCACCACCTTAAATTGAGTGATAATTTCAAATCGGTAAAAACACCCCGCTCTGTTTTCGGTGACATTGCGCGGCGGGCAGGAAACGCGGAAACAATCAGCCTCGTTTTCAATACGGAGCAAATGGCGGCGGGTTCTGCAGCGAGAAGACGGTTAAGGAGCGGTAACCGGGTGGACGCCGGTCAAGCAGACCCCGTGTCACCCTGAGAGGATCGCGTCCAAATTAAATCGGCATCGCAGGACAGCGGATCGTTTCCGCGGATTTACCGGTGAATTAGTGTGGTGAGACTTTAATACGGTCTCGCGGAGGTTTTTTCGACTGACGCCATTAGATCTACTTCAGTTGCTCGGCGTCGGAGTATGAAAAACACAAAATCCTCGTAGATAAAAATCAGCTGTGATGTCTAAAATAAGTATGCGACGTGGGCGGAAAACGATAATGTAAAAGTAGTCATTATCGAGATGACTGTGCAAAATCCTCCCACTCTCTGGATTTTCTCAAATACCTCGTTCCTGTTATGAGAGGATCATCTCGACTGGATTTATAGTTTTTGAAAAGTCAAAGGTTAGTAAATTATTTCTTATTGAGCTGAGCTCAGCATGTTGCAACAACGTTGAGTCAACGTACAATAAGCATCGTAAATACAAGAACAAAAGCTGACAAAAGTGTGCGATATGCATATTTTTCATAACAACAATTTTTGTGTATGACGATGAGAAACCTTCATGACGATGAGAAACGTTTATCAAGTCAACATTTTGGATGAAAGAAATGTTTGATAACATAGTTGATTTCAGTATGTTATGTGGTGGGGGTCTCTATTAAAAGCATATTACATACCAAAAAGACGAGGCGTCTCCTCGGATATAGTCGATGAGTACGCGTGGACAGTTCTACGACCACGATTTCTTTCAAATGCGTCGCATCGTAAGCAGTCTGAACGTTCAGTCTTAGTCGGATGTAATATTGGCACTCGTCGTGCCATGTGTGGACAGCGCTACGACTCTGCCCAGCAAACACAAAACATTTGTATAAAATTCATACAATGTTTGACCATCGTCGAAGACGTTGAGCCGACTTTGTATAAATGTTATACAAATGTTTGGTGTTTACTGGGTATCTATGGCTCGATATCATTCAGCCAATAAATAATTAAAGTCACGAGGCATGTTCTGGTCGTGGTGTCTTATCGTGTGGATTGGTTCGTTTAGCCATGGGTCTTTCATTGTTCCACGACTCCCCCACGACGATTAATTTTTGCCGTATCTTGAGTCGTCTCTTTGGTATGGATTGACCTTCATAACATAATGATGGATAACAAAAAAAAATGATATGAAAGTGATATTTACAGTGTAAGATACGAGTTATGTTCGGTGTGAAGAAAATCATAATTATTTTAAGATAAGTAGGCATACCAACCGTCTTGTAAAACATACACTGTGGGCTTATAGGGAGAGGGAACGTCCTTGGTACGTTTCTTTCATGTGAATGTTATGTAACCTGGGTCTGTAAATTTGGTAGGAGATTAGCCTATATCCTTATATTACTCTAAAAAATCTTCCCCAGTGACATTGTATTTCACTCTAGATAGATATTTAAAATAACGCACCGTGGCAATATACTGGCGTCTCTACGTAAAATTGAATTGTTAGTCGTGATTAGCTAGCTTCGCGATGTTGTTGGAATATCCAGCTGTTTTAACCCCGTGTAGGCCTAATCTTTGCAACTTGGCCCCATATTTGTGTAACACTGCCTCTTTCTACTTAAAAACTACAATTACCAGATATTGTCCATCGCCTCGACCCACATCTTAGGACAGCGATTAGTCGAGATCGACTAATCACTGTCCTAAGATCTAGGTCACAATGATGACCTCATTTCGTCTCCTCTGACGTAGGGATTTTGGATACAGCCTGCGTGTATAAATGGCGCACTTTACCACTGCAGACAAGATCCTAATTATGTCTACTATGTGGCCAGGTCTATGATGAGGTGGCCAGGGCCCGTATTCTGGTACAAGTTACGATACATTGTAGGTTTCTGATTGGTCGAGACGGCCGTCTCGGCCAATCAGAAGCCTACGATGTATCTATGATGAGCTGATCCACACGTGTCTCATCTTTTATCCAGAAGGCCACAGACCAATAACCTCACCATGATGATAGAGGTGGGGGGTGATCGTGTAAGTCTGTGACCTAAAGAGACAGGAGCAGGTCACTCACCTATTAATTATAGTGTTTCATACATAAAAGGAACGCTTATGCCATGAAGAGGAAACCCTGGTTTACAGACTCGCAGATAATCATCCAAGAGGGCTTCTCCATGTAGGTCACAGTACAGTACCGAAACGTTCCGAAAAAAAACATATCGAATATATGTTATAAAGTGGTATTCAACAGTCATATTATAATAACCCTTTCACCGCTAAGTACGATTATAATCGTTTTCAATCTGTTTCACTAGTCGATCAAATCACTGTTCTTGGAAATAAAATGTGTGTTTAAACATCAAGATTTGTAAATTTTTAGTTTCAATTAAACAATTATGAGTAACTTTTATCCACTTTGAAGTTGTGGGTCGTGTCAAGTGAGTAAATATTTAAATATTATAACATAGCGGGAAAAGTGTTGACTTTCATCGCAAATCTAACGAATGAAATCAGGTCTCGAAAAGGGTTAACATAACATAACATAACGATACAGAAGTAAAAATCATGTGCAATCTGGGAAATGTGTTCGGGGAGCACACGAGTCTCACCTACTTTAACACTGATATTAATCTGTATGCGGTGCCAGGTTCACCCGTGGCTTTTATCGGACACTGGAGAAAGGTGGACTATGAGTTTTGTTGTGGAAATTATTTCATTGTTGTTGATATTTCAGTGGCATGTCAACATATCTCCTTGCTAATGTCCGTGTGGCGTCTCCAACATGTAAGTGATCGTAAGCGGAAATGTAGTCTGCCTTAGGTAGTGGTGAACAGGTGAATGCGATCAGACAATTTTCATGAAATGAATCCGAATCCATAGAGTTATTCTTATTCTAATTCAAACCCGTTTCCGCATCAGATGAATTCGCACAGCATTGCTGTGTAACATGTAGAACGTGCAAAATACACACTGCATATTGTCCCATCGGTGTTAAGTGTCCTAAAATACATCAAATAATTGCGAAGAAAGCACACGTTTGCACAAAGGGAACTATGTGGGAATGACGAGTCCCTTGATCTTACCATTGTCTCGTTACCAAACATCATCTAACTAAGAATAAATAGTTTATCATGATCAAATTTTAATACTGCTCTAAGCATGGGAAGATGTAATATTTACAAAAATGTTCAACAAACATGTGGAGATTTTGAAGAAGCGGTGATTTTCTTTAAATTTGAAGATCATGGTCATAGTGAAATTCAATATAAGTATTACGCTAAGTCGATCAAGTCGTTAACCCGGTTTTTATTCAAATATAGTCACCTGTCGTTTTATCTGACAGTCACCTGATAATATAGCTAGCCTACGTATAATATGGGAAATATTTTATGGCGTGTTGCAAAATTGAATTGCCTCGACATATCAATCTACATATGCGGGCACACTGTCATCTACATATCAAAACCAGTAATAATATGCGTGCGACAATTTAGACTATGTCGTCCCCGTGGATATGAAAGGGTGTATCTGCCACTTTGTAGAGTGCAGATACACCCTTTCATATCCAATGTGACAATATGCTGACCGACAAAAAAATAACATTGGAACTGCTTAAATACAATTCCTGCTACTCTATCTAATTACTCAACAGAAAATCGACAGAGAAATAAATTATGTTTATATTATGTATCTCAAATGCATCATCTATACATAATTATGTTGTGCAAAATCAAATAGAGTAGCTGCTTACTTCAAAAGTAAACAGCTTCTGTAGTTTGCTGTGTACAATATATTGGTGCAGTATCAGCAACGAACGTGCGACGAGTTTGATTAAAAGTGTAAACTCTATCTCTTATAAAAGTCCATTATTATATTATATATACAGTGTATTTTGACACGGCATGTCACACAAGTGCAAAATTATACTACTTATGTAAAAAAAATGCAACCGTTCAAAGTGGCACAATTCTCAGCATCAATGTACTCGAATGAACTAATTAATGTACGTAAATTTTACATTTGCAAATGAAAGGTCAGAAGAAAGGGATATGAATAGTATGTGTTGCATAACTATGATTAGTCTCCTCAGTATATATGGCTCGACATATGGCTAACGGTCAGAACAAGATGATATGTATATAGTCCCATTCGTAACCCGTTGAACTATGGGTATTTTTTATTTATTCATTAGTAAAGGCTTTATAGACACAAATATATACAATAATCGTACATATAAGCAATTGTAAGTAAAATTGTGTACATCAGGATGTCGAATACAGGTGACCAGCACCCAGGATAAAATTTATATACATGGTAATTACACTTAAAAGTGAAATTAAATAAAAATATACTATACATAATTTTTGTTTCCCGCGCTAAAACCAGAGATAAAATAATCACATATTAGTATTAAAGTAGCAAAAAAACCCTCTGGAAAGCGTAGAAACTTATAAAACAACATTACTACAAGTAGAGCGATTTTTAAAAGCATGCAACTCGATAATAATATCATTGTTTTAGTTTTATGAAGTCTTCACAATTTTAATGTTGCAGATATTTGCTTGACTGCGAAGCAAATAGAAGGTGACCATAGTGCCCTGAACCACCACACATGTTTGACCAGGTCTCGCTCACAGGGCCAGGAACTAGGCTAATATGTATCGTATATGTGTGTTACATAACTATAATCAGTTTCCTCAGTTTATATGGCTTGACATATGGCTGACGGTCAGAAGAAGATGATATGTATAGTAATTATGTGTTACATAACTATGATTAGTTTTCTCAGTATGGTTTGACGTATGGCTAACCAGCTGCAATCTTGTTGGAAATGTGTTATTCGCTGCAGTCGCTGGGTTTTACATGACTACATATTGGGACCGTCACTTGAATGATAATTGTTTAGGTTCCAGACGCAGGATATAAAACACCAAAACGTATATTCCTTGCTTTCATTGCTTCTTAGAAATAACACAAATTATTTATTATTATGGCTACATTATACATTTTATTGCATGCTGTATGGTATAATAAAGAAATGTCCCACATAGGCTTACATGAAAAACCTTTTCTTTTTATAATATACCGGAAAAATAAAATCCAATAACGTTTTTCTGAAAAAGCACCTGAAATACATGTCAGTTTTATTTTTATATGACTCACCATTATAGAACATGTGTGCAAAACAATTCACATTTTACGGAAGATGGTGGTGCATAAAGAGCGTTTTAGCATTACAATTTTCATAATGATATGCTTAAGCACAGTTGAGATATTGCTGGGCCAGCGTCGTAAACAGTGGTTTAGCTTTGAATCAACACTGATTCAACGTGCCGTCCCAGAAAACACAAAACATTTGCATAAAATTTATACAACACCGGCCCAACGTCTTCGACGTTGGACCAACATTGTATTAATGTCATGCAAATGGTTTGTGATGCCGGGGTGTTTGCCGGTGGCGCAGGAGATGCACTGTGCCTCCGTACCTCTATATGATGTACGTTACCATAACATGGTCACTAGGACGTGTAATCCCGCAAAATGTGACGTATGCGTGCAGGAGACCGTAAAGGCCAAATGTACTGACCGCCGGTCAAGACAGGCCCGCCAACATGCCCGGCGCAACTGACCAGTCATTGATTTGAAAAGAAAACACGACGACCAGGCTACATCCGGTGCCTCGTTTTCGAAAAAATGGCCGCCCACCCGGAAGTTGTCTGCGTTTGTTTCTCAAGTATGTGCTACAGACAGACAGACAGACAGACAGACAGACAGACAGACAGATATTTTATTTACAGAAAGAAAGTCATAACAGACATATTTGTCATAGAAATGAGAGAGATATATATACATGTATATATACAAGCTTGTGAATTTGTTAAAAATCATATGACAATATACATGGTATAAAATACATAGCTAAAATCATGTTAAGTGGCATTGCCATAATAAACACTTTTTCGTTATTTGACTAGACGCACGGCTTTCATTCGTGAACTCTTAAGATCAATGAGAAACCACCGACTGATACATTCCAGATTCGTGTTGCAGGACAATCTGATTGGCGGAGACGTCGATCTATACCAATCACCATTCAGTGATTGATTATACATCGTTTCACGATTTGTGAGCACATTCGCAATGACTGATTAGCCTGCATAAACAGAACAAGAACACATGTAAACATCAAAGCAAGTCCGCTGCTATTCCTTGACCAATTTGAAATACAATGTACGTTGGTTCAACACCGGTCCAACGTCGTGAGACGTTGGACCGGTGTTGAACCGACGTACATTGTTACAGCTGGGAATCAATTTCGTGGAAAAAACGGTGTCCTGGAAGTCGCAGATACTCGTTGAAATACGGCCGGGCCACGAGACCAGACTCGCCATGGCTGAAAATGGCCTTGTCCGAGGAAACCACGACCACTAAACACAAAAAAATTGTATAACATTTGTACAACGTCGGCCCAACGTCTTCGAAGTTGGTCCAGCATTGTACAAATGGTATACAAATGTTTTGTGTTTGCTGATACGACTGTTAGGATGGCCAACATTAAAAGTTTATGTACTCTGTCTGTGTCATGGCAGAGGGTTCATTACAGTTTATCTGCCTTTAATGTGTTCCACAGTCCCACATCTGCGCGGCAAAGCTAGAATAAAGTAGTAAAGTTACACCTTGCAAATTGCTGAGGTATTGAAATGGAAAAGCATGTGTCTTTGAAATGCTTGATCCAATACAGCAAAAGAGAGAAGTAATTGCAAGTGAAATGCTGGATCCAAAACAGCAAAGGAAAAAAGTAATTGCAAGTTGCAATTACCTTTATCCTTTGCTGTCTTGGATCCAGTATTTTAAAGACACATTCTTTTCCATTTCACTACCTCAGTAATGATAAGCCTACATTTTAAAATCAGTCATTCCATGTGACACTGATAAAACGGCGCGGACAATTTCATTGGCAGTCGGATAAGTATATCCGGTTGAGTAGCTTTATAGATAACTGAAGATTTAATCACTTATTTCACAAAGTGATATAAAGACATTATACTCAGGCCATAATCTGCACAATCTACTTTCGAAGATAAATCACACATCACATCGCAGGACTGCCAAACGTAATCACGACCCTCAGTCGCGGGGAGTGATCAATTTTAATTAAGAAACCCAAAGACGTAATTATTTACCTTCACGAGTAAATTGTCAGCTCTCTTTGAACCCGGGATTGAGAATGCTCTCGACACACGAGTCACCCCTTGTACCTCCGGCATTGTTACACAGTCTGCTGATTGGTTTGTGCGCCTGGCTGGTCCCGCAATCAGCCCCGGCAGGCAGAGGGTTAAACAATATAAACATGAACCCCAGTCTGTGAACCATTCTCCGCATTTGCAGCCGGAAAATCCCAGATTACTCGGACGGTGAAATAGCATTTCTTATTGAATCAACCCAAGGTCGATTGCATTTGGTGGAGAATTGCTCTGGCTAGTTCCTACAAAGACCTCTGGCACGGAGACTGCATGAATTTGCCAAGGCCGGCGCGGGATTCTTGGCCGACGCTGGGCCGGCGTCGTGCGACGCCGACCCAACGCCGGCCCAGAGTCTGGGGCTGATTGCGAGGCGCTTCTTTTGGTTGCTCATCAGCCTGCAGTGCCGGGAACTAAAGCGACGCCATTGTTTGTGTAAAACTGTTCTTTTTGTTCTGCCCGAGGCTGCGCTGATTTCTCGTTATCCGCCATGGGTTATCTCAGCTATTTAAATAACTGCTCTATCAGATGCAGCCGGAGTGCTGTAAGTTTAGTGCGCATTGTTTTCTAGTTATTGCCAGATAGTTTTGTCCAGAAAACAAAGGCGATTGCGCAGCTCTAATGTGCCTGATTTTAAACTACTTTTCCAGTTGCATTAATATTCTTTCAGGTTTGGAACAATTTAACTAAGAAATATATGATTGAATGGATAAATGAATCACTGATTGACTGATTGATTGATTGATTGATTGATTGATTGATTGATTGATTGATTGATTGATTGATTGATTGATTGATTGATTGATTGATTGATTGATTGATTGATTGATTGATTGATTGATTGATTGATTGATTGATTGATTGATTGATTGATTGATTGATTGATTGATTGATTGATTGATTGATTGATTGATTGATTGATTGATTGATTGATTAATTAATTGATTGATTGATTGATTGATTGATTGATTGATTGATTGATTGATTGATTGATTGATTGATTGATTGATTGATTGATTGATTGATTGATTGATTGATTGATTGATTGATTGATTGATTGATTGATTGATTGATTGATTGATTGATTGATTGATTGATTGATTGATTGATTGATTGATTGATTGATTGATTGATTGATTGATTGATTGATTGATTGATTGATTGATTGATTGATTGATTGATTGATTGATTGATTGATTGATTGATTGATTGATTGATTGATTGATTGATTGATTGATTGATTGATTGATTGATAGATTAATTGATTGATTGATTGATTGATTGATTGATTGATTGATACAAGAATGGATAGATGGATAGACGGATAGACGAATGGAAGATGGAAGGATGGAACACTGACGCCATATAATATTATCTAATAATACATCGTTGTCTCAAAATTGGAACGAGTATACATCAGACATCATTATTCAGACGTTCGGTATATATAATAATGTCATTGATATCAGATAATGTACAGCCGGTTACATATCACAATATCGTCTTCAGTGGGAATTTCCCATGACAGATGGGTGTCTCCTCTGACCACGGGGGCCCTTCAAAGGAAAAAGGCAGTATCTGCTGACTTTACAAGTGAGCAGATACCGCATTTTTCCTTTACAGAGCAGACGGACGGAGATCATTGTTAGCCAGTGTGACATAATATGATATAAACCACGCCTCAGACGGGAGAATCTGGGATTGTAGCTGCAGAACATCACAACCATTTCCCGCTGTCTGGCCCCTCTGCTCCCCGAGAAAATACCAGGATCCCATTGACATTTTGGCTGTGCTGGTGTCAGAGCAATGGGTGTTATCCAGTTTGCTACCGCAGCAAACTGGATAACACCCATTTTTCTCACACGTTTGGTTTGTTTTGCTATTTCGCGTTCCGTCAGGTATTGTTCATAGATTAGCTGTAGACGTTTTACGTTGATTCTGTTTTAAATGCGGCTCCTCTTTCTAAACATATCAGAGGTAGGAAATCATTTTTACAGAAAAGGTAATTAAAAGTAGAGCAGTAGTCCTTTAATGAATACTAGTATATATACCTCACAAATGAATTATTGTCAGGATAGGTGTCAGTTTGTATATGCTTTTTGTTTTTAATACGTAATAATGTCTCTAGATGTACATCAATGTATCCCTTCAATAAACATAAAGACATGCTGTAGAATTGTTTTATTCGTGTATGTAACGTTGTATATACTGTATATACACGCATCATTTCAGATATATTTAAGCGAAACATAAAATATGTTAGACTAAACAACAGCATAATCCACATAGTTTGCTCATGGATTATTATTGTCTGCGACTTTTTGCATATTCTTATATATGGTTTGAATGTAAAAGCTGTAAATTGTATGTGTTGACGTACAATCACCTCGTTCAGCCACACGCAAGGACACTTTCATACACCAAACATCCAAGGTCTTTCACAATCATATAATACATCAAAAATCCAAGGTTTTTCTCTATCATATCATGTACCAAACATCCAAGGTCTTTCTCTATCATGGCATACATCAAACATCCACGGTCTTTCTCTATCATATCATACACTAAATATCCACGGTCTTTCTCTTTCATATTATGCACCAAACATCCAAGGTATTTTTCTATCATATCATACACCAAACATGCAAGCTTTTTCTCCACCATATCATGCACCAAACATCCAAGGTCTTTTTCTTTCATAATATACACCAAACATATAAGGTCTGTCTCTTTCATATCATACACCGAACACACAAAGTATTTCGTTCTCTTTCATATTATACATCCAAGGTATTTTTCTTTCATATCATACACCTAACATCCACGGTAGTTCCCTATCATAGCATACGCCGACCATCTAAGGTCTTTCCATTTCATATCATACAACAAACATCTAAGGTCTTTCTCTATTATATCATACACTAAACATCCGATGTCTTTTTACATCATATCATACACCAAACATCCAAGGTCTTTCTCTATTATATCATACACTAAACATCCGATGTCTTTTTCTATCATATCACACACCAAACATCCAAGGTCTTTTCAGCCGTGATCAGGAAAAGCACATTATACGACATTTTGGCGAAAATTAGTTTTTTCCAAAAAACATATGTTTATTAGAATTAGAATTAGTTAGTAAAATTTGGTGTCTCATTTTCTGATCATTGTCGAGATATTGCCCCGTCAAAATCTCAGTTTTTTCGAATTAGCTGGAATTAATCAGGAAAAACACATTATTTTCAGGAAAAACACATTTTAGTATATTTTGATCAGAAAGACTACATTTTTTTCGACCCATTCTGATCAGGAAGAACACATTTTTTCAGGAAAGACATGTTTTAGTATATTTTTATCAGAAAAAGACATTATAAACACCATAATAAGACAGTGTTCTTCCTAATCAAAATATACTAAGATGTGTTTTTCCTGAAAATAATGTGCTCTTCCTGATCACAGACAGACAGGCAGATATTTTATTGACAGAAAGAAAGTCAATCTAGACTTATTTGTCATAGAAATAGGAGAGATATATGTACATATATATACAAGATTGTTAATTTGTTAAAATCATATGACAATATACATAGTATGACATACATAACTAAAATCATGTCAACTGGCATTGTCATAAAAACACTGGGTATTACGATAACATAAATGACTGCTACTTAAAATAAGATTAAAAGGCTTTGCCAAGATAACATAGGGTCTATAATTTTGTTTCCCGCACCAAAACCAGAGATAAAATAGCTACGATGTATAACATACTAATTATATATAGTAGCAAAAAAGTCAATCTGATCAGTATGGGTAATGGTGTGTACACATTTTGTGATGTCAGTTTTTATCCCTAACAATACAAATCACAAGAAAAGTTTCACTGCATAAAAACATACTTTTTTCATATCACCTGTATCCCTAGTCATGATATTACTCGTGCCAAGACCAGTAACCAGTTTGATCAAGTAAAATACATATTGGTGAATTTTGATCAGGAAGAACATATTTTGGTTAAATTTGATCAGGAACAACACATCATATTGAATTTTCAGGGAAAATATGTGTGATATAGAATTAAAAATATGTGTCACTCAAAACAACCATGCTTTTGCGTATTTTGTCACTTATTGTAAATCAAATAGCCGTACATGGTCTTACGGCATGAACTTAAACTTCAAAGTCAATTTTCTCAAAACGAGTATTTTTTATGAAAATTAATGTGCTTTTCCTGATCAGGGCTGTTTTGTCCAGGAGTGTAGCATATTTCTTGTACTACTGATCCAGGTGACCAGTAGGACTGTGTATTCATGCGGGTGTATCCAGAACACGTTCTAGATTGACGTGCGCACAGAGGCGATCCTAAATGGATCTAAACACTTAGTCACACCAATATGATCGTTTTTTCAAACTTCGTTTTCTCCCCCATTGCATTTATATTTTTCATCTTGAGAATATGATGCTTTTATAAGATAAATGATTGTAAATATTTTTATTTAGCATCTAAAATAATATCATATATTTGATATAAACAAAACATGTGAGAGACATGATAAATCGCATGCTTATATTAATAAAATTGACTTCAGGGCAACATACCCGCATGTGTAGCAGATAAGATATATAGTCCAGCATTGAGATAACAACGGCAGAAAGCCTGAATTGTAGGCGCGTTGCTGGCAAGATAGGGAAGATAGATGAATGTGGGGGTGATAGGGTTAACTTGATCTGGTGACACGATGATTCAATTTGGGAAGCGGAATGACAAAACGGATCGTTTCAGAATACGGCATCCTCCCGGAGAAAAAGCGACATTGTTGGCGTCCGCTTCGCGACACCCTCGCGATATAATCTGTCCGTGACGTTGTTTTCCGCCGCATTCATTGTTCTTAGTTCTCTCCTGCCTTTATAGATTTGTTCATCCTATTTTCGACTTACAATGTACATCGAAAATGGAGCATTTGAGAGAAGACCAAAACCTATAATGTATTTGTACATGTATGTATTGTTTTATTACCACAATTCCCAAATCACATAAAATAAAACATGTCATATATAAATAAGTGATGCTTTTTCACAAACAAAATAACAATATGAGCAGCTTCCCTAATACCCATGTAAGACTACTTACTATCTTTTAAATAATCGATAGTTAAGCTGGTGGCACTGCTGACTTTGACCCCAGTGTCCTGGGATCTAGTCCAACAACCACCACTAAAACGAATGACACATACGACACTTTGGTTACTAGGGGGTCGACATTCTAAAGGGCAATGATTACCTCGGAAACAATTTTTGTGTTGATTTCGATATGATAATTACGATAATTATGATGTTATATTGGTAGTTCAGCTAAAACCAGCCGTGAGCCCAATTAAATGGCATAGGCCTATGCCTGATGTGCGAGTGTTGCCAGCCGTAAGCCCAGTGTCGTATCCCTGCATGATGGGCCAGTGTTGCCAGCCGTAAGCCCAATGGCGCATGCCTGATGGGCTAGTGTTGTCAGCCGTAAGCCCAATGTCATATCCCTGCATGATGGGCTAATGTTGTCAGCCGTGAGCCCAATGACGTATCCCTGATCGGCCATTGTTGCCAGCCGTAAGCCCAATGTCGTATCCCTGCATGATGGGCCAGTGTTGCCAGCTGTAAGCCCAATGACGTATGTCTGATGGGCCAGTGGTGCCAGCCGTAGGCCCAATGTCGTATCCCTGCATGATGGGCCAGTGTTGCCAGCCGTAAGCCCAATGACGTATGTCTGATGGGCCAGTGTTGCCAGCCGTGAGCTCAATGGCGTATCCCTGCATGATGGACCAGTGTTGCCAGCCGTAAGCCCAATGACGTATTCCTGCCTCATGGGCCAGTGTTGTGACGTATCCCTGCATGATGGGTCAGTGCTGTCAGCCGTGAGCTCAATGACGTATCCCTGATGGAAAAGCGTTGCCAGCCGTGAGCTCAATGGCGTATGCCTGATGGGCTAGTGTTGTCAACAGAGAGCCCAATGGCGTATGCCTGATGGGCTAGTGTTGTCAACAGTGAGCCCAATGGCGTATGCCTGATAGCTAGTATTGCCAGCCGTGAGCCCAATGGCGTATGCCTGATGGCCAGTGTTGCAGATGCTGACCCATGAGGCATCCACCATTGGGTGTCATCATCGTATTGTGTTATATTAAAATCAAAATGATGTCAGGATGTGTGGATCGCATTTGAAAAAGGTTGCACGACAAATAGTCCCGGGCAAAAAGTATAGCCATATTACAGCAGAAATTCTGGTTATTTTGATTTTTAGATTCCCTGTTACAGATATTCCATCTTCTAATGCAAAGTAAGTCCACGTTTTTTACAGTCAAAAATTCCACAGCGCGCCAAAATATACTTCCAGACTGATTTTTCAAAAAATAAAACGAAGAATGGTTTTATCGCCGCCGGCAAGAAGATACCGCGATATTTGCTCACCTATACAAAGTCACGGGCGATGACAAAGTATCCCCAGCTCGCTCTGCAATTTATTGCGCATGCGCTAATTGGCCATCCGGTTTGGCGTCTGTTGCGACACATTCCCGGCAGCCAGTCGTGTGTGTTTGTCCATTTTTAGGTGCGCTTGACGGAGCACATGGTGATTGGCTTCACAACGCCCACTTTCCTCGTCCTTGTTACCGCCGCTCGGCAAAATCAAAAGGCAGTATCAGCTTACTTGTTTACAAGTAAGCGGATACTGCCTTTTGGCTTTGCACGGCAGACCAGTCAAATTATACCTGCTCAGCCTCATTATAAGCAATCAAAATAAACGAGAGAGAACCCTAGCTCTATCCGGACACTTCACAAAGTAGCGATGTATCATAATATCTATGATTGTTTCTTTATTAACCCTTTACTCGCGAAGTTGTCTTATTTAAATTTTCACCCACTTGAAGCTGTGTGTCGCTACCGCGACCCACAACTTCAGGTGAGCGAAAATTACTCACATTTCGTGTATTTGAGACCGAACATTTCACACCAAATAAAAATGATTTAACCGGCTAATATAACGAATTAAAAAAGATTATATTTGCGCTTAGCGCTGGCATGTGGTGGTTTGTTGTTGATCCGCCAAGATAATAAGTATTATACATGCAACAACTTTATTTGTTTAAATTATTGACATCATGTATTGACATCGTGTGGATAAAGCCCGAGGAGCTCTACACTCTTAGCTGTGAAAAGAATCGAGGCCGGAGACCGAGGCCTTTTTCACGGCTAAGAATTTTAAACTCCGAGGGTTTTGACTGACATAAAACACATACGAACATAATGAGGATTCCTCATAAGCAACAGCTCGGTCACACATGACTACTCTCTTGTCCCTGATAGACGGACCGGTTCGTTTGTTAAAAAAGTGGCCTATTTTGCATACAGGTTCGCTTGTTGTGGTCAGGCTCGTTTTTTTATAGGATTTGCTGGACGACCAAAGTCGTCCACAGCAAGCTGAGCTTGGTGTATTTGGGCGATTATACTTGCCTATAGCAGTGTAAGGGTTAATACAAATTCTCTTCTAGAATGTGGTCCAAGGATTAGATACATGTAGGCCCTACACAAATACCTGAATAATACAAAATGCACAGAATAGAATGATTGTCCAACTTTATTTCCGATACCTTCACATATAATGATGGGATTTTTTTTCAAAGAGGTTTTTATTGTGGACACGTTCTATTAACAAAAAAAGAGGATTTTTCCAACAGGTGCTTTTATCCCGAACACTCTTCTATTAGGGACAAGAGAGTAATTCTAATACCATATGCCTACCATGATAATTGGTCTGCACCAGGTCAACAATAACAATTCCCGGCTTAGAATGTAGTGGTCGGACAAAGAAAATAATGTAGTGGTGTGTTTTAATATAATATCATGTTGATATCGCATGATATTTATTTTGTAATGATGTACGATACCGATAGATAATTAAAATAAATAATTAAAAAAAATGATGAAAGCTTCTTTGAATAGCCCTTACATCACAATTCCTCGGAGATGTGGCGCCCGTTGACGACTCAATGCTTTTGCTCTGCACATAGATATTGATTTTGAGAGAGAGAGAGAGAGAGAGAGAGAGAGAGAGAGAGAGAGAGAGAGAGAGTCGAGACCCTGCTGACGTCTTCTTCCTCATACGAGAGCTCTCCAGTAACTACATATTCTGTCGTACACAGCCAACAGAGTGTATCTGCTTGAGTTACAAGAAAGCAGATACTGTCTTTTGGCTTTGCAGAGCATTATTAGCATTACTGATTAGTCGTGAATCGAGCCTTCTGGCCACAGCTTTCTGATTTTTCCGTCCCTGTAATAGTAGCATCCAGTATCTCATGTTCCAGTCCTAGGACCCGGTTACACAGTGATGTAAAACAAAACCTAAGCCATTCTAAAGGTCGTCCATTGGCTGACGCAACAAAAGGAACGCATAATCCCGGCAAGTCGTATATTTGATTTGATAGAAGCCCAATTAGGTGATAACAACAAAATTTAAGTCATCAAATTAAACGAATATGAGCAATTTTTAGCCACTTGAAGTTGTGGCTCGCGGTAGCGAGACACAACTTCAAGTGGCTGAAAATTTAAATAAGTTAACTTATCGGTTAAAGGGTTACAAATTGAGTTTCTGTTTTTGAGCGATGGAACATTTTTGAGTGGGTGGCTGCGTGGCAGAAGGAGAGGTGCACCCTATGCCGCCACCCCAGCCACGTCAATGATTAATAATCTTAATAAGCATAAATAATCTCGGTCATGATAACATATTATATTAAAACATGATATAGCCTAATATTGTTTGCGAGAGATAATTAATATTGCAAGCGAAAAGTCAAGAGAATAATATATTACACAGACAAATAGCGTGTTTAAAGTGTCCACGCATAAATATGTTTTGATGCCAGTGGTTAGAAATCACTGAGCAGGGTAGTGCCATAGGAGATGAATTCTGTTTATATTTGTCATATTGCTGGGACAATGATATCAGTGGAATGCACCGACATAAAAAATAAATTACCTCCGGGCTGAATTACTTACCGATTGTTTGTGCCCAGCAATGGGCCCCTTTGGTTTCAGAAGGTTAATAGGGCCGAGGCAATAGGGAGGTGGTGCGAGGCAATTACATAGTTATGCTTTAGTACCTCGCGGAATAATACGATGGGCGCGCGAAAGAGTCTCTTCCTTATTGCCCTGGCAAGATGCTCCTCAATTCTGTGGACTTAACAGTCTCTATCCATAAAAAATGCAGATCGGCGGCGGCCCATTGCTGGGCCAGCGGCGCACACCGCTGGCCCAGCAATGGGCCGGCGACTGGCCGGACAGTGTTCCACCTCGGATGCTTAGCCTTATGGTAATCTGGTTACGTTTGGCTCCACGGTCGCTCCAGCGCGCAATCGTTTTTTCTCTTCTCCGTAAGGATTGCCCGGATCTGCCAGTCGGGTAATTAGGAATAATTTGAATGGAATGGAATAAGCCGGGATCTCCGCACAAATAACACCCGGGCTCACTCGCCTCACTTAGATCTCATTCCGGATCTGATGACATTATCCGGATGGGGACCCCTTGTCCTGCAGAGGCTGGAATTATATTCGGACGCGTGGATAATAACATATGAAAGTATTACCGAAGATATCCTAGACAACTTTAGGGTTTGTACACAGCGCATTATCCGTTATGGGATTTCGCATAATCATCTTGGGTGTCATCTTGGGTGTCAAAGGATTATATTTGTGAGGAATAGGCATGGCTCTCATATTACTTTCAGATCTTTGTAATTCCTCTAGTTTACCCAGTGTTGTATTAATGCTGGACCATCGTCTTAGACGATGGCCCAGCATTAATCCAACACCGGCTAATAACCTCTTTTGTCTGCTGAAAGGTTTCTCGAACAAACGCTGGCCGCTTTGTATTTACAAAACAATAAACCCACCTTCTCTATAGTCTCCTTTCTCGGGGTCGCGGACCGGAAATAACACTGATTCTAAAGTGTCTCTTGCTGTTTGTTCTGCTGATTCCCCATGGGGCCCTGGCAGACACTCTGATATCATCAAGTGCTGCAGATCTAAAGGGATAAAACATATAGAAACACAGGGGGGTCATACATATGGATTTTCAGATTAAACACGTCTCAGTGGTATTGCATGTTGTATGCCGCCATGATGACACTGTAAATGTAGTTTTCACTTTATAATTAGTCGTTTTTAGGCCTACGGCCGGTATCCTTTTAAGTTCATTTTGCGTGAGTGTGTGTCCTATTTAGGGGGAAGAGGGGTGTTGTGTGTGGGAAACGGTTCACATTTCTGTACACCAGTCCTTATGAACATGTGCAAAATTAAGTTTCATATACTTAGGTTGAGTACTTTTGTCTTTAACAAGTGTTCAGAAAAAAAATTAGTCACGATTATATTTGTGGTTAAGAGCTTAAAGGGTTTTGGTTGGAATAATGTTGGCCCAGCGTCGCAGACGGTGGCCCAGCATTACATCAGCATTGGGCCAATGTATCGTGTTATATGGTGTTTCTGGCGCCGAGACGTTAATGCGTCACTAGCCTAATGCAGCAGTCAGAAAACACGCTCAATCACCCAATGCTGTTTCAATGAAGGGCCAGCGTCGAAGACTGTGGGTCAGCATTGAAACAGCATTGGTTGAATGCAACGTGCTTGCGCAAAGTATACAACAGACCCAGTGATAGATTAGTGTTGGGCCAGCGTCGTAGACGATTGTCCGGCATTGACCCAGCAATGCTGGCCACCTTGAACCGGAATTTGGTGGTTATATAGGCCTACATCTTCTGTACGAGGTACATCGTAGACAATTATTGAATGAATGTTGGCCAGCACCGGCGATGGGTGTGGAAGGAATACACGTCGAAGATATATTTGAACCTGTCTCCTTGGTTCTTTCCTTAATTATATCCTGGACATTTAGGATTCTGGTCCATGAGAAGACCAATACACTGAGTTTTTGTCTATAGCACTCAAACAAGCTAAAGCTGGCCTCGGAGTTCGAGAACTCCTTTTCTAGTTTTATATAAATGTAACATTAACTATGCGCCATTAAAAATGAAAATGGTGTATTGTACGTGCACGTGTTGTTGATACACCTCATCTCATCGATCGGGATAATCATTTTTCTAATACTTATCTCCACTGAAAGAACTAAAAATGACCGTAGACTCATAACATTTAGTTGAGCCGGCAATAGCTAACTAACCCAGCAAACACAAAGCAATTGTATAACATTTATACAACGTCGGCCCAACGTCTTCGACGTTGGTCCAACATTGTATAAATGTTATACAAATGTTTTGTGTTTGCTGGGAAGACATTTATGTTGAATTGAAAAAGACCCTCTGGTCTGCATGGTTTATACAGAAATATGGCAGCGTTGTGAGGGTTAGAGAATTATACATCAAAGATTTCATCCCTTGCACAGCTTATCGAACCGATAAATCAGAGAGAGAGCTACGCTATAGAGAGATCCCCGCGATTTTTTCTTGGTTGAAAGCCGCCATTGATGTATCACTTTGAAGAAACTTAAAGATCTCAAGCTTTAGTTTTTTCGTTTTCATCAGGAACGTGGCCTATATTTAGATATAATTGAAAGCAAATTGTGCACATCATGTTTTTTTCAAAACCCCACAAAAGTCAGTTTAAAAACATATTCTCTGACAAAGTCTTTGTTGCCGATATTATGCTTTGACTCTGAGTATAAAACAATATATATGCCTGGTGTTTGATCATCGGTCTCCAAACTAAATACGGTTTATAAGAGTTTTTTGTCTCTTCGTTACTAACATATCATGGCCAGCTAGAACACGATCAATAAAATGAGCACACCCAAGGGATC
This sequence comes from Flabesymbios commensalis, assembly GCA_964017125.1. NCBI lineage: Eukaryota > Metazoa > Annelida > Polychaeta > Terebellida > Flabelligeridae > Flabesymbios > Flabesymbios commensalis. The sequence goes on from OZ024902.1 coordinate 87,336,025, forward strand.
CACCTTGTATATCGACATGTATGTATTGAATATCCACTTATTTCGCAGTACATAGACCCAATTTAATAAATGTAAGACTGAAAAAAATGCGTGATAGCATATTTTGCCTAATACGACAAATGTTTCGGAATAATAATCTGGATGGTAATCGCTGTACCGGATATGGAGTAAAACATCTGTATCAGACTGGACAGAACAGTATTCCAGCATACACAGGACGTTAATCCAATGTTCGTTTAAGGTTGGCCCACTGTCTGCGATGCTTGCCCAACCATAAACCAGCATTGGTTCCACATCCTGTCTTTGCTGGCATTGAGGCCAGTCTTCGACGCTGGACCAACATCAAGACAGCATTAAATGAACGTCTCGTGTTCGCTGGGTTAATACCACCCAGCGACACAAGTTGTTGAGTTAACGCTGGTTTAACGTTGGTCCATCGTCTACGACGCTGGATCAACGTTAAACCAACATTGATTAAACGTCTTGTTTCAGCTGGGCAAATACCGGAGCTACATAGATCAGCGCCGGGGCAGTGACAGTATACCGTGCCAACGCTCACCCATCGTTTTAGTGACGTTTGGCATTAGGGGGGGGGGTGGGGGGGGGTGATATGTGATATATTAAGCTATTATAGGGCGGTCAACCAGATTGTTAGAATCCCGATGCCCGCAGTCGCTTAACCCTTACAGCACTGAAATATGTGTGTACCCAGAAAACACATAACATTTGTATAACATTTATACAACGTCGGCCCAACGTTGGGCCGACGTTGTATAAATGTTATACAAATGTTTTGTGCTTGTTGGGTATAAACCACTGAAACCTATAAGGGTTATTTTCAATTTGAAATCATCATAAATGTCTTAGTCAGCTTTTTCCGCTTCATTTGAACACCAATGTTATGGATCTACGGCCATTATACATTTTTAATTCTTCCAGAGCAGGGATCGACTTATGGACGTCATATTCTGAAGTCTGAAGACGGTCCCCGGGTTGAGAAGAAATATTATTAAATATTTATTTCTAAATAAAAAGTTAGGATAGATCCCATTTTTTCTAAGAAATCGTCACTTTAAATTAAACTGAAATTAGCCATATTTTTTAAATTGTCCTATTTAATTTAAAAGCTGGTACTTCGTCTGATAAAGCAAGATTATTATTTTTAATTGTAACAAATTTAATTGCGTTTAAAAGCGTACCGGGGTATATCGCACAGAAATGTTTAATTCGGGTTTAATTTTACATATTCACATAAAACTAGATTCAGTCAGTATTAAATTCCTACATTACTTGAATTACAAGAAAAGGTAATTTCATTTAAAGTTAATTTGTGTGTGGCTTTATTCTATATAGTGAGCCGGTACTTCAAGCGTTGTCGTCCTAATATAGCCCTGTGCATGTGTCGGCTAAATAATCTGCAATTTTGCCCCGATAATCATCTGACAGCTTGTAGTTTCTGGTCCGGGGGTCCGGGGGGTGGGAGAGGAAGGGTCAGGGGTGCGGGGTCCGGTATTAAAACACCGGCGACCCAGTTTGTTTTGACGTACCACGCGATCGGCAAGAAATTGGACTTGTCACAGACAGACTGTATGCTCCCCGGGGCTCACAAAATACACTGTTTCTATCTGGTGAAATCCCAGCAAACACAAAATATTGGTATAACATTTGTGCAATGTCGGACCAACGTCGAAGACGTTGGGCCGACGTTGTACAAATGTTATAGAAATGTTTTGTGTTCGCTGGGATGGCTCTCCCACGCCCCAAAATATTATGTGCAAGTGTAGCATTTTATTACGCACTCGAATATGTCAATTTGAATTCCGTTATCACTGGCTGGGATCCACATATAAATCAAAATTGCGATTTTGGACGTGGATCAAAATCGCCATTTGCTTTACATTGCACCTGCGCCGCTGATATTTTACAAATTCAAGCTGAGCTGGTCAATAATGAGTATGAGTGCTAAGATGCTCGCACTTTTACTATCGTTCTGATGTTTTACATCTCGTTGGCATAACATAGGCCTACTGCTACCTGACCAGCAAAGAGTTTCTTGAGAGAATGAGCTTAGCTGGAAGGAAACCTTCACGTTTTCATGTTTCCCATCTTGTTTTCCCCGTCATTTATATCTTCTAGCTCTTTTCCCTTGTGCAATGCTACTAGCGGTGTATAGTGTCTACACCACCTCTCCTCGAGTCAAATGATTCTATTCTATTGAAATGGACCGCAAGTCTATATGGTTTGTTTCCTTGAATGATTCAAATGTACAGGAATGAGCATTTTAATTGGTCTCCTGTTATCTTAGAATTATTTTTTATATTATATTTTGAGACTAATGGAAAACATTCATGCAATTAATGAGAATCAGCTAAATGGTATTTTCATATTTAAATGTTTTAAAAACATATGCTTATTGGTAATTTTTTTTAATGTATTTCTGAATGCATGATCTCCAAGATGGAGGTGATAAACACATATATACACACACCTGTTACCAAATGTTCTCTCGCCACATTACAAGTTATGAATTCGAACTTTGTTTAAATTAGCCAATAGACGTTGAATATTATGCAACAAAAGGGTCGATTACTCATACAATATTGCTTAAAACTGAGAAGACGTATACGATCGTAATATTATAGATCCCGATGGCCAGTCTACCTATTTTTATAATTTCTAATTCATACAGAAAACTGGATTGACCCAGAGTGAAACGAAAGCCTGGTGGATCTAATGTCCCGTCAAGGCTAAATTGAGACAGTCCGTTTAGACATATGGCATTTGGATAGCAGATTGTAAAGATACCCGGCGGCTGAGAAATAGCTTGGGGCATATTGGCCATCCCGGAGAAGTGGATCTTGGTGGGATCGGAGTCCGGGTCTGGGATATTATGGAAACAGACGTTTACATTGCAAGGTGGCAAGGATACATTCTTCCATAAATATCTAAATTTCTTTTTCATTTTTATTGTGAATAAACAAGCCTGCGCTTATTATTACCAAGATGATTATTACAATAAAAACCCAACTCTGTACACAATGTCGGCAGGGCTGATAAGGTGATATGAGAAGGTATACGAGAGATGTTCTAATTTTTTTGAAGATTAGAAGAATGATAGAAGTAGCTATATATGAACACTAAAATCTGTATGTCCATTATTAGCAAGTACAAATTGTTATACAGTCCATTTCATGCAATTTCAATATCGCTAAATTATCCAGTATTTTTACCATCATATCTCACAATAGCTACACAAGGTCCATATTTTTGTACCTTTATCACCATACAATTATATATGAAATTAGCTAGATAATATCTTCTATACTTTTACCAACATCGCACACAGTTAGCTCCATATTACTACATTTATGTACTTTTTACAAAATTGCCCACAATTGGCCACATCTACTATATTTATGTAATTTTACCAACATCGCACGCAATAATATCTACATATACATGGTATATTCATGTACGTGTACCAGCATGACACGAAATTAGTTACATACATTTTTCTACTATTACTCACGGGTACTATCACATAATTAGCAACTCATTCTATATTTCTGTACTTCGCCCTCACACACAAATAGTCGAATATACTATATTTATGTAATTGTACCTGTTTACTACCCGTGTACCTGTTTACCAACGTCACAACACTTCTTCATAATATTAGATGCCACTAACCTGCTGACATCACACGCAATTAGTTACACATTCTACATTTCTGTAATTTACCACCATCACACACAACTAGTTACACATTCTATATTCTCTATTTGCAACACCACCACACACAATTACTTACATATCTACATTACATTTAATTTACCAGCATCACACACAACAATTTACTCCGCCAGTCTCAGAATTGTGGTTCCCTGTGTGTTAAATGGGGAAATACAAGCCATCAAATTGAAATTAGCGACAGACGGGTGGATCGGGCTACAATGCGACGTCGGATGCGCCTTTTATTTTCCAACAGACAGCACGTTAAATAAAGAGAGGGAGCTGAAGATGCGATGTGTTCGACACGAGAAGGGCGTCTCTGGAGTGGAATACCAGTTAGGCGAACAGCCCCCGTGGGTCAACCCTCGCCATTTACAGCCGAGTCCAGGGTTAACTTGTCCAAGGGTTGGTTTGATGGTGGGACAGCGTCCCCAACGTTGTCCCACCATCAAACCGACCCTTGGATGACCCCGCCATCAAACCAACCCTTGAAAGAGGTACAGTTTGTCTACCAGAAGAGAAAGCGCGCGTAACCCGGGTTGTAGTCTGCTGTCCACCGAGTATTTCAATTGCCGCCCGGACAAGGTCGCTGCAAACTTTGACCCAGTGTCTTTTGTCTCGCATAAATCTAACCGTTAAATAAAGACGGGTGGTCGGGGGGGGGGGGGGGGGGTTGGGGTTGGCGTTGTCTCCCGGTACAGCCGCAGTCACCACATTTCCCTGAGCTGTACGAAGACGGACGTTGGTGTTCTTGCGCCAGCTGCGGTGGGTATTACAAATAGGCCGCTGCAGGAAACGAGAGGTCTGGGAGAACGGCGCGGGATCGGCAGAAGCCAAGATAATCAGCAGATATTCCGGATCAGATAGAAAGGGATACAGGATTTATCTGGACCGCTTGGAAAGGAATCATTCCGCTGCTTTTTTTCCGGGGCAGAAGGTCCGGCGAGCAGGAGAGGCAGAGTGTCTGGCGGCTGTGTGTAAACATGTCCATCTCGCCCAGCAAACACGAGACATTGAGCCAATGTTGCTTTAATGTCGGGCCAGCGTCGGAGACGCTGGGCCAACATTAAAACAACATTGGTTCAACGTCTCGTGTTTGCTGGGCGGATACTCGGTATTGCCCGCTGTCTAAAATGGAGTACTGCCACATGCAGCTGGCAGCAACACTGTTAAAGGCCGCAATATCTATCCGATTGTTTGATGTGCCTATTATATTTAATAATTGAACAATTGCGCAATGATCGTACGCAGGCAGTAAAGTGTTTCAGTGTAGTATGGATCTGTGTGCTGCTTTCCAAATCCCAAAGGCAGTATCTGTTTATTTTACAAGTAAGCAGACACTGCCTCTCGACTTGGCAGATCTGTATTGCTTCGCGGTCAATCCGGATGGGATGGGGGCAGGATGGTTATGATGGCGTATCATAATAATGATCCCAACAACAGTTCTAAGAGATGCTCATCCAATGTCAGTACAATGCTTGTCCACCCTCTCTGGCATTGTCCTTTAACATTGAAGCTACGTACTGCAATTGCTAGAATAAGGACAATGTGTTTGTTTGCATCCCACCAAAAGCTTTTTATCATGTCTTACTATATATAGGCCTGCTCTAGCAAAAGAATACTTTGAGCCAAAGATGTTTTCAAGTTGGTCCATCAACGGCGACGTTGATTTAACATTGAATTTAATTTTACTTTAATATGTCTTTAGTATGTCTCATGTTTGGTAATTATTTCATACCGTGCACCGCACATACTGATGTGTGCAAGTTACAGACCCATGCATTCTCAACAGAGTATAACGCACATTACATTATTTTGTTACTCTCTTGATGTTAAAGAGTCGTATCTGTCAATTTGTAGAATGGCAGATAAGAATACCAGTATGACGATTTTCTTGGTGCTTTTTCAGATTTAAATGTATCAATATACTAAGTGATAACATTCAGTGACAGCAATCAACAACAAATATATTCAACAATGAATATATCACTCCTGAGAACAGGACCGAGCCTATCTGCAATAATGACAAACAATTCAAGCTTTCTAGCAAGTTAATCGTTCATGCCAGGCATTTGGATATTTTTAGGATGCCTAATTGTATTTTATGTACCTCCCAAATTATAATTCGTATGATATTTGTCTTTATCTTCGCAGTTGTCCCAGCATTGCAAGCATAAATGAAATGAAATGAATGGGGCCTTAGGCATATGTAGGCTAATCTGAGCCAAGAGAACCTCTTGAGTATGGTGAAATGAATGAGATGACACTGCCCTCCAGACACATAATTAAAAATTCGAGCCCTGGCGGTCTGAGGCCGAACACGCTCTCGGTTCCGGAGGCTCCCCACAATATTTTTACGAGTGAACGGGGAAGAAACATTTTGTTTCTTTGAGACTTGAATGCCAGAGTGGGGTTCAAACCCGCGATCTCCCACTTTCAGGTAGCTTTAACCACTGCACCAGGGCTCCCGCAGTCATAAAACTTACACTCACTGTTGTCGTAGTGCCGGTACACCACATGCGACGCCGGCCCAACATTAAAACACAGTAACCTTAGTAGTAGACTAATTTCTCTGCTCGCAATGTCAATAATTATTTTCATGTTTGTGGTTAAATTGAGAGGTTGTGAGAGTAATTTATTTTTTAAGTATTTAAACATAGGCTGTGAAAGAATTGTACAATCTAAATCTTTGACATCTGATTGGGCGAGATCGTGATCTCGCCCAATCAGATGCCGAAGATTCAGGTCAGAATCAGGGGGAGCAGCTGTCTCGGACACTTGAGGAAATCCCCTCCGACATCACGTATATTTGACATAGATTAATTTGGCGGAGTTATCCAGCGGTAGATCCCTGTCCAGTCCCCACAAGATTCCCTTGTTCTTTGCCTCTTAACATTCATTACCCGGACCCTCCGCGGCATCAGAAGGACAAGTTAATTTTGAGAGAAGACAAGCTAAAGACCGCCCAGCTGACGGGATACGTGTCTAATAAGGCAGCCTTCATCTCGGCGGTGGCAAACCGGCGAACTGGAGATCGCAATGCAAACTCCGGTGTGGTGACCCGATGTCAGACCAGCCTCACAGACGCCGGCTCATTATCTCATGTTTACCTCGGATGCTATTTTTGTGTCCAGATCTTTGAAACAGTGATTTGCTTCTCACTGTTCCAACCGGTGTTGTCTGGGATTATATTACGAGGCGTAGTCTGACAACAGGTTATTGGGATTTTATCATCCGTATTCTCATACAAGTTACGATATATCGTAACTTGTAGGAGAATACAGCTCCTGGGCGATTACTACACCAGCACGACTGTGTAAGGTAGGAAACCTTTCGCTTACGATCACATGTTGGAGCCGCCACACGCACACTATGAAGAAATCCTTTCACATTTCACTGTCATTGTCAAATCAGTTCTGTAAACAAAATACAGCAATTCCGACTAAGTAAACTGATATGGAAACAATTGAAAAAACGCCTAATGATTTTCAACGTGTGTAAAAACCAAGTCTAACTTATGAATCAGGACAGCGTGCAGTAATACGAGATACTTTTGTGACAACTCTATGAAAGTTGTTAAAGTCTTCGTATTCTATAACAGTGAAAGGTTTCTCATTTGTGAGACGTCTTCCACTGTTAAAGAACACGACAAAGAAAGCATTTTTAAGGGCATGCCAGAGAAGCAGAAACGAGTTGCGTGACAAGGCTGCCGTGGTACGGGGAAGCTCCCAGCAAACACGAGACGTTGAACCGATGTTTATTTAATGTTGGTCCAGCGTCTGCGACGCTGGTCCAACATTAAATAAACATCGGGTCAACGTATTGTGTTTGCTGGGAGAACATAAGGGGAGACAGACGAGGTAAAATATCAGGGAGTTGAGCGCTCCGTCAGACAGGTTGCGCCCCCTGGCCGTCGCAGGAGCAAGCCTCCCACCTTTGAATGCACCAGATTCATCATCTGTATCGATCGCCTCCCAGCAAACACCAGACATCCACCCAATGTTGGACCAATGTCGGGCCATCGTCGTAGACGGTGGACCAACATTGGTACAACATTGGGGCGATGTATCGATCGCATGGTACACCCTATCATGAAACACAGACGTTATCCCAGTGTTGGTTCTGTGTTGGGCCAGCGTCGCAGACGGTGGACCAATATTGAAACAGCGTTGAAAAAATGCCGGTACATCTGCTGGAAATGTGGTGGTATATTGTAGCATTTTGCTGTGAGCCTTTGAAAAATCTTAGGCGACGAATTAAAAATGGTTCTTTAAAAAACTGATGAAGAAGTTGTAATTTCGCTATAAGTTTGCGAGCTATGACAAATAAAGCAATGTTGTATATGACAGAAGCGAGAATTCAAATATATTGTAATTTAAATGAAGCATATAGCCCTATTATAAATAAAACTAAAAATATCGTTTCACTTTTACCAGTTTTGCAGCACACGTCCGTTTTTACTTAGCGCTAAATGTTGGCTTAAATGTTATAATTCAGTGCTCAGATGGAGACATTCACTGATGCTATGTATAAATCCCATCATTTTATTTCTAAATGTTTCCTGAAAACAGACATTCTTGGCGTCACCTAGTCGTTTGACAAAACAAAAACACAACTTTTTTTACACATTTATTAGTGATGATAATATATGGGATGTAGGCCTATATAAATCGAATAGTAGCTGAAATCTTAAGAGACGGATTGGCAGTTTGGAGAGTGTCATCTGTGACATAGGTGACATGGTGACACACGTGACTTATAAATGTGACGCGGTGACTAAGGTGATAATAGTTACATTGTAACACACAAATGACATAATGACACCGAAGATACATGAGACATTGTGACACCGATGACGTGGTCACATAACATGTGACTTTGTGACACACATAATTTGGTGACACATGACATGCATGCGACACAGGTGATAGTCACCGTGACCCATGTGACATATTGACACATGTGTCATAGTGTCAGCGTGTAGAAGAGGGTTTGAATCCAGCAGGCAGTGCCATGGCAAGCGTAGTAATAAACCTATCCCAGTAAACACAACACATTTGTCTAACATTTATACAATGCTGGACCAACATCTTTGACGTTGGTCCAACATTGTATAAATGTTATGCAAATGTTGGGCCGACGTTGTACACATGTTATATAAATGTGTATATAAATGCGCGACTATAGTCGTTTTTAATCCGTTTTCAACGGTTTCAATCGCATTTTCTGGGAATGCAACGTGTGTCTAAGCATCAAGATTTGGAAATGTTTGGTCTCAAATGAAACAAATGTGAGTAATTGTCACCCACTTGCAGTTGTGTGTCGCGGTAGCGAGACACAACTGCAAATGGCTGAAAATTTAAACTGTATAATATGTGATCGCTTTAGCGGTTAATCATTTAATAAAAACAGTATGCATTTTTATTCAGAAAAATAGAACACTGCTCTGGGAATATATAATTACTTAAATGAAATTATCGTCTTATCATAAAACTGAGAGACCGGACATGAAATTGAAACCGTTTTTTTTGAAGCCGAGGCTGACGGCTGCATTAGCTGTGCCATTTCCACGGCTGTCTTTGAGTCTTGATGTGCGGCCTTGTAACATCACATCAGGCCTAGCACGAATTACATGTGACAAAATGCCGCCATATTTAATCACACTAAAATCTCCACTTTTTAGCGTGCACGTCAGGCACGATGAAACTTTTTTGCAATTATGATAGCAGATGCCTGCGCCATATAACACAGCTGAAATGCGCGTGTTATAAATAGTTCACCATTTTGTACCAACGTTAAACCAACATTGATTCAAAGTCTTGTGTCTGCCGGGGGTCTCTTGCCCGCGTATTTAGATGGCTGCGCTTGCGGATCTACATGTTATACTTGTGGCGTGTCTCTGATATCCAAGATGACGGGGGCGATACCATATACTAATAAAAAGGAACAACCCCGCAGACACAAGATGTCGAATCAATGTTGTTTTAACGCTGGTCCACCGTCTACGACGGTGGACCAACGTTAAAACAACATTGATTCGACGTCTTGTGGCTGCTGAGAACACGAGACGCTTCGACGGCGGACCAACTTAAAAACAACATTGGGTCAACGTCTTGTGTTTGTCGGGATAAGTACCCGTCTCTGTGACGGACTCACCTGTTCCGTGCGCTCTGTCAGGATCGTTGAGCATCCCCGTGGACACCGTCACCTGGGCCTTTGTCTGCACTTTGCCGGCTTGCGTGAGCAGAACGTGAGCACGACATCCCAGCAAGCACAAAATATTAGTATAACATTTATACAATGTTGGACCAACGTCGAAGACGTTGAGCCGACGTTGTATAAATATTATACAAATGTTTTGTGAACACGACATAAAGCTTACTCCACAATGCGGACAGCTGAGAAACAGGCTGGACTCTTTACAAAGTGACAAATTATATCCTGGGTCTTTGTGACAGACATTGTCTTGACCAGCGTCAATGAGCCACGTGTGGTCACGAGGCTTAATTAGCGGAAGCAGCAGGTTTCAGGACATACATACAATTGATGACATCAGTAAGAATGTTTTTTTTGTGTAAATTATGCGGTTTTGTTATATTTCTAGGCATCACAGATCTGCTTATGACGACCAAAACACCGACTATTTATTAATATAATTAGCTGCGGTTCAGTATCATGACTTACTTCAGATTGAGGACAAAATGGTGTAGCGGGTGCATGTTTAGTTTGATAACATTTTGAAACTTGAATCCTCATTAAAATAAACGATTTGGTAGCAGAATAAAACGTGACATGCGTATAATTTCCAAACTCATTCACTGCAGGCAAGCCGAACACGCTTATACATTGCTATACCGGAAAGCTGTACACTCACGCGGAAAATGGCGACCTTCGCCAAATATCTCAATTCAAAAACTGAAAACTGTATCATTGCCTTGAGCAAAATCAAGAAGCTTAAATATTGTTTATGGAAATGGTCCAGCAATGGCTGCATGTCACTCCTTGTTCTGCTTCATATTCACACAGGTCACACAGATCTTTAGCGCAGATCATTATGGTGCCATGCAAAGCCGATAGACAGTATCTGCTTATTGTACAGGTAAGCAGATACTACCTTTTCCGCTTCGCAGGTCATTATGGCGTATCGATCCAGCCTTTATTCTTTGAACAGTTGCTACAAATGACTCTTCAGACAATGGCTCCAGAAATCCAGCCATCCCAATGGCTTGTTTGTCCACAGTCAGCACATCACCGGGTCCAATGCTGGTTTAATGCCGGGCCAAAATTGCTGACGTTGGTATGGTATTGACCCAGTGTTGGGCCAATGTGTCGTTAATTGGTTGTTTGTCCACACCTGCTTATCTAGACGTTGCACCTTTTCAATGGAAATGCACGACAGCCCAATCAGCTTTTGTAAATCCAAACAAATCTCAAGTTGTTGGCCTCTTGTGTGACTTTGACTCCTGATTCCGAACACGGTCCACAATTGGTTCATTAGTTCACAATTATCATACTGTGCGACAGCTTTGTATCTTTCGTCAAGGAAATTGAAAGAGCTATTGCGCTTGTACGCTTCGTTCTGTACGCTCATTTGTGAAAATGAAGGTAGTATCCGGTAGAAAGTCCTACTCTTTTATCAAAAGAAAATACCAGAACTTGTTTTATGTGACAATCAGGGGTACGTTAAGATCTAACATAACCTCGTTTTTTTCTCATACTTAAAATACACATCGGAAGTATAAAATCAATCTACATCTATCTATAGTAATTTATAGTTAGACCCTTGTCTGGAAATATTCCAATATCTATGACACACTTCTGACACATTTGAACAGCTAAGCAATACGCATAATGCCGTGTTTTCATTATTAGTTTCATGGATACTGACATTAACTTCTTTATTTTAGCACCGCCGCATTAGAATTAAAACCACGCATTCAAAGATTATTGTTATGTATGATGATCGGTGCATAATAAGGGTATTTAGGAAAACCATCCCTGTTTTTAGCCTTATTAATTACCACAGCTAAAAGACTAGTATGGCATTTGTATTTACCTATATAAAAGGCATTAAATCCGGAAAATTAAAATGATTAGATATGGATGCAGAAAAAATCCCATTATTTCTATAGACTGAATACATTGGAATAACCTGGGAGGTGTAGAGAACCCCCTCCCCCTCCCCCATAATATTTATGGTGAGGATGTTTACTCTGCACTATCACGATAACGATGGAGGTGATGACCCTCTCTCATCATCAACATCATCATCATCATCATCAACGATAGCTCATCATCAGGATGTGAACCATAACGATGGGTGTGGATACGTTGTTGTTGCTGCCTGTTAAGACCTGCTATCAGCCACGTGTATGATCCACCCAGTCTTCAGAGAGTGGCTGCTTCCTCTCACTTGTGATAGCGGACTGTTACTGTTACCTAACTCTACAAAGCCGAAAGCAGTATCTGCTCACTTGTAAAGTAAGCAGATACTGCCTTTTGACTTTGCACGGCACGGGGCAGCAGGCCTGATGAGGCTTGACTTAAGGCAGTAATCCCGGTGTCATTACGTGCGGGGATCTTCTTACACGGACGATTGCCGTCCAATATGGCGGCCTACGATGAAGACACTCCGCCATTTCCGACGTGACCCATCAGCGACGCCGAGTAATTACCGAGGCGCAGACTCTCGTGGCCTCGCAAGACAAAATAATAGCAAGTATGATAGGGAGCTGCAGGAAAGTCTAAGTTATTAAGTCTCAGTGGCAATGATGACTTGCATCCGTGAAACAAAATGGTCAACTCGGTCACCTCGAGGCATTGAGCCATGCTGCTACAATGTTGGGCCAGCGTCGGAGACGCTGGACTAACATTGCAGCAGCATGGCTCAACGCCTTGTCTTTTCCGGGGAGGTAGATCGTATAGAATTGCGCGGAATAGTTGAAGATTGTCAGATCCGCCGTTACGCCCTTCCGAGAAAGGAGGTAGTTTGGCGCGTCCGCGCTGTGATGTCATTTGACATTCTCTTTAGATTGCATACACCACTCTGGTGATGCAATTTGCTTTCTCGATTGCAGACGCACAGTTGACTATGTTATAATTTGTGTGTTTTATTACTTCATGCGGTCGTTTAGGATCATCTAGTTTGTCTAATGGTGGATTGTCAGCCTGATTAGGGCTTTTTTACCCTCCCCCCCCCCCAGGGGGGGCAGTAGGAGCACACGGTATAGATGGGCTATAATCAGCCATGCCATAACATATCCTCATCCTCTAACCATAGTAACGGACTATACCAAAAGGGGGGGGGGCTCCATGCATGTTTTTATGTTAAATATTCTCACGAGGGCTGATATTTAGAACTAATTTTAGTCAAAAAAATAGTGGTGATTATTAATTCAGAATAAAATTAAAGATAGATATTAATGAAGACAGAAATTATGCCTTATGCTTCATTAAATACATAATACTATATCTACGTAGAAAATATACATGTTTTTATCTATACAAAATTATTTGGTTCATTTTGTGACACCAATGTATATATAGTATTGGAAAATAGCTTTGAGTTAAAGGCCCATTCCCAGGCAAATGGCATGTTTTTGTTTTAGCTCTGTTATATCTTTTTGAGTGTTTACACCTTTTAGAAACATTCGTTGGCAATTAGGTTTCGAAACAAACGGATTATGACAAAATGTCGGTCATTATATTTTTGTCTCTTAGATCGACCCGTTTTAGAATGGACTTTATTATTTACTTCTTTTTTTATAATATACCAGCCGTAATCTATGACAAACAGTTCCTAACTCGTATTAGGAGAAGTAAGTAAGGTCTCAGATGTATCACATCGTCAAAGACGTTGCGATTTTAATTACAACGACATCGGAAAATCACTGCTTTTCTAATGGGCCACACATTTCAAAACATTCCATTCATGGAATGTTCGTAGCTGGTGTAGTGAAAAAAAGGAAGGGATTTTCCTCAGTGTTGACTCTTTCAAAGAAAAAAAAATCAACATCGGACCCTTCATCTAGACCCTCAGCGTGCAGATATACCAGGAGAATGAATGTATTTACCTATCTCTATATTATTACATGTAAACACTTTAGTCAAATGCCAGTGGTGACATAATAGTCAGGGCCCGTATTATCTTACAGGTTACGATATATCGTAACTTGTACGCGAATACGGGCCCTGAATTCATCACTTAGTTGGTTTGAAATACATTCCACTGAGAATCTTACAAAGCCCAGGCTCAACGGCTCGGTTGTGCGAAGATAACATTTGCTCTCTGATTGGATATTTAATTAGCAACACAAAATCATTGGCGATACTTTATATTGTCAACATACCATGTACTGGCACCCGGTGAAATTCTCAACAACAATTAAAGCAAGGAAGGTATTACGACTGTGAGGATGCTACCTACGTCATGCTACGCCAAGGGAAACTTTAATCACTGTCCTGTAAGGAGATTCTTTAACTGTTTAAAATAGATTGTTTTTGTGTAGTGTCACATGCTTCCGTGAAGCCTCGCATCTCTTTTAATCTTTCCAGCGCGGGGACCGTCTTTAGACGTCTAAAGTCGATCTCCGCACTGAAAGAATTAGAAAAATGTGTAAAGGCTGACATAGGTATTCAAATGAAGAGGAAAGAGCTAACGAAGTCATTCATGATGATTTAAAACTGAAAAAAATCGTCTCCATCGTTTACACAAAAATATTTCAGCGTTGTGAGCACTGGTGACGATTGAGCACGTCATGCATATATTAAACGAGGGAAATTATGATTACATGCTGTAATTACAGCTATAAACATGCGGTGAACGGGACGTCGTTATCGGTGTTTATATATAGCGTTGACATTCCTAAGTGTAACAAAAACAGGAAATCACCATAATTATTTCTATATAAAGGATGTAAATGAAATGGTGACTTCTGAACGTCATCGTAACATCAACTTTCGGCAAGTGCGAAATGATATACGTCAGTGCTGCGCATGCGAACCAACACGTGCGCATCATATCAACGGTAAAAAAATTGCAGAAGACGATTTTTGATTTTGCGAAAAGTAATTTCCGCTGCGCCACGTGGTGCGGTGATTGCAATAATAATAGGATGATTAAAAGATCCATACGACAATGAAGGGGGAGGGTTGTCCTATAATGATAAATCTATCAGCTAGAATCACTCTAATAATAGCCCATTATAGAAGAATTCAGTGCATTCACTCTACATGTATGCCTCGGGATCACTGTTTTCTCAACAGTTAATTCACTGTTCAAATTTTTTAGCAACTTTTGTCACTGGGACATCTTCTCTACAGCAAGGCTAGGCTTCCCTCGGCGAAGCCTAGCCTTGCTGTATATATTATATTGGCCGATGAAGCTTTTGTGTAATAATGAACATAATTATGAATGTTGATTTATATTTACCTCACATCACCCGGCTTGTTTTGATTTTTCCTGCAGAAAATTAGCCCAATTAGAGTATCGTACGGATATCTTAACACTCTCAGTGCGGTTATGAAATAAAAATAAATTATAATGGCCGTAGAACCATAACATGGGAATTCAACTGAAGCGGTAATAGCTAACTGAGACATCTCTGATGATTTAAAATTGAAAATAACTCTTTGGTCTCCATGGTTTATACAAAAATATAAGGCTTAAAAGACCGGATATCTTAATAGCATTATAAATGACGGATGAGGATTGTACCGGAATAACCTGATTGTACGCGAATAATAGCTTTTGCCACGGATTCTTTTCAAATTACTTCACGTTTATGTCAGTAAATTGTCGTCTTTTGTGTGGCTGGTTGACGGAGCATTGTCAGACGTCTGGACGGGGCAATTAATTTACACACGTCATCGATTCCTGATATGTTAAAGGCTGTTTACAAGCGGTGCGAGGTATCACATTATTCCGCCAGCGGACCGACCCTTTTATCATAAATGTCTGGGTAAATACCATTAACGACCCGGGGAAAATGATGCAAATCCTCCACGACAAGTGCCACGGCGACCGCTCAACAATGGCCGCCGCGGCGATCGACCTGTCCCCCGGTGTATTCTGGGAGGGCATCTAATAAGTGGTCACGTGCCTCCGATGGGCGCGCGGTTCAATCGCGTCGCGGCATCGATCCGGGAGCCGCGGTCGGCCGGTGGCCGGGGCTCCGCCGATAGCTCTCCTTCCACTTCAAAGCGGGCACGACTCGCAGACAAATGGCCGCGGCGGATTAGGGAAGATCTGGTTGGTGGCTGATCGCAGCGTGGCCGTGACACTGACCGGGCGCGTCGTATCCATCTCTGACTTGTCCCCGCGCCGGACATGTCTTGCTCAATGCGGCCGCGGCAAGAACACAAGGCCGACCGGGGGGCAGGGGACAATGAGACCGTTGTTTACGGGGGCACAGATCACAGGCGCGCGGCCGTAGGGGGAGTCCCCGCGCGCGATCTGTCACCAAGTGCGGGGACCGGCAAGCGGCGGGGCGGCGATGGGCCGGGCGTCGCAGACGCCGGCCCGTCGCCGCCCCGCCGCTGGGATCACGTCCTCGATCCGTGGACAGGGATGAGGCTGGCAGGGATCAGTAGGTCAACCGGCAAACACTACGTCCCGGGTCCTGTCACTGACCCATCACGTGTTCTACCAGTCCCTCATCAGTAACAAAAACGTCACCACCCGGTCGCATGTCCAGAACTGGCATGTCTTGGCCGTCCTTCTGGTCGATGGACACTCTGCCTGTACCGCAGAAGATATGTCCCCCCGCCTGCCGCGCTGCGACTTATTGACTGATGCGTATTAACCCGATAAAACCTATATATTTACATTTATAATTATTATTCAGTTTGATCAAAGTTATTAAAATACATTCACAACAATTGCAATACATTGTTTCACAACCATTTATTTACAATTGCATAGTTGTACAATTACTGTATATATTTTTGTATAAAAACAGGATAAAGCAGAATAAATAAATAATTATATATGATATCGTGTAAATACGTGGACATTTTCACAGTTTTATCTATTGTATTTATTGCGCAGTTAAGCTGAAGTGATGATTGTAAAGGTGCGCTCTGGAAATACAGGGCGTTTTGCGCGCGGCAATAATTCTGTCTTCTGGGGCTTAACCCTTTAGCCGCCAAATTTTTAAATTGGAATTGCCACTCACCTGAAGTTGAGTCTCGCTGACGCGATCCACAACTTCAAGTGAGTGAAAATTAGTCAATATTGACAAAATAGAGGGTAATTATTCGCAAATCTTCCTGATTGATGTCACGTTTTATCTTTAACATTTAAAAAAGTGGTACTTAATGCGCTGATAAATAAAATAAAAAAACAGTATGTAATTGGGATCGGCGGCTAAAGGGATAATATGTAGCGGGATTGATCAGCGTGCGTTTGTCCAGCCATCTCGGCGTTAAACGGCTGCACTTC
This sequence comes from Flabesymbios commensalis, assembly GCA_964017125.1. Lineage (NCBI taxonomy): Eukaryota > Metazoa > Annelida > Polychaeta > Terebellida > Flabelligeridae > Flabesymbios > Flabesymbios commensalis. Next base: position 87,353,198 of record OZ024902.1, read on the forward strand.
CGCACGGCCAATTCAACGGAATAAATATTGGTATTGCCCGCACCGGCCACCAGGCATTCATCATCATTTAGGTTGAGCCTTTGATTACTAGTTGATTGTGAGGTTGTATAAGGTTTTTCTTTTTCTGTGTCAGGTGAACGCGATAAGGAGGCTGGCGGGACGGCGGTGATTTAGCGAGACTGCACGTCTAATTGGCTGCGGGAGAGAGAGAGAGCAGAAGAGGCTGAGCTGCAGAGCAGGAGCCAGTGCCAGTGTGCAGTCTGACGACGCCGTAACTCAGCCACGTCCTCAATATTAGCGGGAACTGTGGGGGAGACAGGGATAAAACCGCAGTAAGCAAGCCATCCAGAGTGACCATAAGAACACCCTATAAGCAAGTCATCCAGAGTGACCAACGGCAGGCTGACCGGCGCACCTTATCACACCATGTGTTAACTCACAGAACTGACAGACTGAATGAGCAGAGGATTATCTCGCTAGAACTTTGTGAGTAGGCTATTACTTAAGCCGGTGTGGTGGTCGGCGGTTTAGGAGGGGATCGGGGTCGCCGCTCACCGCCCGGTTGACATAACCACTGATAGATCAGGATCACACGGACACGGGGATAGTAATCTGGATTGTTATCATGCGGATCACGGCCACTGTCCACTGGTCCAGACACCTGCTGTGGCTGCTCGTCATGCTGGTGCACCATACAGGTCAGTGCTCATCCCAGTTAACACAAAACATTTGTATAACAATTATACAATGTTGGACCAACGTCGAAGACGTTGGGCCGACATTGTATAAATGTTATCCAAATGGTTTGTGTTTACTGGGATGTAACAACACACTCTGGTCAGATCAAGGAATATAGAATCAAGTGCTATTTAGCTGGGTCAGGTGAAAGCAACGTTCCATCCCTGAAAACAACAGACTGTCACCCTCTGTTTGTTTAATGTTGGGCCAGCGTCGCAGACGATTGCCCAACATTAAACAAACAGAGGGCCAACGTCTTGTGTTTGCAGCGAGAACGTTTCTGACATTGCATTATAAAATTTGCTAATTATAAATACATACACAAAACACATTGTTTTTTCATATTTGATTATTTTTTTACTCATGACAAACCCATTTTACTTATTGTTTTACGCTTTAAATATTGTTGTGTGTGAATAGAGTAAAATATTCCTATTTTTCTAGAATGTTCTACTCCACAGATGCATAAATCCATGACGGATATAGCCGTCATGGCAGACATCACTGGGTTAATATAAGGATCATTGGTCATTTTTTCGGAAACCATTTGAAAATAAAATATATCGTTATTAAAATTCATTCAATCTGGCTCAGTTTGTCTGTATTAGTTTCATACCCTCTTTGACGTGTTCTTTGGGGTCAGTCGCTTTTCCCTAAAATCGAAGTAAATTTTAATCTTCTAACATGTAAATCAGTGTAATATGAGTCCATCCCGCAGACACAATACCCAATGCTAGTTCAATGCTGGGCCAACGTCAGCGACGCTGGCCCAACATTGACCCAACTGTGGGTCAATGTCTAATGTTTGCTGTCTAGACAGGTGAGTTATAAGGATCTGGTCTGGGATCACACACAATTAGGCCAGACAAAATGACCAATTAGTCTAACTCGCACTTCTTGTACAGTTTTATTTATGAAAGTAGCACTGCGAGGCCACACTAAATCACTACGCGTGTGCCCCTTCGTTAAGATAATTACAGCGTAAGACAGTAAACAGGAGATGTTTATCCAACGTTGTTTTCACCCTTTTATCCTTACAATGCTGAAATAATAGTGTATAAACCATGGAGACCAAAGGATTTTTTTAAAATTTGAAATCGTCATAAATTTCTTAGTTAACTCTATCCGCTTCATTTGAATACCTATGTTATGGGTCTGAGGCCATTATACATTTTTAATTCTTTCAGCGCGGGGACCGCTTTTAGACGTTAGAACCTTACTTCTGTAGACGACAGATTCTGACGTCTAAAAACGGTCTCCGCGCTGAAAGGGTTAATCCGTTTGATTCGCCGATCAAATCATTGTAGTTGGGAACAAAATTAGCGCTTAAACAGCCAAATTTGGTCTCAAAACAAACGAAGATTTGAGTAATTTTCACCCACTTGAAGTTGTGGGTCGCGGTAGCGAGAAACAACTTCAAGTGGGTGAAAATTTAAATTACGAAACTTTTGCGAACGAAGGGTTAATGTTGGGCCAGCATCGCAGATAGTGATCCAACATTAAAACAACATTAAAACAACGTCTCCTGTTTGTAACAAGTTACTTCTCAGCCTTGTTCAGATTGCCAAGTTGTTCTGGTGATGATCGCATTCATTGCTGCTTCTTGTGCACTCTATGCATATTGAGTCGGGTGTAGTTTTAAAACCTGACTGAACCAGTGTTTTTATACAATGTGCAGGTGGTTCCTTTCTCACTCCTTCCTATGTTTGTTTATGAGACGCCACAAACGGCAAAAAAATGAATAACAACCTCGTTCTATTTTATGACTGTTGTGAATGTCTAGTGGCAGGTGCGTGAAAGTAATTACACTTAACAAAACAACCGCGAGGAAAATATGTATCTGATGAATAAATAACGTAAAAAATAGCAGTACCAGCAGCAGTGGACCAAAAAATTAGTTTTCATGTAAATTTTGACAAATCTATGGAAGACTACTGGAGCCACCTGGTGAGAGAGGCACGCATACCGCACACACTCCCAGTAAGCACAAAACATTTGTATATCTTTTATACAACGTCGGCCCAACGTCTTCGACGTTGGACCGACATTGTATAAATGTTTTACAAATTTTTTTGTGTTTACTGGGCTGGATCAGGCGGCAGGTTATCACGGATGCCGGGGCGCTATTTAAACTCGGGTAGAAACGTAATAACATCACCGCAGATAAGCAGACCACCGGAAGAAAAAAAACTGGCAGTTTCTGTCAGATTGGCGGTGCGTGATCCGTGTCTGCGGCCTGCCAATCCCCGCGTGAACGGGATCGGGACGATCTGACAGAGTTCTGGATCCAGACTCAGGTGAGAGTCTGACCCGATGCCATGGCAATGGATTGCGTCGATGACGCTGTCCCAGCATTGGCCCTGCATCGGGTCGTAGATTCATCATGAACGGCTGGTACTTATGTGTGCTGTGCTGTTCCTGGTCTGTTGCTGGTTCTGGTTCTAGCTTTTGCTTGAGATGGCAGTTAAAATTTACTCGGTCGTATAATACCAAAGGAGAGGGAATTATTTTACAAAAAATGGTTGTGACATCATTTCAGCTAAACACTGCTAAAGGGGATCACTCTTCACCGTACCAATAACTTGAATATTGTACTGTGAGTCGAGATCATACACCGGGTTAGGGAGTCGGCGAGGGTGAGTTTTATAATCGGGGTTTCCAGATTAACAATACTGCAGTGTTTTTGAGGTATACACATCGTACCGTCAGTTGTAGGTTTTGTGCCTTTTTAAACATACATGTAGCATTATATTTTCCCTTATGTAGTGCTCCAAACTGTTCAAAGGCTTAGGCTGTACACGAGGGCTATGACAATCCTTCCCTCCGAATGATCCATTGACGCCATTCGAAGAGGTATGGTATTATAGGACTTTTATCTGGCACAACATGCATGTCCCCGGACATTTTCACTCTTACGGATAAGTAAATCTTAATGACGACCAATTTATCGTCTGCAGATTGGCAATGTGTCATGTACATGTAATACAGTTTATTTGGGAGAGGTTGGAGAGGATTCCAAGAATTAACATGCTCTTATCTCAGTCTGATGCATAGTCTTCGTGGTATCAGCATGGCGGTATCTTCTCCTGCTAATTGCGATGGATTCTGGTTTTATTTGCCGCAGATTATTTCCAGTCGCAACAACACGCTGAACCAATGCTGGCTTATTGGCGGGCCAGCGTCGCAGACGCTGGGCCGCCAATAAGCCAATGTTGGGCAAACGATTTGCATCCCTATCGGGACAGCCCTTCCTATTTGGTATGATTACCGGAGCATTAGCAGCCTCTGAAGGTGGCTTTGCTGTGGCTCCTGCCATTATGGCGTGTTGATGTACCTAAGTAAAAATGGAGCAATTTACCAGTGTTTAGCCAGCAAATTACCTCCACTCGCGTCTCGTTAGCCAGTCGTTCAGTCTTCAGACAAAGTACCGAGAAATCAGCTGAGCTGCTGGCAAGATTTTTTGATCACGAATACCGCTATTTAATGCCAATTATCATTACAAAACCTATGTTGGGGTCCTCTTTTGGGTTGCTTCGCATGCCGAGCTCCTTATCGAGCACCATGCCCATTTTCATTAATAATTCCTTTTGTCTGCAAATTTTCATTTTCAGTTTCTCTACATTGCACTGTGGGTGTGTCACTCGAAGACAAAGCAGCCTTTGAAAGTAATTGCATGCATTTTTTATTAAAAATAAATTGTGGCCTCAGATCACGACTTCTGAGTTCTGATTTCCGAGTTTTTACTACTAACCCCCGATTTCAATCTCCCAACTGACGACTGCCTCTTTCCGACTTTCAACTTTCGCGTTTACACTGCCGACTTCCAACTTCCGAGTTCCAACTTCCGACTTCTAGCTTCTGAGTTCATTTTTTAGACTCTGATAGGAATATGTAAGCAATTTGGGAATGCCTCTATAAAAAAGTTTACAACTCAGAAATCAGAAGTCGAAAATGGGAAGTCAGAAGCTGGAAGTCTGAGAATCAAAATTTGAAACGCGGAACTCGGAAGTTGGAGCTAGAAAGTTAGAAGTCGGAACTCAGAAGTCTGAAATTTAATGTCAGAATTTGAAAGTCGCCTCACCATAATATTGGTGAGGTCACGGCAGCTGGCCTCGAGGGTCAAGATCTAGAATGCTTGATCTTGGCTCTCGAGACCAGAGAGGCATACACAACTGAACCCTATTATATTTGAATTATGTAATAACAATATTTTACAAGCATAATATTCAGCGTTACAATAATAAATAATATACTGGTGGCACGGCATACACAAGACTCGAGCCATTTGTTGGGTCGGTGTTTGGCCAGCGCTGCAAACGCTGGCCCAGCACTGACCCCGCCTCCTTTTTTGGCGTGTTGTGTATGCTGGGCAAAACGCACGACGGTTGACCATGTCCTGATTTGGTGGCTGGACATCTTTCCGGCAGTGGCCAGACATTATACCAACAGCAGGCGCAGGGTGTTGAATAGGTGTTACTTTAGCGTTGGTTCAGCGTCGTCGATTGTCGACCAACGCTGAACCAACAGCAAAATTATCTTCTTTCCCCAGCAGGCACAGGGTGTTGAATCGCTTTGGCGTTGGTTCGGTGTCGTCGATAGTGGACCGGCGTTGAACCGGCGTTGCTTTCACCGCCTTGTGTCTGGTGGGTCATGTATTGTCAACTGTGATACCATACCACATAGCCAGAAAACGGGAGACGCTGGCATGGTGTTAGTTCAGTGCCGGGCCAGCGTTTATGGCCCGACATTGATCTGGTATTGTGACGGTGTCTCGCGTTCACTGAGTACTATTTGTTTTTCTGTTTTTCTGTGTCAGTAACTCGCATTGGGCCGATGTCGATTCTTTGTTCTTTTACAATGAGTCGGCAACGGCTTCAATGAATGTGCTTTTAAATGAACAATTTATTTACTGATAATACATAATTTGTATTTGTATTGTACATTTTAATCAATAAAAAAAAAAAAAAAGAATTTGAAAGTCGCAATTCGGAAACTGGAAGTCTGAAATCCACTATTATATAAGAATTTATGTAGGACATTTTGAGAGAAAATCAATAATAGTACAAATTAATCGCCTCCTGAATTTTGATATAGTATAACGCTTAGTCATTCGTGAGGCTGGGAGAACTATTTTTCAACGAACAAAAAATAATCAGCCAACAATGGTCCAGTGTTGGGGCAGCGTCTCAGACGCCGACCCAAGTTTGGCCAAGGTGCCTTCCCCTCAGGCGGTGGCTTACTGTCGAACACGAGACATTGACCCAATGTTTTTATATGTTGGCCCACCGTCTTCGACGTCGGCCCAACATCAAAACAACATTGGGTCAATGACTCGTGTTTGCTGGCTTACTGTCATGGCATCCGCAGTTTTTGCTCTCTGACATGCGTCCATACCACAGATAACTATGACGCTGCCACAGGTGTGACATTGTCACCGGGTGTCACTGGACTGTCACCCGTCGTGACAGAGTCGTCACCGCCACACCAGGGACCGACCAGTCACGCCAAGTGATGACACGTGTTGACGACAAGCCTCTTAGTCCAGGGATCACAGAGGGTCGCACCCCCTCAGCGCTGTCATCCACAACCCCTCAAATTGTCATAATTAATCATTTCAAAAATGATTTTTTTTTTAATATAAGACATAGTCCTTTTTTCTAAACTCACACAGAGTTACAAACTAAATGTTAATACTGACTCACGACGTTGTTTCCCAGCCGTATTCAATCACAAAATACAGCCAGAACTTACAGCCACAGGCGCTCTCCGAGGCCACAGTCTAATATGACATATAATGTATTTGGATTTTTATATATTTTATAAAGCAATAAGACGGGTGGCTGTGAACCTTTTTTCAGTCATCATGATGATTACTAGGCCTACATCCCGCCTATTTACGCTTTAAGTAAAGGCTAAATGATCAAGTTATCGATAACTTCTATTGGGATTGAGAATGTGAATTGGATACTTCTCTAGCGCCCCTAGGGTTAACACCTTGTAATGAGAGGGAGTGACAAGGATTTGTCAGCTTAGAGAGTTTTCCCGTCCAATTCACGGGATTATTCCCTTGAAATTCGACAAATTGTCTTCACGGCGATGCCCCGATAGGGGGCATATTCGGCTTAGAGTGACAGAAACATTAATACGGGCATGCTTCAAGGGAAAACGTAAACATCGGCATGTGCCGTGGCAGCCTCCCCGCTCACGACTTTGGCTTCTGTGGTGTAGCTATCGCCCTGTGCTGTGAATATAAGTATAAAAGGCAAGCAAGAGGTGCGTTAACCCTATAGCCGCCAAATTATTCAACTTGAATTTTCACTCACTTGAAGTTGTGTCTCGCTGACGCGATCCACAGCTTCAAGTGAGTGAAAAATTTTCAGATTTGACAAAATGGAGGTCAACTCTTTTCAAATGGTGCTGATTGATGTCACATTATGGCTTTACCATGTGTAAAAGGCGCTACTGAATGTGGTAATAATTAGGCCCTAAGTGAAAAAAACGAATATATGCGACACCGGCGGTTAAAGGGTTAATTAGAGGTGATAACTGATCCCGAAGTGCTCACATCAGATTTAACCCTTTCAACGCTGAAATATTTTTGGATAAACCATTAAGATCTTTCATCGACAAATGTAGGCCTACCCCTACAAGAATCAACATCAACCTGGTTTGGGTTTTTTTTATGAAGGTTGGTCCCATGGCTGCTGGATTAATATATGATATTTCTATTTTGCGTATTCAATGTCCGGTCGCTAATAAAGAACATGCTCTGTAAAAGAATTGCACCACTTTTAAAACCCACATTACCTCCACATATGTGCTCAACACCTGGAACCATCAGAAATTATCTAGCTTTCAGTGTATACCTGAGTGTTATTTTTGGGTAGTGGCTGACTGATTACATGGAGACCAAAGGGGTTTTTTCAATTTAAAATCATCATAAATGTCTTAGTGGGCTCTTTCTGCTTAATTTGAATACCTATGTTATGGGTCAAAAGCCTTTATAAATATTTTACACTTCCACTCTTTCAGTGCGGGGACCGACTTTAGACGTCAGTTATGGACGTCATCTTCTAACGTCTAAAGTCGATCCCCCTCTGTAAGGGTTGTTTTTTCGATAGCTGTGCGTCAGACTATGACTCAGGTGCTCCTTTCAAATCGCCGTTCTGTTTCTCGACGATATGGGAAATTGGAGTTTTCTGATATTCAGTTAAAAGTCTCGGGTGTTTACTACTATACCCAGGAAAATTTCCACATAGAATACAATATCTATCCAGGCAGATGTTAATACATGTAGATTGTAGAAGATCATTATCCAGCCTTCGATACCCAGCAAACATAACACGTTATTCCAACATTGTACAAATGGTATTCAAATGTTTTGTATTTGCTAGGTATTTTGTCGCACTTACAACCCCCACACTCACAATCCTCTCAACCAACAAACTCACTCCTAAATCCTTTGAGATGTCATGCTGCATGTATATGCGCCATGGAGCATATCACAATGGAATAAATAAAGAGGGGGCGAATTGATATATTTACGAGAGAATTTAATAGCTCCAAGGGAATGAATAAATCCAAAATATAGACAAATGGGTTGATAGGTCAGGGGAAACCACATAGCACTCACCAGCTGCTTATTCTTCAAGTCTGTAACAGAACCGTAGCATTGAATATGAAACTACGAGAGTTATAAGTGAGATGATTATATATATGTCCACGAAGTTAATGATTCACTCTAATAAAGCTCGGATCGGGAAGGAACACGGTGTAAGCTGGACTTGTTACTTCAGGATAAAAATTAAGGGATTGCCTAAAATTACAATACTTTTTTTTCATTTGTCACTTCAAGCCATCTTTATCCACTACAAGTCGAGAATTGCGATAGCAATTCGCGGCTTGCAGTGGATGAAGATTACAATAGTAATTTCAGGCTTGAAAGGGTTAAAAAAATCATGTAATCGGCTTTGAGCATAAAAAACGTTATGTTAAAAGAGTCAGATTTTGTAGGACAGGTGGTCATCTCACCAAAATTCAAAAGTAGAATCTGTCACTCGTATACATGCAGTATCAGAAACGACCTTTTCTTTCCATGGGAGCTGAATTAAATGCTGTGTTACATTCTGTCGTGCGAAGCCAAACGGCAGTATCTCCATACTTTATCATCAGGTATCGCGACCCACAACTTCGAGTGGGTGACAATTGCTCGTATTTGTTTAATTTTAGACAAAGCATTTGCAAATCTTGATGTTTAAGCACTCGTTGCGTTCCCAATAACGGTGATTTGATCGGCTAATGAAACATCTTAAAAACGAGTATAGTGGTGATCAGCGCTTAAATAGTTAATCAGAACATGAATATTCATGAGGCTGCTACATCGCTCTGCCTAGAATGCATGCGTCACACATCCAATTCAGCAGCCGTCGGATGATCGGCCGACGTCTTTTTTCGCTAATCGGGCCAGAGTCCACCGATGATCGCATGACATCCGTGCGATCAGACAGAAGCAGTGCACGAAGGAAAAGTTGATCCATTGCTGCTTCAATGCTGGACCAACGTCGCAGACAGCGGGACAGTATTAAATCAACAGTGGGCCTACTTTTAATATTTGCTTGTATACTTCGGAGTCCAAACCACCGATTTTGTCATGCGAGTGTGATTATATAAAATTCAGAGCGCGGGCTTATTAGTAAAAAGCATAATGACCACGCATGTATAACGAGCATTGGCAGCAAACACCCGAAATGTTGAACAAATTATGGCCTAATGTTGGGCCAGACGCTGGCCCAAAATTAGGCCATAATGTGTTCGTGTTTGCTGGGTTATTAACTAGATTTTACTGTTGTTTGATATCACACTGCTCTGCTCCCATCAAATATTCATGCCGGGCCAAATTACACGTATACAGGCACAACGCGGCCGAGTAAAAACACAACTATAATTGGTTTCAGCTACTCCAATGTTATGCCTTCGCGTGCTTGTTATATCACATAGCCAATGACATGTATTTTTCACGGTGTGGGAACCACAATGAACGTGTGTGGAGCTGACAAATGACACTTTACAAAAATATATATTGATTAAAATGTGATAAAAATCTGTCATTAAATGCTCCCAAAAAGCAGCGTTGCCATGACATCGATTCACATGTAAGTCGATACCATGGCAACGCAGTTTTTTGTATTATGATCAAAGTCTCGTGTTTGAATGGGTACAAACAATATGAATGCCGAATATCTAATTACTTGGTTAATTAATGGCAGAGCTCTTTCCGATTCTCCCCTATGCCCTTTGGAATACCCCACCCGTACCAGGTATTGGGAATATGCATGGCATGCATAATGCCTGCTTTGATTATCGCTAACAATGTCAGATAACACAAACAGCAGGGGAAAAGGAGCAGTACCTTTGCCACGAGAAGGTGACAAATGATCTCGGGTCTGTCACGCTGTCAGCCTTATGGTGTGATGATCTAACGCCTGGCAAGAAGCCAGCCATTAATTCTGCTCAACCGCGGCTTAATGGCCTCATCCAAATTCCTGCTGCAAAATCTTTGCTGATTACTTTGGTATCATCTGTAATCAATGGGATCAGATCGAGTCTCCCGCGTATGGAAAGTCTGTAAATGTCAAGTGTGTAGAAATCGGTTTAAATGGACGGTTTCTCAGTAAACACAAAATATTTGTATAACATGTGTACAATGTTGGACCAACGTCGAAGACGTTGGGCTGACATTGTACAAATGTTTTTCAAATATTTTGTGTTTGCTGGTGCTTCAATTTTTTATTGCCTAAAAATATCTGCCATTTTGTCAAGTGGCAGATGCGTTTCAAGAATTTCCTTTAAAAAACACCTCGTGGAGCTGCGAATTAAATAATGTAATTAGAAAACAGCGAAGACGTGGTCCCGACTCTATCGCATATTTCATTTTTTCCTGCCGATCGTTTTGTTCTTGGAATCATAACCGTCCGGCTGAATAATATTGCTTTTGTAAAGGAATCTCTTTGCTTTTGTTATCAAGATCCTCTTCGATGTCAAAAAACAATTAATTATTCAAGAAATAATGTGACGTTATTCAAAAGGCGTGTAGTGAAAATTGCTTTACGTCGTTTTCCGTAGATTATGGCACTATCCTGATAGAAGGAACCCAATGTCAGGTTTATAACCTAATATTATCCAATGACGTGGACCCATTTTCTGCTATAAGTTGTCTTGTTGTGTTGTGTCTCGCAACCGTGACACACAACTTCAAGTTGAAGAAAATAATTTTATTACTCATATTTGTCTAATTTGTGAACATTTGCAAATTCGTTCCCAATAACAGTGATTTACCTTGCTGATAAAACAGCTTAGCGCCAAAGCGGTTAAGAGTTCTTATGTTCTCAGAAAGTAAGACGGTATACATCACGACCGGTCTTGTTTCAAACCCCAGAATGGATATGAGGGCTACAGGTGTGTGATGAACACAAAAACGGGATGCAAAGAGCCGCGTGTGAGATTCAGAAAGGTGTCCCATCTGTGAGCGGGATTCAGAAATGAGTCCCGTCTGCGCGCGGCTGTGTGTATGGCGTGCAGCCGGGATATCCCCGAGAAAGAAAGAGAGCACCTGCTCAGAACAACGCAAAAACGAGATACGCCGACTGAACGCCGGGCCGGCGTCGTACCTTGACGTATTTCGTTCGTGAAACAGAAAAAAGCTCTTGTCGACTCTGGAATCCCTCAGGACTGGCGACAGCGGCCGTGTGCGCGTTCTAGAGAAAAACAGCACGTAGCCTGTACGTGAGAGCATTGCAAAACACGACGTGATGGTTTTTCCATAGTTAATACGACTGTCACGCGGCAAGCCGAATCACTGCCGGGGACACTATGTAGCTCAATGGCTAGCGTCACGACCATCGCACCGTGTTTACAAATGAAATGAAATGAATCGGGCTTTGGGCCACCTTTGTGCACATACAGGCTAAATTGGGCCAGGATAATCTCCTGAGGATGGTGAGATGACACTGCCCTCCAGACACAGGGTTCGAAATTTAAATCCTGGAGGTCTGAGGCCGTGCACGCTACTTTTGGGTCACGTAGGCTCCCCACAATACTGAGATTCGCGAGTGGATGGGGAAGAAACATTTTTGTTTTGAACCCCGAACTGAAAGGCAGCGGTGCTAACCACTACCCTAGGTCCCCCGTCCGTGTTTACAGCTGAGTGGTAATGCGGGCTCGTGTCTTAGCTTGGGTGAGTCGCGGTATCGTGTTTTTTCGCTGTTCTAATTATTTTCATGGTGCAATTTGTGCCTGTCCCAGAAAACACAAAACACTTTTAACACATTTATACAATGTTTGACCAACGTCTAAGACGTTGGGCCGACGTTGTATAAATTTTGTACAAATGCTTTGTTTACTGGGGAGAGATCCTTTGTAGGTATTTGACAAGAGTAGGACATTGTCCTGTCATTGGGTTTCTGTCTGCATGCCATGCAGGTTTAATCACTCACTATACACATATAATCCATAAGCCAATCCACAAGACTTCCCATTTTTGACGAGACACTATTTACGTTTTTATTTCTCTTGGATAATCATTACTTTCCGAGTTTTAAGCAGCTGCAAACAGCGGGGGTGTCACGATGTGCTCTTTAAAAACTCGACAGTCATTACCGCACGTAAAAACTGACATCCCTTCGCTCCATCATGCCTGGAGTTGACGCTTGACTATTTTGACGAGAAGCGTGTTTTAGCACATTTCTAATTGCTCATGTGATTTGCTCTTCAGCTGAGCACGCAAGCAAGAGATGTGCTAATGCTGGTTTGGTCCATTACCCGCTAAGTTATTTACCTTTTAACTTTTCACCTGTTCACTTGAAGTTGTGAATCGCTACCGCGACCCACAACTTCAAGTGCACAGGTGAACTCACATGTATTTAATTAAAGGAAACATTTAAAAAATTTTAAGCACACATTTCGTTCCCAATAATAGTGATTTAGTCGGCTAATAAAACAGAATAAAAATGACTATGGTCGAGCTTAACCCTTAAACCGCCAAATTATTCAATCTGAATTATCACCCACTTGAAATTGTGTCTCGCTGACGCGATCCACAACTTCAAGTGAGTGAAAATTATTCAGATTTGACAAAATGGAGGTCAACTGTTTTCAAATATTGCTGATTGATGTCATATTTTATCTTTAACATATTTAAAAAGTGGTACGTAATATGCTAATACAAAATGAAAACCCGATTATATGCGACACCGGCGGTTAAAGGGTTATTGCCTACATGGTTAATCTGCGACGCTGGCCAAGCAATAAACCAGCATAGTGACGTGAATGTGGCAATAATGCGACAGGTCGATGTCCTAAGTCGATCATGACCTAAATTTGTATAATGTACATATGCCTATAATATACCGACAATGACATGGCATGGGGGGGGGGGGGGGGCAATACAATCATTATGCCACCATCGTGACCTCGTATATATATATAACAAAGAGTTATTTAGCTCTATGACATGGCGTTATTAGTCCTTTTCCTACCGCGACCCACTACTTCAAGTGGGTGAAATTAACTCATATTTGTTTAATTTGATGTTTAGTCATGCATTTCATTACCAATAACAGTGATTTGGTCGACTAATAAAACATTCAAACGACAATACTCTAGCACACAGGTATTTCGGTAGAGCTCCTGTAGGTGTTGCTGAGTTCAAATTTTAAATGGCCAACTATAAGAGAATATCCCGTTCATGATGACGTCCGGGAGAATTAAACAGTTCCATGCAGTTGATGCATCTAAATGATTTAGAGCCCCAGAGTTCCACCATCACTGGGAAGATGCAAATGGATTGCACTGCAAAAGCTCTACGTGGACGCCTGAGCTCACTTCGGACCACCATATGCAGTGCTGGACATACGACCTTGACTTTCCCGCGGTGAAGGTGGAGGATTGTCTCTCCACAGGATGGTGATGACGCGTGTCGCGTCCTCTCTCTCTCAGAGTACCGCTCCTTCTGTCTCCGCGAAGAAAGACGGCCTGAAAAAGTGGCTGTAAATCCCCCGGCGGGCCGTATTTATGCCCTGTCCATACCTGCACGTCTGCTCCCGGCCGCGGCGAGACAAGGACACGTCACTCCATACCGCTAATCCGCCGTCATTCTATCTCTTCACCGGGGACCTCACCACTAGGATCTGTACGGAAGGACAAGGCGTGGGGCCAATGTTGGTTTACGGTTGGGCCAGCGTCGCAGACGCTGGCCCAACCTTAAACCAGCTTTGGCTTGTTGGCTGGTATTCTCTGGTAATGTTTGCTCTACATCACAGGCGTGTGATTGGTCGATCCTGTCCAATCACGCGCTTGAGAATTATGTCAAGCAATAATGATGTAAGTTACATCAAGTCGACCCAGCTTTCTTTGAACTGTGACCTACGGTGACGGTATCTTGGGAAAGTATAACACAACCTCGCCGCCGTGCCGCCATTAACGGGATCGAATTGCCCGTAAAGCGCGTGAATGGCGGACACGTCGAGTTACGGTTGAAACCAGTTTATCGACGGTAATTTCGGACACGGCCACGCGCTGCGCGCTCCTTCACCTGTCTGAGATGTGGAGAGACATATTTCTTTTACTTCTCATATCTGTCTTCAAGGTTTACTTACCGAGCTGGATATTTTACATTGTCCGTCTGTTTTTACAAACGAATGCTGCCCTGTTGAGCCACCGGCCCGGGGACACCGGGGTCCGGACTGTAACCCTATTCAGTAATCATAATATTCTTGCCATGTGATTTAAATTAGACATGACAGAGAACTGACAGAACCAGTGTAAGCAAGCCAACCGTTTGAGAAGTCACGCACATCCCCTCGTCTCTTCAAAAAGCTCTTTTATTCGTTTCAAAGGCGACATTGAAAATCTGCCCGCGTTAATTTTTACGCAACTCAAGAATCGAGCGCGTTTTTCTCCCTCGTCAACTTGACGGATTACCAGTGAAGTAATACTTGGTTGCCCGTGTTCTCGTATAAGTTGCTATATCTGGTAGGCTTCGGCTTGGTCGAGATGGCCATCTCGACCAATCCGAAGCCTACAATATATCGCAACCTGTACGAGAATACGGGTTACCCTTAAGCGCCGGAAGAAATAGCACGTGTTTTAGCAGCCGAAAACGGAAGTTTAATGATTTCGTCGGCTGACTGCCTCGGCAGGTACAGTGTGCTGGTTCAACACGGGCCTAACGTCTGTCGACGTTGGTTCAGCGTTGGATCAGCACCTTATGCTGGTCGGGGCGCGCTAGAAACGTAAAGCGTTTATGGAGGGACGCGACTTTTGACATAAGGCCGGACCACCGGGACATACATTGCGGCCAGAACGGGTCGCCGCCCGCATTTTAACCCGGGCGGAAAATCTATATAAGCCCTCCCGACGGATCCCTGTTTTAGGCGTGACGCCTAAACGGTTTATTTTCCGCCGCGGACTCATTCAATTATTGATATCGAATAGAGAACATCGTGAGGTGTTTTCTTAATTAATCCCATTTGAATAACATTGTGCTGGTTGTCAGCGGTACGGGGGGAACGGGAGTGACTCAGTCGGTAGAACGCTGGTATTATTATGGGGAAGCTTGCGTGGAAATTCCAAGCACAGAAGACAAAACTGCTCCCAATTTCCCTATGTGTTGTCATTTTTGCAAGATTACGTTTACCCATTATGTTTAATCACCTGTGGGGTAAATATTGAAAAATTGGATGTACAATGTATAGAAGGATATTGCGCACAAACTAAAGATATCATTTTACATATAGTTGATCATAATGTATATTTAATGTATGTTCTTTGTGGAAAACCTGTGTTTCTTGTTGTCGTCCATCAATCACGAGACATTATTCTTATATTAGTTCAATATCGCATCACCCACCGCAAAGTTGGTAAAATTAAACCAGCATTTAACCTTTTCACTACCATACATGACGGAAATTTCCGTCGTCATTCGTCAATGAACGTAACCAAAAAATCACACAAATTTTCGTCAAATATATACTACATTTATGTATTTTTCGTCATTTGAAGCTGGAAATTGCGTTAGCAATTCCAGCTTCAAATGACGAAAAATAGAACTCCTACACCAGTATATCTGGATCCTGGCATGCACCCCGGCCTGGAAGTCAAAGTGTTAATCAACGTCTCGGTAATTATAATGAAAAACCATTAGGAAAACGTCTATGAAACTTATCCCTGTCTAAATCACAGATACTCATCGTATTAGAAAATATCATATCAAATGTTCTTAATCATTGCCGGAGGGCTGCAGTTTTATTTTCCTACTCCAAGCGAGCCTAAAAAACAGCTTTTGTTGCTAGTCGACTCGGCCGAAGGAGAGATTTGCTTTTATCAGGCCGAGTAACCGACACTCCATGTGTTTGTTTACACGAACGATCGCCTGAGCCGCAGCAGGTGGTAAAATGTGCACGATGCTAAAACATGCTGACAATCAACACGCACCCTAGCGAGTCAGAAGCTAATTACATGGCGCCGGATTTGTACTCGATTTGATGGTGTGGATATGAAACACCTCCGTAACCCTGGTAACTAATAAATATGACTTGTGTAGGCCTATTTATTTAAAATACGAGTCCTGCATAAAAGACGTTGGCCATGGATTATTCTGGACAGGTAAACAACATTGAAAAGCAATAAAAATACAATCAAAATAAACAAAAATACAATATCAGTACGATATTAATAATTATTACGCAGTGGCGTGATCTATGGAAAGACGTACACATCTTTCTGTGTGATAAAAGCCAGCCAGAGCAAGCTAATTGATTGATAATGTTAGCAAAGCATGCAGATTAATCACAATCACTACTACACGTGAATACTAACACATCTGTATAGCTGATGTCTTTTGCGGTAAAACTGAGAGATGTATTGGGTGGTGGCTGACATTGCAAATGTGTTGATTTTTGGTTCAAATCCACTGTGATGTATCTACATGAACCCCCCTTAGAATAGCAAAACTGTCAAACTGGATATTTTATACCTCATCTTTAATAAGCATAATAATGCATTGCTGTGTTCAGGAGAAGTTATATGTTTGCTAGATTTTACACGATTTCATAGACGCAGGCTCACAATTTTGTCTACAATTAGCGACTGTATTCACAAAGACACATCGTAGATTATATATAGGCCTAGTCCTGGTGTGCCTTTCAATTATATAGAATTTGAGGGCTCTATAATATTGCGTATGAGACTCACATGAGCGTCACATGAAATAGGCTGGGCTTTAACTTTTTCTTCTAGTAAATGAATAAATGAATGAATGAATGAATGAATGAATGAATGAATGAATGAATGAATGAATGAATGAATGAATAAATGAATGAATGAATGAATGAATGCATGAATGAATGAATGAATGAATGAATGAATGAATGAATGAATGAATGAATGAATGAATGAATGGGGGTTTACATCACTCATGCCAGACTGGCATACGAGTCGTAATAGATCGTATTATAATAAACCGCCTGCAGTGGGTGAGTGAGGGTCGTGCTTTGGTTCTTCATTTTGGGAAAACTGTTCGCAAACAAAGGATACAGGGTGAGAGAGATTCAGATGCTAGTAATGAATGTGATATCTGGTGCCATCCTGTGGCCCTGACGTCCACAATAGTCATCAGGATATGATCCAGACTATCCTTATCAACTACTCAGACTTCCATTGTGCCCTGCGTCCACCGGCTACTCATGAAGCTCATGTCGCATGTCGCGAGATCAATGTATCTAGCGTTGACCCCACCACGTATATAGATGTATAACCTTTCTTGTGTTCAAAGGTGAGACATTCAATACTTTACAACAGTAAAGTTTTGATCATGGTGATCGTGATCGTCATGATCGTGTCATAGGCATATATATTACAAAACTTGTTAGGCTAAATTTATTATCTTGGGGTTCATGTATTCAAAACGTTGGAGTGCACATACAAGGATTTTGTATAGATTTAATCCATTTAAAGGCATATGCATACTGTTACATTCAGGTTTAAGCATTCATTATAAATTAGAAAATAACTTAGTTATTTTGGAAGCACGATTTTATTTTAATCGCCATGTAATGATTCTAATCAAGCTTCTGGCTATACAGATGTTTCACTAGTTCAAGCCTTGACGTCAAGTATCTAACTATGCTGGAAGGCAACATCTTATTGAATGATCGTTGTTGGCTATTATATCCATAGAAATACATTTTGAAGATGGTGGGATTTAGTGGTATTTCGAGTTAATAGCAAATTAATGAGATGAAAAATTATCACTTTGGAAATTAATGGGGGGGGGGGTGTTGGCTCGATTACCCTGAGCAGCTGCCGCAGGTTCCGCTTTGTGAGTATACGCCTCTGTCAGGTTCCGCTTTGTGAGTATACGCCTCTGTCAGGTTCCGCTTTGTGAGTATACGCCTTAGTCAGGTTCCGCTTCGTGAGTATACGCTTCTGTCAGGTTCCGCTTTGTGAGTATACGCCTCTGTCAGGTTTTGCTTTGTGAGTATACGCCTCTGCCAGGTTCCGCTTTGTGAGTATACGCCTTTGTCAGGTTCCGCTTTGTGAGTATACGCCTCTGCCAGGTTCCGCTTTGTGAGTATACGCCTCTGTCAGGTTCTGCTTTGTGAATATACGTCTCTGTCAGGTTCCGCTTTGTGAGTATACGTCTCTGACAGGCTCCGCTTTGTGAGTATACGCCTTTGTCAATTCCGCTTTGTGAGTATACGTCTCTGTCAGGTTCCGCTTTGTGAGTATACGCCTCTGTCAGGTTCCGCTTTGTGAGTATACGTCTCTGCCAGGTTCCGCTTTGTGAGTATACGCCTCTGTCAGGTTCCGCTTTGTGAGTATACGTCTCTGTCAGGTTCCGCTTTGTGAGTATACGTCTCTGACAGGCTCCGCTTCGTGAGTATACGTCTCTGTCAGGTTCCGCTTTGTGAGTATACGTCTCTGACAGGCTCCGCTTCGTGAGTATATATGACGCTTACTGGCTCCGCTTCGTGACGATATGCTTCTTGGCAAACAGCTAGTCGTTTCAATATCCGAACATCCATATGATATTATAATAATATTGTATAAAAAGAGCAAAAGTATACTTTGAAGGCATCATTTAGTTATTATACATAGCCGCGGGTCTATCACGTCAAAACACGTATTAGACAGCGGGCCAATTTTTGCTCGACGTTGGACAATGAAAATGGTATAATGTATGGCTTAGAAAACTCATCACTCAGACCCCGCATCAAAGTGTGACGAGCACGAGGACAAGAGAACGGGAGATGAAGTACAGCAGAGTATAGGGCCATACTGGAAAGAGATATTGCAATAACGGTGATGGATAGGGTAGTTCTCATTCAAACTATGGATCACAAGGAGTCTGTTTATTGGCTTCCAGCGTTAACCCTTACAACGCTGAAATATGTTTGTATAAGCCATGGAAACCGAAGATTTGTTTCAATTTGAAGTCATCATAAATATCTTAGTTAGCTCTTTCTAATTTATTTGAATACCTATATTATGGGTCTACCACTATTATAAATTGTGTACTCTTTCAGTGCGGGGATCGACTTTAGACGTCAGAATCTGACGTCCACGTCAGATTCTGACGTCTAAAGTCGATCCCAACACTGAAAGGGTTAAAGCGCCGCTTGTCACGAGGCGTCACAGCAAAATTAATTACTCTTTGCAGAAGGCTCCCTTAAAATTTGCACCTGCAGGTATTGTTTCACACTGTCACTTTACTGCGAAGTAATTTCCCCTTTTCAATCACTGCTGTTTTTTTCGAAATTAATCCTTTGGGATTATATATTATCCGGTGATAAGCTGTGGACCTATGGTATTAGTTGATTTTCTCATTGTATCAGCACCTGAATTGTCAATTCAATACTTATCATTGCAAACATCGCTCGCGACATTTTGATGACATGACGTACATGTAATAATTGGTGGATTATACCACAATGTATCTGACATGAAAGGGAAGAATTAGCTGGGAAAGGTGGTTGATTAGATAAAATATGATCATGTTATGAAACATTCGGTATAATCTATTTCTACTTTCTATACGTCACTGAATTTCAATGTGGTTTGCGATTTTCTACGGACATCCATCATAGTTTTGCTCCCGTCCCCGCTATCACAGCCATTTATTCACCCTTATGTAGAATCAACACGTAGGCCTTATTGAAGAGGTAACCGGGAGATGACGATAAAAAGATGTGTGTACACACCTTTAAGTTCGCAACACCTATTCAGACGCGCAAAAGATTGAACCACCTTGGTCTCACAACGAATCAATTAGGCAAACACTCATTATGGCAGGCTGCTCGATAAATATTCCCAGCGTTGGATGAATGCTGGTCCAGCGTCGCAGACGCTGGACCAGTATTCATCCAACGCTGGCTGGATCCCCTCGTCTTTGTCGCATCGGTGTCAGGAGCTACGCCCAATGCATTGATTGCCATTGCAAGACACGCGTATCGTTTACGGTTCTCGTTTTACCGGGTGCATGGATTCTCCTATAACATGTCATTAGGTCCTCCCTGTGTCTGTGGTGTGGACAGGACCCGCGGGCAGTGGTCAATGGCATCGCCCACCACATCCATATCTCCACCGATTGAAGTCCCCGAACAATAATATTATTCCGCGTCTCTTGAACTGTCAATATATATCAGCAAATTTTTTATTTTATTTGAGGTGATGTCTTCTGTGGTGTTCATTTAAAGGTAGTTTGGCTGAATAGATCAATCATTCAGTATCATTAAAAATAAATGAGAATAATATTAATATTTCATCTCTCAATCTCTCATTACTATGATATTGATTCTGACTACAACATCAATCAAAGTAAATAGAACTACTGTCGTTTACTTTCTTGTGGAATCATTAATATTGTAATTTAAGTCTTTAATAAGCAAACTTCAAAAAATAACTAATGAGTTCGTTTCTACTCTCTGCATGCCACAGGCGTGTTAATATGTCAACATTGTTATGTGTGTACACTATTCAACCGCTTACGACGTAAATTTGCTCATTTTATAATTAATTAAAACTTTGTTTTGAGCTAACCTAAAAATTGCGTAATTTCCCATTAATTTAATAAAGTCAATGTGTACTACTTAGACAAACGCATTTGAATTTAAATAGAGCAGCACTCAGAGGGTTAACCCTTTAAGCGCCAAATTATTTAATTGTAATTTGCACCCAATTGATGTTGTGGCTCGCATCAACTTAGTGAGTGAGAATTATTCAGAGTTTACAAAATGGAGGCCTAGGTGAACGATTTTTAAAAAAATTGTCGATTGATGTTGCGTTTTATCCTTAATATGTTCGAAAGCTGGTATTTACTGTGTGATAAAAATGATAAAACCCGGATATAATCAGGACCGGCGGTTAAAGGATTAGGTTATTGTGGATATAGTCTATTTGTATCCGTGATTAGGTGGTAATTTATAAGGCTCGTGTGATGGTGAGAGAAGGTGTCTATGACGGGTGTTCTGGTTGACACGAAATCTGATAGCTACCCAGCAAACATAAGAAACGTTCATGTTTATTGATGGGCCGGCGTCGCAGACCGTGGGCCAATATCAAACCAACATCGGGTCAAAGTCTCGTGTTTGCTGGGTACCACTGATCGGTGCTCTGCTAGGGAAATACAAAAGGCAGTAACTGCTTACTTTAAAAGTGAGCAGTTACTGCCTTTTTTCTTTGCACGCATTGCTGTGCTATTAATTTTTGAAGAAACTGTATTTTTTTCTAATGTCTGTTTATTGTTGAGCCAACATCGCAGACGATGGGATCATAAGGAACCAGACACTGGGTCAAAATATACAATTTTTGGTCTATTTTTCATTGGACGCGTGGCTCTATAGGAATGATTTTCATATCATTCTAGACGACTTTTATGCGGCTGCAATTAGTGTCATTTGTAATTAAAATAAAGCCATTCCTCTAAGTAACTGTATCGTGTTGTTGGTAAGATAATATTTCTTCGTCAGTTTTAATCCATAAAAGGCCTATAACTTGAGTAGCTGGTGATTTAACATACTAAATTAAAATGCTCGTGTGATGATTAATTCGCAGCTTTTCATTTTATTTAATATATCCTGTAATTTGATTTTTCTTAATCACGACAGATGACTTGATACTTTGGATATCACTCTTGATCAGGGGATTTCATTGCGATATCGGATCGTCAGGAGACAAACACTGTAAGCGGGTTTGGTTTCTTAACGACCAAAGTAAATTTGAATTATATTGTGATATGTTTCTCCAGGTACTCATAAATATAACCCATATGATTTACTTCATAAATACAACCCTTATGCTTCACTCTGGGAAAAGGGCAGGGGCCCTGGAGCAGTGGTTAAAGCTGTCCGCTTGAAAAGTCGGAAATCGCGGGTTCGAGCCCCACTCTGGCCTTTAATTTTCAAAGAAACAAAAAGTTTCTTCCCCGCTCACTCGTAAATATTCAATATTGTGCGGAGCCTCCTTGGCCGAGAAGTAGCGTGCTCGAACTCAGACCGTCGGGGATCGAATTTAGATTCCTGTGTCTGGAGGGCAGTGTCATCTCATTCATCTCACCATTATCAGGTTGTTCTCCTGGCCAATTTTAGCCTATGTGTGCACAACGATGGCCTAAAAACCCATTCATTTCATTTCATGTTTACTGTGGGAAAAAGGCTAAAGGTAAAATGATCCTTCATTTCAGATATCATCTGTTTGCTGACTTTTTCTATCATAACGCTTGAATCTCTAGTCTACTTGAATGAATGAATTTTGTAAAACAAACGAAAGTATGTCGTATTCTGTTATAAATTAGTTTATTTATAAAATGTGAATCATCAAACATGATACCGTACCAACGTGCTAACATGCTTTAGACGAAACAAATATGCTGTACCGCCACTGCCCTTTGTGAAGAAATGCATCCCATCACCACATTTAATCCTCTCTCGCCAAGTTATCTTATTTGAATTCTCACACACTTGAAGTTGTGTCTCGCTACCGCGACCCACAACTCCAAGTCGGTGAAAATTAATGACATTTGTTTAATTTGAGACGAAACATTAGCAAATTTAAATGTTTAAGCACACATTTCATTCCCAATAACTGTGATTTAACTTGCTAATAAAACAGACTAAAAACGACCACAGTCGTACTCAGCGTTTAAATGGTTACATATCGTTCGCTTTTGAATAAGCAAATAGAAATGATCCGAATATCAACATTTCCTATTCAGTCGCTACAATCATGGTTAATAATACTAATAGGCATATATACATACAAATCAATTATTATTATTTCATCATGCTACATATTCTTGGTGATTGCCATTGGAAATATATTATTTTAAAACGATCAAAATCTTATAATTTTAAATAAGCTCAGTATTTGCTTATTTTTGTAAGTAAGTAGATACTGTCTATTGGCCTTGCACTGCAGTATGATAATCTATGCGTGATTACAGTCGTGCGTGGGTATTAAATTCCTTTTTAAAGACATAGCTGACAGAGCACTGTCGTAATTTAATTGTCAATATCGTCATGCCCATGCATTCCCATGAAGATGCTACAATAATCGATTCTCTATTCAAGGTGCCATGAAGTTTCAAAGTTACGTCAGCATCGTGGACTTACATCCACCATCACAAAAACATGTTGCTCATTGCTCGTTAAAGGAGTGAATTGTGATTGTCTGCCATTCAAACAACATCTGAAGTGATCATACATCTGAGTGTTGCGTCATGTTCTCTTCTCGCCAGAAGCCCGGGCCTACACATCTTAGTTCAATGACGTTGGTCGACGTTTATACAAAGCTATGACCTTAAACAGGCTGTTGTTTCAGGCACTATCCTCCTCTACAAAGCCAAAAAGCAGTAACTGCTTACTTGAAAAGATGTTGTCTTTTGGCTTTGCACAGTAGTATCGTTAGCGAAGGACACACATGCCCACTGCAGGCATTGTGGCATTCCAAAGCCACCCAACTGTTGACTTGATTGGCAGATAGGCGGGGGGGCCGGGGGTGGCAGCTCTGGTGACTTGGGGTGGGGGTATTGAGGACTGGGGGTGGTGGGATCCGCGTCGGGGGAGAGCGCATCCCGGGCTGCGTGGTCCAGATAATCCCGCTGCCTGTGTCCATGTGTCCGCCTGTCTGGATCCGCTCCTCAGTGCTTTTGTCCACGCACGCTGATGCCGCAGTGCGCCCGGGGTTACCTAGGTCACTCATCACCGTATTGTCCTGTTGGACCCGTTTTCTCGTACAAGTTACGATATATCGTGGGCTTCGGATTGGTCGAGATGGCCATCTCGACCAATCCGAAGCTCACGATATATCGCAACTTGTACGAGAATACGTGACACCGTCAGTCACAATAAATGACAAATGCAATAATTGTGACTCTGAAGTTACCGACTTGCTTGTGATCCAGTCAGACCACAGTCGGGTTTAATGTAAAACAAGCCACACTGCATTTAAATGTAATGATTTCAATTAAACATTATTTGTTGTGATGCCATGCTAAAAAGGGTTGTATTGAACTTTTATCGGTAAATTTATTTTTCAGTCACTTGGAAATGGATGATATATTACAACTCTATTCATGTTATTATATCTCTGGATCTTACTGATTTTAAAGATACGTTGAACTAGAGACATAAAACCATGATTGTCATTCCCAAACTATTCATTCATTCCCAAACTGCTCCATCAATATGATCCGGAGAATATCTCCACCTTGGAATTGTGCATGTGTATCTGTCACTTTGTCACAGACAACTTTACTTGTAGGGGACTATACTATATTTACACGTATGGCATGTGGCGAAATAACATAATATTCCAGAGACAGCTATGTGTCCAAACGTGGGGAATGCATTCCTCGTACTTGCCAGGGATGTAACTGTTGAATGCCGTGTTATATAATCAGAGTGATGATCCATACACCGCGGACTGCTCGCCGTCGTGGATCACGCGGTGACATTGTGCTTGGGGGACATGTGATCCCGGCAGAGTCCAGTCATGGAATCACCCCCACAATGTCCTCCACAGTCCCTCACACAAACCAGGCAGTCTATCTGGCGTGACCAGACTGGCCGATCCATGTAGGCCTAGTCTAGTGTTTTACTGGCCCAGCAATGGGCCAATGATGAGTCAACGTCGCAGACGTTGACCCATCATTGACCCATCGCTTGGTGAATGCGTAGTGTCTGTATGTCTGTATTGCTTCATATCAGGGATTGTGACAGTATCTTGAGGGTACGAGTCTGTCTGGCAGAAAGGTGGGTCTGGTATAGCTCTCAAATGTGTGGGGTGACATATTTTTTTCAATAATTTCCTTAACCCTTTAACCGCCGGTGCCGCATATATTCGGGTTTTCATTTTTTGTTAGCACATTAAGTACCACATTTCAAATATGCTAAAGATAACATGTGACATCAACCAGCAAAATTTGAAAAGAGTTGACCTC
Source organism: Flabesymbios commensalis (assembly GCA_964017125.1). Classification (NCBI taxonomy): domain Eukaryota; kingdom Metazoa; phylum Annelida; class Polychaeta; order Terebellida; family Flabelligeridae; genus Flabesymbios; species Flabesymbios commensalis. Next base: position 87,378,429 of record OZ024902.1, read on the forward strand.
CATTTTGTCAAATCTTAATAATTTTCACTCACTTGAAGTTGTGGATCGCGTCAGCGAGACACAACTTCAAGTGGGTGAAAATTCAAATTAAATAATTTGGCGGTTAAAGGGTTAAAGTGTTGTTTTACGTTTTCAATTGCACAGGGCATTTGTGAACATTTGACTGACGAGATCAATACGTTACGGATTTATTCCACTGTAGTTAGTACTGATTGTATCTCTTGCGTACGTGTTTTTCCCACTACCCTAATCCATGTACCATTTTCGTACTGTGCTCTAAACTGTGCAAAGAATTGGAATGTGCAGTCCCGCCCCCCATATACTGTAAACTATAAAAATGCAGGCAGCGGCATGTTCCATCTTTGTCTTATTTTAACCCTTTCAGCGCGGGGACCGACTTTAGACGTCAGATTCTGACGTCTAAAGTAGATCCCCGCACTAAAAGAGTAAAAAAATTATAATGGCGTAAGCCCGTAACATATGTATTCAAATGAAGTGGAAAGAGCTGACTAAGACATTTAGGATGATTTCAAATTGAAAAAAAAAACTCTTTGGTCTCCATCTTTATATAAAACTATTTCAGCGTTGTAAGGGTTAATAAGATTCACACCCCTGCCAATGGAAAGCAAATCCCATTGTGTCTGAGCTGAAATACTTTTTAACTTTTTACTTTTTAAAGTTCTGATTAATCAAAAATCGATATCACACAGAAAATAGATTGCATCGCCTCATCAGCAGCGCTCATCAGAGATAGGTCTAGGGCTTTAACCTGAGGCAATACCAAACACAGACAGATACTGATGCTAACTTACGACCTTCTTCGTATGGCTTCGCCGACCGTGTACTTGCAGCAATGCACATCCCAGGTCATTGAATAGTTGAATAACCACATATGGACAATGATAATTATTGGCATACCATCTTTCCCATGCGCTTACTTCATGTATTTTAAGCCATGTTAGTACAACACTAGCTTCGCTCCTCGGCATGTTTTCTTTTGATTGATAAGCTAATGTCGATAAAATACATTTTAGTACATTACACAAACAAGGCTACACAGTCTGCAATGGTATAGTGACAAGGTATATTTATGCAATACCAAGAGTACATACAGATGTCTTATGTATTCTTGTAAACATCAAAATGCTTTTAAGATATTGTCATTTTCTAAAACTGGTTTAAACTTAGATATATTGTCAACGTTTTGTTTTTGTTGGGATTCATTGCAGACAAATACAAGTATCTGGCATTTGATCTGAGGAAGGAAAATGAACTGTAGATAAAGAGTAAGCAATTAGTCGGTTTATTCACACCAAGGTAGCAGTGATCTGTATAAGTGCCGTTATATTATCAAACCTTGGCAGATTTAGATGACATTTTATGAGAAGAATTGTTTTCTTTCCAGCAATTGATTGTCAGCATGCGCCATCAAAACATGTGGCTCATCCGTGCAGATGATACAAAAGCAAGCCATCGGTCCACCATTGTTTCAATGTCGTGACAACGTCGCCTGTCACGACATTGAAACAATGGTGGACTGAACTTAGACCTCAGGCAGTTTATGATGTCTATGGTCAGTGGTCACGACATTGAAACATATATTGATATTGCTTTTAGGTATTTTTGTTAAACCTGCTTAAGTCGACAACGTTGCACTTAAAGTAGCCCCTTGGGATGACATCAATTTTCGTTTTTAGTTTTGTAGTGAAGTAGTGTATCCCCCAGATCATGATTTTATTTTTTTCAGCGTTTTTAGAATTTTAAAAATATTTCTTATTAATATTTCTATGAAACCGCTTGACACCCAAACAAACTTTTTGTATACCTAAACACATGCTAAAGGACGATTGAATGTTCCTACAGCACTGGGCCACATGTTGATGCCGTCGGCCCAGCGTTGGGCAGACAATCAGTGTTGCAGGTGTATCACTTCATGTCCTGACTATAAGACACCAATTAGCGGCCAATTAGCGGCGATTGCTTTGATCTGATCGTCCAAGACGTGGGAATATGTGATGTGAAGTGCTGTATATTGCTAACTTGTTTTGTTTACATGTCAATATACGACCTGGAAATATAACTATTTCACTCTTTTTCGGTGCTTTAAAATTGTTTTTTGACTTTTTTGTATTTTTAGTTCAGATCAGTAGACTATATAGCTTCATATAAGTGAAATTTTCAAAATTGACAACATTGAAAATGTCTCATCCTAAAGGGTCCCTTTAATTAACTTTGTTGAAAACAGTTTTTCTGGTTTGACACTGATGCGTCTTCTGGACATTTGAGACGCACTTTTGATAAAAATGAAATGTCGGGTTCGATATATTGAGACATCGCTACGAACATGTGCTTGTTTTTTATTTTAACCCTTTATCCGCTAAGTTATGTTATTAACATTTTCATCTACTGGAAGTTGTGGATCGCTCGCTATAACGACCCACAATTGAGACCAAATATTTGGAAGTCTTGATGTTTAAGCACTCATTTTCTTCCCAATATCTGTGATTTTACCTGTTATATTATAGTGGTACTCAGCGTTTAAAGGCTTAAATTAATTCAAGTGAGTTTTTTAAAATTCAATGTACCAATGTACCAATAAAAGTTTTCTGATGTTAGGATATGTTCTTTACTAGCTTGGAGAGCGTATATAGGCTTACAACAGGATAGTACAATGAAAGGCGTCGTCTGTAGGTGCAGGGCATGGACCAAATCCCTGACGGCACATCAGTAGCGTGATTGTCTTATTGCTGGCAGATGATCCTGCGTAAAGAGGAGATCCCGATGACCTGCCTCACAAAGATACCTGAAAACCAATAAACTTATCTGGGGAACGCACGAACGCATGAGGAATTAGTTTTGTGTCTGTTATTTGGGTAGGAGAGAAAAACCGGGTGTTTGTAAATTCTTTTTTTGTCGGATATAGATCAGACAGAATTAGGATCGAGACTCTTTTTCTGACTTTTGTTTGGCTCTTGAAGCGTTAAATTAATAAAAATGAATTGTCACCCACTTGAAGTTGTGGATCGCTACCGCGACCCACAACTTCAAGTGGGTGACAATTACTCATATTTGTTTAATTTGAGACCAGACATTTGCAAATCGTGAAGGTTAAACATTCCAAATAACAGTGATTTAATCTGCTAGTAAAACAGATTAAAAACGATTATGGCCCTGCTTAACGCTTGAGGGTGCTGGGCCAGCATTGAGCCAACATTGGATCCATGTCTCCATGTCTCGGATAACCACTGCACCATACCACTATAATACTACACCACAACAATCTATTAAATCCATCGTATATCTATTTGCAGAGTCCATAATGGATAATAAATTATTCTTCACCACAACGGTGTTTTGCTAAGCCAATAGAAATTTTAATTTGAAGACGTACACTTATTTTGAAGCACATAATTATTAAGACAGGTATTAAAATTAATACAATGCCCTAGTGTGAAAATAGTCAGCCGCCGCCGCGTGGTTTCCTTCCGGCCACGGTTTTAGTCGACCAATCAGAGTGGCGGGCTGTTTTCTGTCGCCCGCTTTCTGATCGATCACTCTTTTTAGGCCACAAATTTCAGTGCGGCGATGTTTTCCTAAATTTACTGGAATCCTGGCATTACACGCTTACCTGATTTAGCGTTAACTCCTGCATCACGCCCAGAAAACCCGGCTGCTGGCTTCGGGATTTTCAATCCAGGCTTTTCAAAGCCATCCATTGTTTTCTGGATCTATAAAACACCCATTCACTACAAATGGTTGATCCGGCAACGGCCCGACCGAAATTTTACAGACACCATTATTTGACATCATGCTGTTTCATACCAAATAATTCTCGATTCCTTGTGATTCATCAGCCATCATTGTCCGCGCAAGTGACGTTTTATATATTTGGGTCTGCAAAATTTGATTTGTGTCAGCGGCTGAACGTTTTGTATTTGTAGTCTTGGGTTATGGGGTCGAATCCTTCCTCTTCCAATGTGGTTATTGTAATGCTCAGAAAATAATACATATTCCAAAGAACGTGTTTTTTTAATGGTTCATATTAACATATTTTTAAGACCAGCGTATAATGTGCGTTCTTGTTTTTATCTGCTGTTATATTACCATCTTAAGGACATAGATTTACAGTATTTCGTCTTCAAACTTGAGCAAAATATTAATACGTGAGCTGTGAAGTACAGTGACAATTCCTCCTAACGGCGGATTGGCCCAGTTTAGGACGTATTTGCACAAAGGTGACATAAAATCACATTCATCCAGTCATTCTAACGGTGGATGAACATTTTACATATCTGGGTAATTGTAGTTTCTTTGGAAATAATTTGTTTTAGAATATTGTCACTCATGAAAAGCGTCTCGTGCTTGTATTCACGAAGATAGAGCAACATATAGGCCGTTGGTACCTAAACTGTTAACCCTTTCACTGCTTATCATGACAATAGCCGTTTCTAATTAATTTTATTGGCCCATTAAATTACTTTTATTCGGAATGAAATGTGTGTTCAAACATGAACATTTGAAAATATTTGGTCTTAAATTAAAGAAATATGAGTAATTTTCAACCACTTAAAGTTGCTGGTCGCGGTAGCGAGACACAACTTCAAGTGGGTGAAAATTTGAAACTAGATAGCCTAGCGGCTAGACGGTTAACCCGATAAGCCCGAGTCTGTCAGACGTCGTTGGAGCTCACTTTTGGTCATTACTCCTGGTTGAGGAATCAATATCATCCATCTATTTACCGTTTAGGTAAAGCGAAAATCTGTGTCGCCCGACCGTCCCAATTCTCACAGGAGCGACAACTGACCCTGCTGTTATTTAATTAAAGTGAATATAGGAGAACCCCCTGCCAAATCTGGTCAAATCTCTCTCTCCCTCTCTCCGGCCGGCCTCTTCTGTGGCGGCCTATTCATCATCCGCGCTCACAACGGCCTAAAAGCCCGACGTCGTCACGAGTGGCGAACTCCAACCTCCTGAATAAGGATACGCAAATATTGTAGTTTCTTATGGTGCTCCCCGACGGGATCCGCTCGGCGGATAAACGGGGATAAATCTACCGTTTTAACCCTTTCAGTGCGGGGAGCGTCTTTATACGTCAGAATCTGACGTCTGTAGACGTCAGATTCTGACGCATAAAGACGATCCCCGCACTGAAAGAATCAAAATATTATGGGCCGTAGACCCATAATATAGGTATTCAAATGAATCGGAAAAGGCTTGCTTTTTAAATTAAAAAACCCTTTGGTCTCCATGTTTTATACAAAATATTTCAGCGTTGTAAGGGTGAGCCTTCTCTGTCTTAAGTCACATTATTGTTATCACCAATTTTCACGTCTGCCATTCAGTTTTTCACAGATAAATGCTAGTCGTGAGAGACATTTTATTTTTATATTTTAAAATACATTAGCTCTCTTTCCTGGAGACACTGTATATAGAGTGAATACAGTGACACAGCATTCTTGCTGCGTCATAAGAGAGGCACCAAACAAGGACAGGGGGTCTGTCGCGTCCCTATATCCCCTCCTCCTATCCCGCTAATTCAATCTCGGGTCTGGGCGCTAGTGCGTGCGGTTCGAATCTATTCACCCCGGCCCTCCCGCGTTTGTTTGTTCAGAAACAGGGAAGGGCGGCGGCAATCTAATTGCCTAAAGTCTTAATTCAATCAGGGGCTGCGTAATTGCTCCCCTAATAAATGGGCACTTCTCTTTGGAGGAGCCCGCCTGTATTGTCTTGCCGGAGCAGGAGACAGTGGCTGTGTGGCCCGGCGCTGTCCCGCGCGGCGCGGCGGGGGGACGCGGTGACGTTTTGCCGTCGTGCCGCTCCCGCCGCGTCCCGGGGGGTTGCCCGGGGAAACTGTGGCCGTGTTGATTTTCCATCAAAGCCAATCAAACAGGCTGGTGCGCGGGGGTGTCCCGGACAGGGCAGGACAGGCCAGTCACATCTGTCAGTACTGACAGCGTCCCAATCCCGGTTAATAACCAGTTGTCACCCGACTCCGATCCGCAATTGGGACAACGTCTCTGACGTTGCCCCAATTGCGAATCGGCGTCGGGTTTGTGAGTCTGGAGACAATACAGAATCAGACATCACTGGATAGCGTGACCAGTCACGTGGTTGGTCAATGATATACCGCTTGGCTGGACACGCCGATGCCCCGATACTAAAACAGATGGTTTCTGCCGCGAGATGCGCACAGGGTCCGTCACTATAAGAGAAAATGGTAGTGCTTAGGGCTTTTTATATATCATAGTGATAGATCGAAATGAACCGTAAAACCTGCAGATAAAATATAAACAAGCAGAGTTTCTGCCAGTGATAATCAAAAACAGTATATGCCACGTTGTGGTTGTTTACCTATGAAACATACCTACAAGTGCCGTCCCTTTGGATATGAAAGGGTGTATCTGCCAGATACACCCTTTCATATCCAAGGGGACATCAATCCAATTTACCCTTTTTTCTCAGATTGCTTGAGTAAACAAAAAATGCAATCACTGTTAAAGTTCACCTATGAGAAAAAACTCGCACCTGTAACACTATGTTTGTCATTTTTTTCGCAAAAATGATGTGCTGCTCACAATATTGTGAATGATAAAAGTAAACGAAAACGTATTTTCCCATTTTTTTTTTAAATTAAGAGATGTCTGTATCAAATGTAACCTGGTAACTGTGCAATCTAGACATCCTCGAATAACTACTAGACAGAGCTTCATGCATGTTGTTCCGTTATATTTAGTAGTTTTAAACCCCAGCCCGGTATTCGTGTTCTAGAAGCGATTGGTCTAGATCTCAGATACCTGGTGGGTCAAGATTCTCAACTCGACCAATCAGGTGCCTAATATCAGAAATTGTAATATCTAGATCAACTCTCCTAGGTCAACTATAGGCAAATAATTAGAATCACATCGTATTTTGCCAGTTAATCCTTACAACGCGGATATATGTTATGCAAACCATAGAGACCGAAGGGTTCTATTTGAAATCATCATAAATATCTTTTCTGCTTCATTTGAGTACCTATGTGTTACGACCATTGGAGATATTTTACTATTTCAACGCGGGGATCGACTTTAATGCACGTCAGAATCGGACGTATATAGATTTCAGATTCGGTCTTCGCACTTACGGTGCGAAACAAAATCCAATTTCCTCCAAAAGATTCTTTATTATACTGTTTAGCCCTGCTAATTAGTTTTATTTTTCAAATTGAGTTTAATTTAGTCTCGAGTATTTTGTTCACCTATATGCGGCCCAGTGAATTATTGTGGCTTAGCATTTTAATTATCATAAAGCTGTTCCTTGCACTGCTGATAATGGATATTGTGTCAGTTGGGGTTCATGTACTTGTCCTGCAGACATCCATCCTGTCTTGCAGGGGGGGGGGGGGTGACCATGGTCATATCTTCCCCTGCAAGACAGAATGAAAGACACCTGTTACAGGCAGTCACTCACGAAGAGAGGGAGAGGCATGTCGACGGACCTAAATGTACTCCATTCATGTCAATAGAACCAGTTGCTGTCACCTGGTGCTGGACTCGATGCCAGCTGCAGTGTGCGTGTATCTGAACAAAGTGTCATCTGCCATGTGACGTCCTGCAGAGCGAAGCACGCAAAGAATAGTACACGTTGACATAATGTGGACTTTTTGGGGAGTCAGTTTTATTAGGCCAACGTTGCTGGAAGTCCTCTTACACCTTAAGACCTATACAGAATTGGCCTTTATACTCAACCAAACAATGAATGATATATCTCAGATACAGTTTCAGAAGCGATATTTGCTGGTTGTATTTGATTTCGATCCCTTGCAGCATCTCGTTAGTGAGGTGTTGTGTCTACTGCATGTTACGAAGGTGACACAGCAACCACACAGCAACAAACCTTCAGCCCGCTAGAGCTGGACAATAATTATACGCAATAAGCTATACAGATCGCCTAGCCCTTAGAGTATAGTTAGGCAGCGGTGCTAATGAAGGTCACACATCAGTGCATTCACTGTGTAGCCTTCCCTAACCATCAAACTGGTCTGGGAATAGAAGCTTAGATATTATATATAGTAGAACCATTGTAACAGAATGGAATTAACATTATTCTATTATTGCTAACGGGTGATTCTCCTTCTCTATATATGATAGCGGAAACCTGGGCATATGCCGCAATAAACTCCTGACAAGCGCAGACACACATATATATCGCTTTGGAGTCTAACATAATTATACGTTATGTATATCAGACCGATTTGACCCCAACATCCTAGAGTGTATTGATCTCTTAGGATGCACCGACACTTTTAATATAGAAATGCATAGAGACAGACAATACACATATTAATATCATACACTGATGGTTAGATGAGCTATGACATATTGAATAGGGATAATGGAGCTATTGTTTGACACTGCGATTGTATGATAGAACAATACCATGACATTGTGATGACATCACACTAGGGGCACAGTCAGTTCTATATTAAATGATTACCTTACAGCCAAATATAGATAGTTTGAATTGATAAACGATTTGTGCATTAGTGGAGAAGAAATATTTTCATGAACACAGGATGGACCCTCTGGGCTGAACCAAGGTCACATTTAAGTCAAATTTATCGATCGCCATTAGACGTACCGGGTTCATATCCGCTACATTACACTTCCGTCTTTTTTATTTATTTTGCGACACTTTTGCGCACTTAGGAATTAAAGGGACGTATCTGCCACTAATCACCAAGGGGACGATATCTCCTATGTGCCACCTTCATAAAATTATACCCACGTTGGTATTGACGCTGGCGTGATCCGATTAATTAATCAGTAGTCAAGAGAATAAGTATTAAAAATGAGCACAATGAATTAGTCCCTGAATTGAGTTTCCCGCTCAATTTCCGGGGTAATTTTACGTCACCACGTCAATTAAAACCATACTTATACACGTAATTCACGTCATCGAGAGCTGTAGTTATGGGACAGAAACCATGGCTGCTGCTTCGTTAGCACACAATAGTTGAGATAGGAGCATCCCAGAAAGCGCGGGACATTGACCCAATGCTGATTTGATGCTGGTCCAGCGTCTGCGACGCTGGCCCAACATTAAATCAACATTGGGTCAATATCTTGTTTTTTGCTGAGCGCGGGGTTTAGATTTATTGCGGGGCGTCACGGCACCGCCGCCTCTGTACTCCATTCACTGCTGGGATCTGTTGATGGTCATTCATAATCCATGGCACATGCTACATCACAGTGACGTGATGTATCACCCGCCTCTTACTCGGGCTTAATTATATCATTTACTAGAATATTTGTTATGGGCCGCTATAATAATTTCAATACAGCGATCGACACATCCGCGCTTGAGCCGCATTCGATCAGCGTTCGTGTGACGCATGAGGCAAAACGTAACTTTCAAACAAAGATGATCTCAATTTTTAAAAGATAAAGTTGAGAAATTCACTAAGTGGAATGGGCCCCTTCTCGCATGTTATATGGACAGCTTTAAGAATATTAAGGAACCAGGCTGGTTTTCAAAGAAAGATATGGCTGTCTCTACTTATCTTTAATATTTTGTATGAGACAGTCATATGTAAATACCTTGTATGAACGTATGATTTAGTTGTTGTTTATCATGTTTATTGAGTCGGTAACATATCCGAAATTGAATACTATTGCATTGCCTCATATGCTATAAGGTTCCAGTCTCAGATGAATTGTGTGCCAACGTTCTTGGGTACCAAAATGGTTCAGGTAATACATTTTTCAGGTACTAAATTGTTTGGACACCAAATTGGTTGGGTACCAAATCGTTCTCGTACGAAAAGTATTGGGATGCCAAACTATTTCGATGGCAAATTAGGGACTGTTAAATCTTTGAGGTACTACATTTCCTATGCAATAGTTCTGTTTAACTGCATTGTATTTGAAGAAACCACGATCAAAAAGAATTAATGAATAACTTCAGGCAAAATCCTACAGGAAACATGTATCATCAGTGTCTTTTCAGTCCGATATAGCTTAACGGGAAAAGCTCAATAATAGAGCCGATCATTCTATACGCAGTACAAGATCGGTATTTACAAAGCCTGTGACCTATATCTTAAGCATGTGACTGGTTGAGAGGGACATCCGGTTTTCATAGCGCAGTCCGATGCCACATGTGGCTGTGGTCGACATAGTGTCCAAGATGTCAATAAGATGAAAAGACTTGACTAATACTTTTAAGTGTTTGCGATAACCTTATTGCACTTGGGAAACTGACAAAAATAATGGCAGTAGTATACCCCAAGTTACTAATATAACAGAGTTTAAATTACTCACGAATTTCGATACCACTGGGGTACTGGTATGAAAGTTAAATAGTTGCAGTCTCAAATTTTCTGTTTTATAAAATCAGTCCTGGTGACCGGGAGCCCCTATGATATAACGGGATCTCAGCGGGGAGTCCCAATGTTGGTGAAATGTTGGTCCACCGTCCACGACGGTGGACCAACATTTCACCAACATTGGCTTAACGCGACGTCTTCCCTGGGGGTACTGTCACCGATTAGTAATGGATCATTTTCTTTTCCCCACCATTGCCCCTTTGATCCGTGCCCGCCTCACATGATATCTTTCAAGGTCACGGTAAAGATCGATGATCGATCTGGCCTGTCATTATCGAGGCGATTCATTGCACAATTGGCCGCTGCCACAATCAGGTGCTCGCTCTGTATTTCTTCTCAGAGATGGCCTATTACGACCGGGCGCGGATACATGTTTGTTGGTGGCTCGACGCTGGCTAAGCTGGGTAGATGTTTGGGATTTTGGCACAACGCTGTATCTGACAGTTAATTTACGACATTACAATTTTTTTTCAAAGTTTATCTTTTTTTACAATATTGTATCTTGGTATTAAATGGGTTGTATCTGTCACTTTATATATTACGATCATTCAATAACAAAGCAGGGAGTAGAAACACTGAAGTATTATCGATGAATCAGGAATGAGTATGCATCCTCGAAGATTGGTGTTTACATTTCACCTCCACAAGGACACGCACCTTCTGCAGCCCAAAGCCTGATCTCTTAGATTATATAATATGTCAAGGCCCATCTCTCCAATACATATTCATAATAAATAAAGCCTAAATGAGTTAATTGGCGACAAGACATTATAAAGAACAACAAAATTGTGATAACACATCACTACATTGTGCTAACTAAATGCATTATTTAAGGCACATTCCGTGATTGTCATTATTATATCATACAATTGTTATAAAAACAGTTATTTTATAAATCTTCATTAAAGGCTTAAAAGTTATAAGCCTACGATAAAAAAAATATTACATTCAAATAGCCTTGGACTGCCACCTATACATTTTGTTTTTTCTCGTATTGCGATGAATGGTCTGATACAGTAATCTGTATAATGTCTGCTTGTCCATGTGAAGGTGGACTGCAGTGCATGGCCTTTGATTTTGAGAGAGGTTGTTGGGCAGCGTTTCGCTGATTGGATTGCGCTTGAGAGATCAACAACTGACTGTTAATTCTCTGAGGCATGCCCCGTCCAACTATATGCTGCCACCGATCTAGAGAAAACCCGGATAAATCATAATATTAAGACGTATTTTATACAGGAACGATATTTATATTTTTTGTGTGTGTTATTTTGATGTTTAATTTTTTTCGCCAACTTTTACTCTGCTTTGTAAAATGATGATGGTATTTTACAATCATAGACGTCAGTCCCGTGCTAGTTTAAGGTATGGTCAGCATAAACTAACACCGAGGCGTCAGACTGTGTCAGTCAGAAAAAGACCTCCCAGTATTACAAAAAGAACAAGAACAGACCGACATGATTTGGGAGTGTCTGCGTTTGAGTTATTTGAAGGTTGAATCCATGGCCACAATAGACGACCTACACTGACTTGCGCACTCGCATTCTTTCAACTAGATAGGGGATTTTACAAAATACACCCAATCAACTTTTGGCCAGTGTTGTGTCGTGGTTTTGCAACCGGTATTTTTTATACGAATAAGTTTTTTCCATACATCTCGAATAAAAGGCCAAAACGAGAACTCTGGCCTAGGACAGCGCCATCCCAGCGAACACGAGATATTCTCCCAATGTTGGCACAATGTTGGTCCAGCGTCGCGGACGCTGGGCCAACTTTGAGCCAACATCGGGAGAATAACTCGTGTTCGCTGGGATGATAAACAGCCATGACAGATATATAATACAGGCCGCGGCATCCCCCGGAGAGCGGGCCTTTATTGCCACGCGGCGCCATTACTATTTATTTTTAAGCCAGATAGCTTAAGTTGCAAATGTATCATTTTGTTGCGTGACTTGGACAACGGTGAATATGACAGCGTGGACCATCCCCGACACTATATGCGGTTCATGAATACACGCCCAGAAAAACAGAATGAATAAGTCATGTTAATCCACACCACGCCCTGCCTGGTCTGCAGGCGTTTCGCTTTTATATCTGACTTAATTTCGTATTTAATTAATTGCATAACATCAGATAAAAACGTGACGCAATATTTCGGAAGCGGCGCTGCTAGGATTCTGAAGAAGAAAAGGTTGCAGACGTCAGACAATGTACCAATTTTCAGGCTGAACGCATGGTGATTTCGATCATTTCTCAATTTCCATACTTTTCCGAACATGAAAAAGAGCCATTGACCCGTGGACTGCGGGGATGCCATCTCGGCTAGCATGATGTCATCCTGAATAAATTATCGTCCTTACCGTGGTCCCGGGGGATGTGGCATTAGCATATTGTCACACCATAACCTGAGCAGAGACAGTGCCTTCTTCTCGCTAAAGTCACGACCGGGAGAAACAAAAACGAGACGTCTACCCAATGTCAGGTTAATTGTGGACCAGCGTCTGTGACGTTGCTCCAACATCGATCTAACTTTTGGTCAAGATATCTTGTTTCTTTGTAGAATACGTGTTTCGTTGCAACGCAGTAGGCCTATACGTGAGAAAGCACACAATTAAAAATAATTTGACAAGCAATCGCATTAGACTATATTACCATTTGTCTATGTACTTTCCATAAAATCAAGAGCGGTATATATTCTATGGAATTCTGTGGAATAGCTTTCACTTTTATATTGGGTCTATAAAAAAGGCCGCCATGTCACGTGATGCCCTGTGTACGATCGCGTGACGGCAACAGAGAAAAATGATTCCGTGCGAGAGTGGAGACAGAGGGATCGTCATCCCCACCTCTGATCCGTGTGCAGTCCAAGTCCCTCAAATATCCCATCTGATATTCCCGAGGGGAAATGCTGTCAAACAGCATTGTTTGCGTTGTCCGGAACACAGGGACGTGTTGATAGCTCTTTTCTGGCAATATTCACGGCAATAGGATTAGTTTGGTGTTTGTTCTGTCTGTCAGCATGTCTACAGGTCTGGTCAGGCTGGCCAGGGCGAGGCAGAAACCCGCAGGTAGAATTTATCTCTGCATGCGCGGGTTCCTTCAAACCTGTCCACTTTGAGCTCTTGGCTGTATTTTAATGTTGTTCTCCAACGTCTATAGACTCTATGGATGACTATGGTCTAAAGAAGTTAAAAATATTATTTATATGAGACTTCAATAACCGTATTTACATTCTACTGCCTTATAGTACACATATGGCATAACATTTTAGGAACAGTAACAATATTGTACATCCTTGGATAAAATATTTTTTTCAAAATAATACATGTATCATAGAGAATGGGTGAATATTTCTTTATGTTGCTTCAAAGGCTTTCTATAGTTCACAGCATGATAGACAGTACTGCACACCCCAGGCATTTGAGCAGATTAGATCACTTTATATGCACAGCCATGATGACAAACATCCGGCTTGACCGGGACTCAGTTCCTCTCGGGTCACAGCCAAACTGAACAACTGAATGAGCCTCATAAAGAACCAGCGGCAACGATGTAAAGTACAAATATTTGTTTAAATATTATATACATTATGATTGTATGAACCCAACAGACACGAGACGTTGAATCAATTTTGGTAAAAATATTCCTTTAAAGATTATATAGTTATGATTTTACGAACCCAGCAGACACAAGACGTTGAATCAATGTTGGTCCTGCGTCGTAGACGTCGTAAACCAGCATTGATTCAACGTCTTGCATCACCCTACAAGGGAGATGATCCTGTGACATTTCGTCCGTTGCCGTGGACAGGGAGTCCCCCTGATGACAGAGGGTGCCGGGGTGATGCTCCGTGAGCCGTGAAATAAAAGCATTTTGCCGCAAGTCAACAGCGTCCTGGATCGCTATGGATCACACTATGGATTTGTCACACTACATTTTGGAGGGGCTTCTTAACTTCAAACAAATATTACCGCTATTCACGATCCGCTGTACACAGAATCTTGCGGATGTATTATTGGTCATCTGGAGCTTGAGATATCCGTATTGTTTCACCCTTAAAGCGCTGAAATACTTTCGATAAACCATGGAGACCAAAGGGTTTTTAAATCAACATAAATGTCTTAGTTAGCTCTTTCCGCTTCATTTGAATACCTATGTTATCGGTCTACGGCCATTATAAATATTTGAATTTTTTCCGTGCGGGGGCCGACTTTAGACGTCAGAATCTGACGTCTATGGACGCCAGATTCTGACGTCTAAAGACGGTCCCCGCACTGAAAGGGTAAACAATGCAGGGTTTAATTGAGCTATTGAGATTTCCACGAGGGACGAGAGGGATGCGAACTTATATTTACTGATGAAGATTTCCCACCGGATATATGACGTTGTACCAACGTTGAACCAACGTCATTAATTTTGATTCAACGTTAATACAGCGTCATGCACCCGGTGGGTTATGTCATAACACAATCCCCATTATTCTGTGAAACTCAATGACCTTGACCTCCTTTATTTTCACCGAGCTGGCTAAAACAATGAAGTATGTGGGAGGGATCTTATATAACCTTGTTTTCACCGAGTGACGTCACTGAGTTTCACAGAATGAAGTATGGGGGAGGGGGATCTTATATAACCTTATTTTCACCGAGTGCCGTCACTGCGTTCACACTACACCACACGTCGTTCTCAAATCGTAAGGTCACAGGCCTGGATAACTTTCACAGTCACTTTCACACAAACACAATAAGACGATACATAAATGATAATACTGTATTGTTCTCAGTGGGGATTGGATGTTTATGAAAGGAGCAGTCTTCGCGTTGAACCCTGTACTTAATTCAGAGATTTTGATTTAGCGTCGAAGCAGCCGGTGACAATAGACATGACAGAGGGAGGCAGGGCATAATGTCAACACTGTAAACATTACCTAGCGATGACTATGGCCGTCCCAGGTAATGAGCAAACACTAGAGCACCTGTCCTGTAGGATTCCTTCCCGTAATCCACACGTCCTTGTGTGCATGGATCAGGCCGAGTGACGGACGCTCGTCCGTCCTAAATACAATATTCACCCCGCGTACATCTCCACGTGTGCTGGCGTACTGATTAGCCTACATCATGTACATGGAAATATTAAGGAATGAATGGAGGAGTTATATGAATGAATGAATGAATGAATGAACAGACAAAGTGATCTACCCCCCCCCCCCCCCAGATATAGATGTTCCAGTCTGAGATTTGAATTCGGGACCCAGAGATATACAGTTTAGTATATGTTATCGCATAACTTTAATGGATGTAATTTCTGGAAATATGAGGTGCGTAAGTGGATGTGAACATTGCGAAGTGTTTTTCAAAATGTATTTGTAAATGATGAAGTATGAAGTATGACCGATTGGTGATCTAGTTGGATCAGATGAAAGAAAGGCATGAATTCTTAATGACGTATTTTAAATGAAGGTTATTTTAAATGTAGGCCTAGGTTGTGATAAATGAGACAAATCACGCTTAATGGAGCTCCCTGGCAAAAACATACCACGCAAGCATTGGGAATAATGAACAAGATTTATTTGAATGACGTCATCTGTGTTTATTTTAGGTACGTTTAATTGTCTAGAAATATTGCCAACCGTGAATTATTTAGCATAGAGGTATTTTAGATCCGATCATTACGGTTCTATGCAATAAATAAGCGAATAAGTGTTAGAATAACCATCAACACTAGACCTCCTATGACCTTCAATCAATCACGAACATGATTCAGAAATGGATATTGACGATACAAAATAAAATAAAAATTAAAGCCAAGATCAACAAGCAAGCATATCTGATAATAGGAGTTTGTGGTGAAAAAAAAACATTTACACTTTTTATATTTCACGGAGCCCTCCCCGTGTAAATTGATTCCAACTGTAATTTGAATAAAAATCGAGCTCCCGGCTCGTATTCTCGTACAAGTTACGATATATCGTAGGCTTCGGATCGGTTAAGATGACCATCTCGACCAATATGAAGTCTACGATATATCGTAGCTGGTATGAGAATACGGCCCAACATTATACGCGAATAGTTTTATTAAATGCGCCGCAGACATAATTATTATACAAATTACTTTTCCCAGTTTTCATACGCTGATGAAATTTCACATAAAAATGGCAAAAAATTAACGAAAACTCTCGACCGCTGATGGCAAAGCGTCACGCACACGGCTACTGTGGTCAGCGCCGGAGAGAATGGCAGACGTCTCCTGCAGAACCAGATGCTCAAGGCATGTGTTTTGTTAGCACCGGCGCCCTACATATTAGACGTAATGATGGCACAACGACGGTTTAATTCCAGGCCAACTTCTGGACATTGGCCTGGCATTAAGCCGTCGTTGCTGCAGCTGCATGATGTGGATGTCAATCATGTCACGTGATGAAGACAACCGCACGCGCTGTCACGATCGACTCCTACTTTGGTACACCTAGCGCTACTCCACATTATTATCAGTGGAGATGACAAGGCGCATACCATAAAAATAAAATGAATGAATGGGGCTTTGGGTAACCTTTATGAACATACATACTGAACTGGATCAGGAGGACATTCTTAGGAAGATGATACTACCCTCCAGATACAGGATTTGAAATTCGAACCCTAAGCCTTCCGACGATACTGAATCTTTCCGAGCGTGAAGAAAGAAACAGTTTGTTTCTCCGAAACCTGAATACTAGAGCAAGCGACGATCCCGGAAGCTGTGGCGTGACAGGCAGGTAGAGTTAACCATTTCACCAAAGCACACTGCAGCCACTGTCACGATCAACTCCTAATTTTGTATACCCAGTTGTGCATTTTCTAACGCACATGACATAATTTTCTATTCGCGTGACCTAATTATTTATACGCAATTTCATTTGATGAAATGTCACGTGGCAAATATCCACTCTATGAAAATCTGAAACTCAACATAAGTTAAACTGAAAAATGTACATTAAATAGCTGATAGCGCTATAAAATTTGGAGTTAACATATCTTATACAAAGTAATCAAATACCAAAAAAAATAAAAACGAATAAAACACCACTTCAATATGAACAGTCCTGAAAGGAATGAAAAAACAGTCACGATAATTTATGTTTTATATCTTTTTGCTCGGTATTCTGTAATATTTATATAACTTATGCGACACCATCTGACAAACTGGATGATCATGTTCCACGTGTTATAACACACCTTGTCTCCCGGTGTAAATCACTGTCGGGACAAAACGTCAAAGATCATTAGCCAACACGTTGAAAAAGTTTTTTCGTAAGTCGCTATTATCAAAATATTACCCGATGTCTTCACACAAATACTAGTTTTTCTGTTAACCCGTGCTAAATTAGAGGATTTATTTCTTTACCCACTTCAAGTTGGTCTCGCTACCGCGACCCACAACTTACAAGTGGGTAAAAAAGTTACATCTGTTTTATTTGAATCAAAACATATACCAATCTAGCTAATGTAATGCTAATTTATCTGAACATGATTTTTGTGTTCACCGAGGCTCTCCTGAAGTTGACGTGACGTGTTTTGTCGGCGTCCATCACTTTATCCCCCCTGTCGTCACCATTGTCAAAGGTCTCGTCATCTACTGGATCAAAACTTATATTTTTGCTGATCACTCGTGGTATATTATTGAGCTCGTCTTTTAAGTTGTGAAAGACTCTTTTTTTCTTCTAAGAATCCCATTTTAGCGTTGTGATACCATATGGATACGGGATCTGTTGTTGTACTTCTTTCGAAAATCATACAAAACCAAGACGTAATCTCCCATCCATCGTCCACAAAGCACGCAAGGACTATAGGTTTTGATGTCAACATGTTGACATCAAAACCTATAGTCATTGCGTGCTTTGTGAACGTTCACATCGTTATTTTATAAAGAAATGGAAAAAATATTCAGCCACACCAAACTTGTAAAATGGGCACAACAGTCTGCCATAATGCAGGCAGATTTTTGTGTCTTTTGTCCGTGGGGCAACTTTCTCGAGTTTTTGTGTTTTATGCATTCTGATCAACACCAGCTCGTCTTCTGCAAATGCGATGCAGTCTGTTTTCTTTCCGCCTTCCATAACAGGCAGATGTGTTTACGGATGCTGTATGTTTGATACTGTCCATAGGTGGCGAGGAGTACTGCTGGGAGTCATTCAACGCCAGCTGCCGACCAGACGAGATAGTCATGATGCAGTCTGCTTTCTATGGGCGCATGCGCAAGGGTCGTTGCCTGGATACACAGAGATTCGCGGGCTGCTTCCGGGATGTGCTGCCCACGCTGGATAAAAGGTTAAAGATCACGCGTACTCTCCTGGGTACCCGGCAAAAACGAGATGCCATCCCAAGATTGTTTTCTTTTTGGGCCAGCGTCGCAGACGATGGCCCAACAATACAACAATCTTGGGATAGAGTCTGGTGTTTGCTGGGTCGTACCTCACTCTCTGTTTATACCATTACAAGTGTCCAGACTTTTGCAAAGATACACCATTGTTTTAGATAGTATACAGGAAGTCAACAATTATTACATGTCGGTGTAAATACGAAAAGTTTACTTTCCTGTGACGTAATCACGGTAACATAGATGATATCTTCAGTAAATTATATGTTTACTAATTTTGGCCCAGCTTAGCCTATATGTGCGCAAACCCCATTCATTTCATATATTTACTAATTTTATCTGTGACTTATTTTTTTGGCAGATCTCTTGTGAGTATAGTAATCTACAAACTGGAAGTCAGCTTTAAACAAGATTAAATCATCTACATCTTGCAAACAGCCACCAGCCTAAAAAACATTCAACTATTGGAGACAATAGTAAATTCATCTAGACGATCTGTATCTTTAATTCCGAAACAGCCACCCGAGCAGAAAACGTATTAATATAAACTATAAGATTGCGATCTTTTCTTTAGTCATCAGAGAAATTATGGAAGTTATCAAGAATTCAAGTAACTACATTCTATATTGATTTTGCTAGTAAGCTGATGTTCCCATTTTTCTGCAGGTGCTCTGGACGACATGGCTGTGAGTTTAAGGTTCCAGACAACGAGCTGCACAATCTACAGATCTGTTCTAAGGATCTTATGACTTACATGGAGGCAGATTTTACCTGCCAGCAAGGTAAGCTTATACACTCTAAATAATATAGGTTCTTTAGAAGGAATCCTTCAGTACTATTCCATGCAACCCAAGGGTTCTCCTGGTTTCGTATGGTAATAGTACTGAAGGATTCTTTTTAAAGAACCTATATTGTTTAGAATATAGAGCATGAGTAGTGGAGGTCAGTCAACGTGCAAATGATAATTTGACAAAAACGTAGATTAATTCAATAGTAGGGACTTCGCAAATTTTGTTTATCATCTGTAAATATAGACGAGTTCTAATTATTTTAAATTAATGCTTCAAACACTCCCACGTGATGACAGTGCCCTTTATGTGTTAATTGGCTTGCTTTTACGGGGTTAATGTGATGTTTCCACCAATTAACCCCGTGGTGGGCCATGATTGCTCAGAATTGACCTTCATCTCTGGTTTATGGAGGTGCCGCTAGTGAGTGATGCCACTGTCTACATCAATCTTCATTATGATCTCCTCTCATAAGCAACCATACATATCCAAGTTCTATTAAATTATGTTGTTTATAAGAAAAAAGTAGTCGAAGAAAGGACGCTCTAATCTGATTATGAACAATCCAGAGTCCATTTTGTTCTCGGCGCTGTAGTGATATTTCTCATGTTTTAGTGGCTCGTTCGCCGGGATTCCCTTGCAGTACTTCAGTGCCCCTGGTACTGAGCGAGTCCTCGGGATTTATAGCTAACCTGGTGACGGAGGAGGACGAGCACGGATCACCGCGATGTCCCTGGGTAATCAGGTAAGTGCCAGCCATCGTGCTGTCACGAAATAATGTCATTCCGGCAGCATCAGGTCATCAGCCTGTGCTGGGCTGGCGTCTCCCACGATCGACCAGCGTTAAATAAACATTGGTTCAATGTTAGCGTTAACGCTGCCTTGTGTTCACCATCAAAAGTAAAACATACACCTTTACAAAATATATATGTAATGCATTTCGAAAGCACAAGTTTTCTAAGCTTTTTATGACAATTAATGTACATGTTTTACATGTAAAAGACTGAAGAAATATAAAAACTGATATAATCAAATAAGTTTCATTATCACAATCTAAGAAAATAAGAAGTGGGGAAATTGCCATTATGGTTTTCTTAATTGTTTGTGTTGTCTGACGCTGGATAAAAAATAAGAGATTGTCTGACAGACCACACCAATTTATAATAACGTAATTTATAATAGCGTAAAAAACAGTCAAATTCCTCGTGTCGTTCAGTTTTTAGACCTACCCTTCAATATTTAATTATTTATCCTAATTTCTGATCAGAATATGTTCAGTCACTTTGTGCATAGGCCAAAAGCTCTCACCAGCTGTGGCTGCTCGAACTTTGCTTGGCTGCTCGAAGATTCAGCTTGCAATAATTTATTATTTTATTATTTTATTAGTCACAGAATAATAGACCTACGTCGCACAGTCAATGACATGAATTACATACGTTTTATCAAAATTATAGCCTAATAACAATCATGGAAACAGTATTTCTAATGCGCTGATTGCGAAATTTGCTGGCAAACATAAGCCTACATCTTGAAACCATGCCTATAAATCGGCGTCGAATATTCAGACATTTTGACCCCAAATAACACCAAGAATTCCCAGTAGTGACCTTGAAAATGTATTCTACATTACACTCACTCCTGTGTCGTCTCAAAACATCGCCGCTGTTTATTTTTAATAATTTAGAATTTAACACAAATAACAGCCCGTGTCTCGGCCTAGAACCAGAAAAAAATCGATGCCACCTGAGAGCAGCCGTATATATTCTAAGGACAGGAGATGCCTTCTGGATCTTTATGTGGACCCGGCGGCTTCACCTCCGCAGACATCAATACGTTGTAGTTACATCCCGTGTTTGTCCCGGCGTCACTCCAGAGACGAGCTGATCCACATGCCGTGTAATGGCCTCCGTCTCCGAGGAGCGGACCCCCGCGCCGGACCGATGCAGGGCCACCGCCGGCAGGCATCGGTCCGGCGCGGGGCGGGCACCGGGATCACAGTGTCAGTCATTTTGACGTGAAGTTTGACGACGCACTTCTACAGAGACGGGGAAGTTAGCGGGGACTGGTTTACGGGGTGACCCCCGTGCCGATCCAGACCCGGCCCTGTCCTGCCCGCCGTACCAGATCTGACATGGAGGGGGGGGGCACACGGATCACCCCCGACATCATCTCGCGGGGACCAGGACCTCTGTCTTGTTCTGTCATGTTACTCGCATGATTCCGCTCGCCGAGGACACGAGACGTTGGCTGAATTGCGGGCCATCGTCCGCACACGATGGCCCGCAACTCAGCCAATGTCTCGTGATGGATATTCAGGTTGGAATTCACGCGGGTTGTTTCGTGTGTCTGAACACGCAATTTGCCGCGGCCTGGCAAACGGTAAATATGCGCAGTTGTGGCAATTTTAAATAATACACTAAATTACACTAAATTAAAGTAGAACTACAATCCACAGGTGAAAAACTGTCAAATCTAGGAGGCTATACAGGTCCCTACAAATACACACACTGAGCCATCCATACATTATAAATAAAAACTAATGATGGTTTACATAATATACATGCTGAAACAATGATGTTTTAATGCTGGCCCAACGTCTGCGACGCTGGCCCAACATTAAAACATCATTGTTTCAAAGTGTCGCGTTTGCTGAGTAATTATCTCTGGAGACGCTGTTTCCACGAATGCAAACCGTAATGAAAGATCCGAATAAAGAGTAGAGGCTGTCAGATTAAATAAATAATAAATCTCTCGTTTTATTTTTATTGTTTTGACTTGACTGCGCCCGTAAATTCACTTAAACTGTGCGTCGGTTTTCTGAGCTATGAACCGGGTCGGGGGGGGGGGGGGTTGCTCTAAACTGATGGCGTGCCCCTGTGACGCGGACCCGCCGTTTTTTGTCAGCCGCTCCTTTAGGGATCCGTTTTTTGTTTTTTAATTATTGATCTATGGATGACACGCAGTCAATGTGGTCTCCTAGATAACTCTATCTGCCATCAGCGGGTTGGAATGGGGACACACGCCACATGTCTCTGTCTGAAAAGCAGCATTATCTTCTTCGATAGGTCACTAGCCTGAATAATAAACAGCGCAATGATTAGGATATCAATCGATAGATATCGATCAATTCGGCAATATGAATCAAAGTGAATAAAAAATAAAATGTTATTAATATCTTTCTCATTTGAAAAGCCTATATCTAAAACACACTTGATTTGACAATACATTTCCTAATAGGAAAGATAAGTATATGTTGATATGAGTGCATCTAACATACGTTGCGATGAGAGCCATTACTAATAGGCCTTTACTGATTAAAACAAATATTGCCATATGGTGATAAAACTAGCTAATTATTTTGTGAGCACTAAACATAATTATACACTGGGTTATTCAATCAGGTGGAATCAAATACATCCTTTAAGTTAAATCTTGTGGCTTTGTTTAGCTGTATCTTTTATAAAATGATCTACAAATAATTTGTCTGTAAAGTATTACAAACTTCAACCGTGTATATATTGCCCTGGGGCTCGTTTCACTGAGAAAACTTACCTTGACTTTCTTCCATTTATATTTATTTAGTCTTAACTTTTTTTTACTGATAAATGAGTGAAAGTTTAGATGAGATTTTCTTAGTGAAGCCCTTTTTGCCTAAGACGTAGACGCTGTTTTTTATAAATCTGCCGCACGAAGAGCAGTAATTGCGTTCTTAAAAAGTCAGCAGGAACTGTTGTTTGCCTTTGCAGGGAGAATTAGCATGTCAAGCTATCTAAACAGCGAGCATTATTTACGGAGATGATTCTATTCATTCCTTTGCTTCTTGACATTCAGTAAGGTAATAAAGGGAATAAGACGATGCTAATTGTTCTCCATCTTGACATTTAGCATGGCAATAATAATAAAAAGAAAAAAACACAACTTTAATAAACGGTACAGCCATCATTTAAGATGTTGGCATAACGTTGCGTTTTGATATCGCTTCAGACGGGTAAGTAAATGACTCGAAGCCAGCAAAATATTAAGTGACTCAAATGATACTGCATTTGACCAGTCTGTAGCTGAACCACGTACCCACTGGGCACATGACGTTGTAGCGACGTTGAATCAACGTCGTAACAACGTCGCGTGCACAGTGGATAGGGACTCGCACCCGCGCTGCCACTCGACAGATGATTGTATCAACGTCATTAACGTTGATTCAACGTTGACAGAACGTCCTGTGTCCATCAGTCTGAGAATTAAAGGGATGCACCACTTGCATCTGGCAGCCAACACAAAAACATAGCGGAATCTATTTACTATGATGCTGTCTGTTAATTATCTGACCGATAATCTGTTCCTGTGTTGAAGCTCTTTATTTCAATGCGATGCCAATTGGGCTCGATGATCTCCGGGCAATATGATATAGTCAGTGCCTAACAATTTATAAAGAGTATATGTATGTTGAATTTGAGCAAGACATTTAAACGGTCCATATCTAGAATGACGCGATCAATGAACATCAGTTTGTTGTTATTTAACCCTTTCAGCGCGGGGATCGACTTTAGACCTCAGAACGTCAGATTCGGACCCCCGCACTGAAACAGTAAACTATTTATAAAGAGCTAAATAAAACATTTGTGATGATTTCAAATTGAAAAAAAACACATTTGGTCTCTTGGTTTTTTAATGTACAAATACTTCAGTGTTTTAACTCTTTAACCGCCTAATTATTCAATCTGAATTTCACCCACTTGAAATTGTGTCTCGCTGACGCGATCCACAACTTCAAGTGAGTGAAAATTATTCAGATTTGAAAAATGGAGGTCAACTGTTTTCCAAATATTGCTGAATGATGTCATGTTTTATCTTTAACATGTTTAAAAGGTGGTACTTAATGTGCTAATAAAAAATGAAAACCCGACTATATGCAACACCGGCGGTTAAAGGGTTATTGGTTAAACTCGGGGTTGAACAACTAGATACAACATTGTCTTTCTATATACTTGCATGGTTCCAGTCAGACTTCACCATCTGATCAGCTGTCTGCTGTTGTTTTTTCAGAGTCCCAGACGGTCAGCTAATTAACCTGACCCTGTACGACTTCACCCTTCCGGATCAGCATCCCCAGGACTCCAGCCTCTGTAACATCTACGCCAACGTTCACGAGCCGGGGGTGTCCTCTCCGCCCGTGCACGTGTGCGGCGGGGAGCAGAGGGTTAAGACGCTTTACATCTCAGAGACTAACGAGGTGGAGATAGAGGTGATCACCACCCCGTCCACCGCCTCCTCCTCCCCCGGTACTCAACCCGCATACTTCATGCTCAAATACGAAGGTAAGATTCTTAAAACACTTCAAACATTATGCCTAACCCTTGAACCGCTAATTTCTCTGTTTTAGATCGGAAAAAATTCAAAATCTAATGAGGAAGGGCGGTAAAAAAACATTTAAGAAAAAACAAACATTGAACCTATTTTTGGAAATGTTAATGAGGGCGACGGAATAAAAAAAAACATTGGACAAATTTCTAGAAAAGTTAATGAGGGCGACGAAATAAAAAAACACTTTTGATCTATTTGAAAAAAGTTAATGAGGGCGACGAAAAAAACAAGCAAAAAAACATAGCTGGAAAAATGTTTTTTATCTCCTGAAATTAACTTGTTTTTTTCGGAATGTTTTTTCATCTCCAGAAATAAACTGAGTTTTTTTTTCGAAATCGGCAACAATCTAATGCGCGCGCTGGGCAGAAAAAACACATGTTTTTTTGGGGGTAATGCGCGGCCTAAATCTAATGCGCGAGCCCATCTAAAACAGAGAAAAAGACATAGTGGCCTAAGCGCGACTACAGTCGCGACTACAGTCGTTTTCACTCTGTTTTATTAGACGAGTAAATCACTGTTATTTGGGAAAAAAATATGAGCTTAAATGTCAAGATTTGCAAATTTTTGGTCTCAAATTAAACATTATCAGTAATTTTCATCCACTTGAGATTGTGGGTCGCGGTAGCGAGACACATGTTTTGATTGAAATAGTAGATACGTACATAATATTTACTCATGCAATAAGTCGTAGGTCGCGGAAGCGAGACACAATTTCAAGTGGGTAAAAAAATCTACAACTTTTGGCTAAGAGTTCTATTTTAACACTATATTTTCTTATCCGTGAAAAATTGAACACCAATGAATAAAAAACGACATCTGCCCCATCAATACAGTTGTTTTGATATCAGCTCAGCGCTGGCTACGACGTAGATATAAAAAAAAGTAGGCTTACATGGGGCAATATCAGACATAATAATTATTCATTCTATGAAACTCAATAGCCTTCACCTCCAATGTTCTCACCAAGTTAGCTAATACAATGAAGTATAGGGGAGGGGGTCTTATGTAACTTTTACATGTGTTATTTTCAACGACTAGCCATTTAAAAGGGTTTCCGGTGACGTCACTGTGTTTCACAGAATAGCGACTGCAGTGGTAGATGAAGGGCTAATCCATTGGGCTTCCATGCTGCATATTTTATGTGCATAAAAAATTCACTTAAATTTATTGAAGTGAAAATGTTATGCAAACAAGGACGCTCCGAGCATTACATTTTTGCTAAAAATGGGTAATTTTCATCCACCTGCCACACTAATTCAAATGAACAGACGGATTGTAACAGACACATTCATCTCAATAATTTCGCACAAAACTCAGATATAAAAGTTTTACAGGGATAGTTTTTGACATGCAGGTAAGTCTAGATATCAAAACAGGTATTGAAAATCTGGAAAATAGCAGCAAATTAATGAGAAGCGTGCGAAAATACTGATTGGCGGTTCTATGTTACCACCTAATTTAAATAAGATTTCTCGCCCCATCACTTATATCTTTTAAAGACGGGACGTTGCATCAATGTTGGTTTCACGTTGGTCAAACGTCTACAACGTTGGACCAACCTTAAACCAACATTGATTCAACGTCTTGTGTCTGCCGGGCTATGCGTGGTAGAGACAGTGGGACATAACAGTAATGTAGAAAAAGAACTGGAAATAAGATATGAAAAATAATTAGCTTCACTTCCCCGGCGCGGAGATGTACATTAATTGAGGAAATACCTGGGGTTTTCTCGACACTGTGGCATCATCTCATATCCTCCACGATAATAAGCTTTAACATTTCCCGCGCATCGCATCTCCACATCTTATGAATGGAACCGTCAGCCTGGCTGTACTATTTAATTTGGCATTTGATGTTATGTGTGTTCAAAGTGTGTTTTTGCCCTATTTGAACCACTTAGAATTAGCGTATTAGGGCAGGCTAAGCCTGCCCTGATACGCTAATTATAAGTGGTTCCGCACGTACTCAGCTCTAAATGCGAGAGTTTTTATTCTGGCCTGTAAGTAGCCATTTTTATCGTTTTAATTCACAGCGGTTTGTACTTTTTCACCCTTAACGTAATCACCATTGGATTTGTATGGATGAAATCGTACAGCATTTTACCAGACGTACACCATAATTACATGTGTACGCTGCAGTGCAAAGTCAAAAGGCAGTATCTGCTTACTTTGCAAGTAAGCAAATATGCCTTTAGCTTTGCAGAGCAGCATGGGTGTGCCTGTTGTTTTGCGGGTGGCTCTGCCGCAGTGTCACGCAGCGTGTTATCAGTGAGGATGGTTCCTGGAAGAGAAATACAAGCCTTACACTTCCTGGAACATCCGCTTCGCTCTTCCTCATTCCCCTTCTCCTCTTTCTCGTCCGCAAAATATTCTTTTCGGAATTTGAGCTGTCCCACCTGTGATGTAATCCATTACAGATCCAATAGACAGATGTATCATTTCTATGTGA
Organism: Flabesymbios commensalis; assembly: GCA_964017125.1. Taxonomy (NCBI): domain Eukaryota; kingdom Metazoa; phylum Annelida; class Polychaeta; order Terebellida; family Flabelligeridae; genus Flabesymbios; species Flabesymbios commensalis. The sequence continues at coordinate 87,405,744 of OZ024902.1, forward strand.
TAGTCTATTCTACACAAGGAGAAGTTATGTCACCAAGCAGTTATGTCGCCAGATTTACAGTAGATTGTAGCAAATGATTTTAGATAAATAACAGCTTTGCGCTTTATCGCGTCATGCTCTATCCAAGTAAACAAAATCACCCAATTACCACAGCAAGATCAATTAATATGACACTGTTAAAAGTTTTTAATTAGTTTGTAGGCCTAGACATGTTTTGCCCATCGTTGCTAAATATGATATCTATTGACAGCTACATACAGTTGACAAGTGTGAACTTGATGACCAACACAAAAATAATATTTAATATGAAATACGTAAATCCAATATATAAAATCCCCCCTTAGCCCTTTTAGAGCGTGGACCGACTTTAGACGTCAGAATTTGACGTCTGTAGACGTCATATTCTGACGGCTAAAGTCGATCCCCGCACTGAAAGAGTAAACAATATTTATAATGACCGTATACCCATAACATATGTATTCAAATGAAGCGGAAAGAGCTAACTAAGACATTTATGATGATTTGAAATTGAAAAAAATCCTTTGGTTTATATAGATCTATTTCAGCTGTGAGGGGTAAATACTTCAAAACCTGGTCATCCACTGTTAAATTCGTTCCATGTAGGTCTACATGGCGGACAGCGCATGATTATAGATTTTGACAGGACAATCATACTATTTGGGGGTAAGCTCACAGAGCTCAGTGGGTTGTCTTGCAGGGCGTGGCCGATAATGTCTGCAGCCACCAAGGTAACCTGTCAGACAGAAGGAGACCACAGATTAATCAAACTTTGATAACCGCATTGATCCGGGTTGGCAGTCGAAGGCTGTACACCGACAGAAAACCTACAGTATTATGTAGTGATATAGCTCTTGTGAAACGTTCTCAAAATGAAAATATATAAAATATGCAAAACATTTTATCTTTATGGTAGGAAGTATTAAAAGCCAGGCGAAGTGCTTCCAGTTTAGCAAAATTATAACCAAAGTAGGCGCCACAGTGAACTTTAAATTGGAAATATGTTTTAGTGCACGTATTGTCAGTTATGTATTTTCTAGAAGAAAAAATAAAAACGCACAGTGTTTCTGAACCGGACAGATTGCACAAGTGATCACCTCACACGTTTACATCACCCCTTTTTGACTCCAAACGAACGTTGAAGCGATGTTTCTTCTTTGCTAAAATTGTACACGAGCTGAACAGATTTCTGCAGGCTCGCATGGACAGGGTGAGCCAATGCTACACGCTGGTCATAAGCCGTCGCGGTGCCGGCCGGCACTTAAAGGCCTAGTATTGTAAATGTACTCGTACAATTTCGAACCGTATTTTGTGTTTATTTTGGTCAGTACTTCAAAATAATATTGTGTACAACAACAGCCACATGTCTATTCTAACCTACATGTCTACATGTATTCAAACCAGCCTAACAGGATAACATCTCATGACGTCAAGAGGAATACTCACCCAACAATTCCGGATTTGGGCAAAACGATCCCAGTGGGTTAAAACAAACTTTTAAAAAGTGATTGAAACTGAACTGAAAGATGACGTTGTGCAGAGTAGGTTTGGGGACATCATGGAGTCTTTAACTTAGCCGTTATATATATTAGGTCCCTTAATGTGTTATAGTTAGCAGATCAGTAACCAGAAAGAAATCGGTCAACTTCTGTCTGGTTCAATATATAATGATCGCTGTCTTTCTGACGCCAAAATAAACATCGCGTGTCTTAATTAGACAAGTGAATTTGCGCCTACAAGCAAAATTAAAGACAAGTCATCACAGACTTATTTGTCAACATTTATATCAGGGAAATGGCAATAATGGTGCCACAGTAATACGTTCACATCAACCCTTTAACCGCTAAACACGATTCTAGTCGTTTTTAATTTGTTTTATTATAAGGTTGAATCACAGCTATTGGGAATGAAATGAGTGTTTAAACATCAAGATTTTGGGTCTTAAATTGAACAAATACGAGTAATTTTCACCCACTTGAAAGTTGTGGATCGCTACCGCGATCCACAACTTTCAAGTGGGTGAAAATTTAAATAGATAACTTAGATATACAACAGAACACTAAGTCATACCTGATTCACTTTGGTTAGATCTGTTACCACGTTGATACCCTCACCCACCTTCAGCTGATTGCAACCACTAAGCGCATAACGACATAGATAATCAAATTCTTCCCAACAGCAAGGCTAGGCTTGTCCAGGTCGCAGACTGAGTCGACAAGCCTACCTTGTTGTAGGGAAGATGTGATTTGCATGCAGCACACGGAGAGAGCAACATTTCAAATTACGGGAATTATTCGCAACCTCATGGGGAATGTTACGATTACTCAAATATAAGACAGATGTCATAGTTTACCTTCGAATAAAACATCTAGTTCACTGTATGTAGGGGTCTACACGTAGGCCTACATTATTTCTATAAGTAAATACTGATGATAACTATAGGGATATTAAGTACAAAGAGGTCCTAAGGTGAACATTGATCTAGAAGATGGCATGATTAGACGTACCTAAATCTGGCAATATTGACCAGGATGTTTAGTCTCCTTCAGTGAGTGTTTGACATTCACCCTCCCAGCAAACACAAGATGTTGGGCCAGCGTCGTAGACGTTGGTCCAGCATTAATACAATGGGTGAACGCCTATTGTTAACTGGGGCAGCAGTGCTTTTTCTCTTTTCGTCGCGTGATCTGACAGAACTTGCCAGTTATTGTCAAGAAGTATATTTTTTATATTGAGACGCAGGCAGTCTTCTCAAAGAGCGATGTCTTGTCTTTCGCGTGGATAACTACGACTTTTTCCTGTGCAAGAATTTAGTTTTTTATTCATGTCACACACAGACACAAGTCACAACGTCTCTTTGGATATGAAAGGGTGTATCTGCCACTTTACAAAGTGGCAGATACACCCTTTCATATCCAAAGGGACGACAAAATCTCAATTCTGAGACTTCATCCAATGAGTGACTGCACACACACGCCGTGAATGCAGTTTGGATCATAGGCCTGTTCTAATGCTTTGGTTTTTATACAGATGCGAAAATATGGCATAACCGCGGGCTTCTGTCGGCACGTGATTTGTCTGTTTTACGCATGCCTTCACAGATGTAGTGCCTCTAGATCTAGGACACCCCACCTGACTTACAAACCGTACACTAACAAGTCTGCTTTATGTATGGTGCGTGAAAACGCTGGCCAACCAAGATCCACCTTAACCATCAGCGCGCCAAGCATGACTATAGTTGTCTGTGATCATTTTTATTAGCAGGTTGAATCACAGTTATTTGGAATAAAATAGGTTTTTAAACATCAAGATTTGCAAATATTTGGTGTCAAAATAAAACAAATATGAACAAACCATATGAGCGACCCACAACTTCAAGTCGGTGAAAATTTACATAAGATAACCTAACGGGCAAAGGGTTAACCCGTTAACCTTTCTGCTGTTCAGTAAACATATAAATTGTGTGTTTTTATGGTAGCATGATAAACGAACGGTATGCTTCGAATGAGAAATGTCTTTCAGATTCCAAGGTTGTGCTCAGGTCTGTGGAATAGGTTCAACCATTGCTTTTTGGACGTGATTAACAATACCGTGTTCACATATACCCAAGGTTATCAAAACATTTTAATTATTATGATATTTAAAGGCTTAATGCCTATAATCCAATTTTACATGACCAGCAATTTCTTTCAAGTCGGTAAGTATATCTATTGAAAAATTAGCACTTCAAATATGAAAATAAGACAACAAGCTGCCAAAGACACAACCAATACTACGATGCTGTGTTGCAATGGATGGTTGTGGTGGTACAACACCAAACTACTGATGGTATTCATATTAGAATAGGCCTAATTCCTGATACTTATGTTTTTGATAACACGCCGGTTGTGTTGATGCACATCAGATAGAGACGAGCACAATGCTGTCAGATGTCTACATTAAAACATACAAATATTCCTCAACAGTGACAGTATATATGTAGTATATGATACGGCTGGTCCAGATATTTTCCAGCAATCACGAGGTATTGAACCAATGTTGTTTTCATGTTGGGGTACCGTCGTAGACGGTGGCCCAACATGCAAACCACATTGCCTGAATGTCTCACGTTTGTTGGATCTTGTTTTCATGTCTCCTGCTGAGACGAGGCATCACAGAACATCTTGACCTTGAGGATGACCATGTCATCTCTGGAGTGAGGAAAAAGTGTAGTTGCATCGGCAACGAATTTTCCGACTACAATTTATGTGTCGAATGAAGAGAAAATATTGTCATTTTATCACCCGATATCAAAATCATATGACAGTTTGTCAATTTTATAACTAGTATCAAATATGCATCGAAAAATCTTGCGAACGCAACTGTATAATATTTGGTGCAATTAAAAATATATTATTTCATGATTTGTAACTATATAGCCTGTGTTTGTGTGCTATAATTTTATATTTTGCTTGCTTTGTGAATATTTTAAGCCAAATTTACTAAAATAGCAAAAGAGTTTTAAAAAAAATATGACCATCATGTGAATAAAAACTGGTCAGGAATTGCTGAGGCGTCATTAGACTCGGGACTTACAATTTCCCGGCAAACATTATGAAGTAATAACTGAATTATCTCATACCGTGCACTTCTAAACAAGGATATAGAATAAAAGCAATGAAAATATGAACCAACGCTCCTGTGAAATTCAAAGACCATCACGGCGCAGTGTGGAATCTCAAGTTCAGTGGTCTGTGGACCTGTAGAGATAAAGGTACAGATATTGTTTGTTTTGCCTTCTCAGCTAACATAGGATGCCAAACCAACGTTGTGTCGACGTTGAGTCAGCGTCGGAGACGTTGGCTCAACGTCGACGCAGCGTTGGTGTAAATTCTCCGTGTTTGCTTGGTTGTGTTTGCTTGCCCTTTACAACACACACGGCAAGGTGTTATGATGGCTCGAAGGGGGAATCCCCTCTGACATCTCTGCTTTCATTTCAACTATGGCACGGCCACAGTGTCAAATTTGTTTCCTCACACTCGATAGGAAATCTCGGATATCGTGAAGTCTCGACATCGATTTTAATGGTGAAGAATCACTTCATCCCCTTATCATTATGGTACAATGAGCTACACAAACCACCAGTGAGGTGCACAATCTTTGACATGTAACTTTTCATTGACTTTTTAAAAGTTTTTATTTATTTTAAGCTGAGGATCGTAAGGTATATGAAATTATGTGCAAAGCCTTGTTTTGAAAATTTGTAGCAGAAATACATAATACATTATTATTAGTCAGCTTTTTCTCATACACTAGTCGATATTGCCCTATTATCCTGATAATTATTATGAGTGGTTTCAAACAGCGACTCAGAGTCCATTAGTGCAGCGCGCGCTTCAAAATTAATTTGTCAAGGTGTGGTACGCACACAATCTCGTCCATCAAAATAAATGAGCATCTCCGACATCAGAGAGGAGAAGAAAGCGGGAGATGACAGTAATCTGCCCCGCAAAGCCGAAAGGCAGTGTCTGCCTACTTGTAAAGTAAGCAGATACTGCCTTTCTGCTTTGCGCGGATATGACTCCGCATTCTCTACACGTAATGGAAAATTGAGATCGGGATTAAACGCTGGTAGGCCGGCGGCACTATCTCCGTGTTGTCTGCGGAGGGGATCTCCACAGTTTATCAACATGCCTTTTCTGTCGTACAGTATTTCCCGCGGTGTCTTCCCCCTGTGGGCCGCGTGGTAGTCCACACACTGTGTGGCGTTGGGAGAGGTTTATTTTCTTGTGATATGCCACTGAATCATATTTCTGCATAACACCAAATTGATAGAAACAACATCGGCTGCTATCTGACAAATTGATTCTGTCATATCGAATAGAATAAACTATTCCGTGTAAAAATAGACTGAGAAAAAACCCTTTTAGGTCTTTTTCTTTTAGGAGAATGCTGTAAAAATAGAAACACAACATCCGTTGCAAATGCGCTGCGCCCACAATTAGAATACCTTCCGCATATTTATTTCAAATATGCAGCTTATAACGTATTATTGTGTGAGGAAATCATGCATAAGTCAGTGGTTTCCAAAGCAATATATTAGTCGACCATTTTAGGTTGATTTTAGAATGACCACTGGACAGCATAGTATACACATAACTCCACGTGGATGGAGTACTGTACTGGTCCTGAGGCATATAGAATGGACACCCTGGTTGGACCTGATACCCCTAGAGATCCCTCTCCTGCCATGAACATCCACGAACACCTTCCAAGACAAATATCCACCAGCAGTTCTGAAAACGCCATGAGCGTTTGCTGAACCACGTAGTGATCATTGCAGATTTCACCCAGAATTTAAGTCTCATATATTATTGAGAAACAGGGTAAGCTGTGTTTTATATATTATGAATAACCTCCCCTTGCGACTACGATGTATAAGTCTCCACTTAAAGCTCGCACATTGTAGATTGTCACATAGTACAACATACGACACCATGTATTCTCGTACAAGATACGATATATCGTAGGCTTCGACCAATGAAAAGCCTACGATATATCGCAACGAGAATACGGACCAAGCCCCATGTACACAGAAATAAACGGATGTATTTTTATAGCAATTTTCAAATCTTCTCGCCTATTGAATTCCACTTGTGTTTATGAGCACCTCGCATGCCAGTTGTGAAATGGTCGTCCATTTCCGCTTCTGTAAGGTGTATAATTATGGAATTCAGATACAAATATATATTCGTACGGCGCATCGTACAATAGACTTTCAATTTAACTTTTAAAGGGATTATTTTCAAAGATCAAAACTTGCAAGCTCTGCTGTTTCAACATTCACAATAAAATAATCGAGCCACATGTCCTCTGTATATTATGGTGCAGCGCCAGAAAACATCACTATAGGGATCTACGCGCTAAATCATTGTCCAACCAAATTTTATTTGAAATTATTTGCAATCGCCATAGGGCTCTGAACATCGCATAAAACCTTCATCTGTTCCCGCGATTAGGACATTGCAGCCAGCGTTATCGCTATACAATGACATGCTTCAACCAGTTACAAATAAGCTACTCTAGCGTGCTCGTACAATTATTTTATTCCTCTGTTATCCGCGGTCTGTTTCACCCAAATCAGAACTGGATCCAAATCGGTGACATCCCGTCTGCAGCGGAGGACGCTGTCTCAACTGCGGATCCGAGCCGGGCCGGCGGCGTGGAAGCTGTCCCAGCACGGATCCGCAGCTATGGTATGACGGGGATTGCGCGTAAACGTCGTGGGATCTCTGTCCGGGCCGGCTGCCGTAGTACAGCTACGTGGCCGGCGGACGGGGCCGGGATTTTCAAGCTATTGCACTTGTCAGATAGGATTGCCGCTGCTCCCGCACAAATGGCCTTATCTGACGACACCCGGATCAATAGTGATCATAACGATATCTTAGATCGCCGATCCCCGCCGCCCTCGGCCAGTATATAATATAATTGAGTCGTGTCGCTCGCCAGGGATGATTGATTGTTAACAGAGCCCGAGCAGGCAGCTCCGCCACTCCCGCGGACTGTTGGACTTTCCGTCCGGCAGACTCCGGCACCGCCGGAGTCTGCGGGACGGGAAGTCCAACAATTTTATTTACACTTGCTGCAGCACCCGGTAATTCCTGTGATCTCACCTTTGATGCGCGTCTTACTTGATTAACTCAGCCCGGTCCAGTTGCTGTGAAGTTATGTTTGGTCGCCAGATTCGGGCGACTGCAGGAGACAATGGTTATCTCGGCGGCGATCAGAAGGTTACCAGGTTACGGCTTCACGTGAATATGATCGCTCGCAATGACTCCGCGCATAAATCTGATTCATGGGAAATCTGATTGGCAGTGATCTCTTGATCGAAGCGAATTTGATCTCAGGTTTCCCGGGAGGAATACGATTTATCAAGAAGATTCTAAAAATCAACATTCATCTGATGACTGATGAGAACTGAGGATGTTGGGCTCATCTCGGCATAATAACCTCGTGAAAGGCATATAAATGTCTCATGAATGAGTTATCAAGATCATAGATCTCTTTATTTTCATTTCTTTAGTCCGCTTTTTGTATGAGATGCATGGGCTCAATAGCAAATAAAGAAATAAGTTCGAATAAAGAAGAAAAACGACAAATTCAGATCTTCATTGAATAGGCTTTAGCTCAAGTCAAGCCTTGAGTTTGCTCAATGAAGGTGTTTATGAGGTGAGTGAGTTTTCAAGATTGTGCGTCGCCATTTGCATTTATGAACAGAAAGTCGTTAAATAAATCGCGACAGTTACTAGAAAGCCCAACGTCCGGATTATATCCTAAATTTGAACAAATTGCCTCCACAGCCGAACGAGTCAGCCATTGCAGTAGGATGAGCCTTCCATATTTTCCATGATTATGCTTGGTCTACTTTATTTTTGTAGTCGGCGTCACCATCTTCCATACAGCTATATACCCAATACCTCTGTAAAACGATCCGTGGTATTTATATCGGGCCGCTGATAAATATATATTTATACTAGAAAAGGAGTTCCCGAACTCCGAGGGAGTCTGTTTGGATGGTATAGACAAAAAATCGGTTGAATATTTTCTAAACATAAGAGTGTATTGGTCTTCCTCATAGACATAAATATCCAGGACATAATTAAGGAAAGAACCAAGGAGATATGCTCAAATATATCTTGGACGTGTATTCCTTTCACCACAATTGCCGGTGCTGGCCAACATTCATTCAATACTTGCCTACGATCACAGAGGAGGTAGGCCTACCCATCAAATTCCAGTTCAATGTCGGTGAATCGTCTACGCCGCTGGCCCAGCACTAATCCATCACCAGGTCTGCTGTATACTTTGCGCAAAGACGTGACATTCACCCAATGCTGTTTCAATGTTGACCCACAGTCTTTAACGCTGGCCCGTCATTAAAACAGCATTGGGTGATTGTACCGTGTTTTCTGAATGCTGCATTATGCTAGTGACGCTTCCCATCCCGGAGCCAGAAACACCAGATTACACGATACATTGGCCCAATGCTGATGTAATGCTGGGCCACCGTCTGCGACTCTGGGCCAACATTATTCTAACTAAAACCCTTTAAACCACACATATAATCGTGAATATTTTTTTCTGAACACTTGTTGAAGACAATACGGAATACGGCGTTCGCTCATCGATATCTGCTCGATCACTTAAGTTAAGCGACGTCGCGCCCGGTTCATACGTGGATGGGTGACCGCCTGGGACTGCCAGGTGCCGTATACACTATCGTGGGGTTTAGAGAACCACGTAAATCAGATGGCTCGTCTGACTGACTTTGAGTTGGACGAAAAAGAACCTCAATGGACGTAGGCGCAGTTTCCATCCGGCGAGACCCCAAAAAAATCCACAATATGGAGTACTTGGCACATATATAAGGCAATGAATGATATCATGAATGATAACAGGCCTTGCTAAGTTACTCCCGTGGCGCGATAGCACAATAGTGCGTACTGCCACGTAATATACAGATACAGATACAGATACAGACAAAAGTACTCAACTTAAGGACCTGAAACGTTATATTGCACATGTTCATAAGGACTGGTGTGCAGAAATGTGAACCGTTTCCCACCCACAACACCCCTCTTTCCCCTAAATAAGACGCAAACTGAGGCAAAATAAACTTAATAAGATACCAATGTTTCTATTTAGCTCATTCACGTATCTATGATAAGTTATTACCTTATTACCTTACACATAGGTACGGGAACGACACAATACTGAACCTTTAATCCTTAGAAATATTTTTATTTGAAATCTTCATTAATGTCTTAGCCGGCTATTTCCGCTTCATTTCAATACCTATGTTATGGGTCTATGAAGATAATACGTGAATTATAGATATTTTACTCCTTCAGTGCGGGGATAGACTTTAGACGTCAGATTCTGACGTGTAAAGTTGCTCCCCGCGCTGAAAGGGTTAAGATCTCAGCTTGATGTTAAATTTTGTGCGGTTCACAATTCATCAACTCTAATTCTCAACTCGGCTATGACTATATGTGACGTGCCATATCAAAACCAGTTCTATGTCGCAAAATATAGAAAATGAGTTGGCAAGTGACGTTTGAAGAGCCAGCGCTCAGGTTTCAAATGCACCAAAAATTATAAATATATCTCAATTATTTAGGAAATCATCGATAAAACAAGATTTGGAAACTTAAGCCCCAAATATCGCAAAATGTTGAGAAACTGACGTACAAAGTTTAAATTTAATTGACAAATGGTTTAAATAGTTCAAATTAAATCATTTTTTATATAAGAAATAAAACTAGGGTATCTTCAATATGTTGTACTTATTTTGCTTTGAAGTTGTATTTCCGATCAGCGTTAAAATAGAAAATTAGCCAAAAAATATTATTTTAACAAAACATGGCCATAACTCAAAATCTAAAGCTCCGACATAGGTCGGGTGCCGATGTGGCACGTCACATATAGTGAACTTTATAAAGAGGTCATTTTCTCCTTGTTATGTGATTGTTATTTTTCTGTTTTACAGCAGTGGGATATGCTGACCTGCCCATCGCCGCAGTACGCCTTTGTTTTATTTTTGTTATTTTTCTGTGTTACAGCAGTGGGATGTGCTGACCTGCCCGCGCCGCAGTACGCCTTTGTTATGTGATTGCTATTTTTCTGTGTTACAGCAGTGGGATGTGCTGACCTGCCCGCGCCGCAGTACGCCTTTGTTATGTTTTTGTTATTTTTCTGTGTTACAGCAGTGGGATGTGCTGACCTGCACGCGCCGCAGTACGCCTTTGTTATGTTATTGTTATTTTTCTGTGTTACAGCCGTGGGATGTGCCGACCTGCACGCGCCGCAGTACGCCTTTGTTATGTTATTGTTATTTTTCTGTGTTACAGCAGTGGGATGTGCTGACCTACCCGCGCCGCAGTACGCCTTTGTCAAACGTACACCTACACAGCTAAGTGTGACGTGTAACGCAACCCAGGAGACCTGGCATCTCGTGTGTGATGGGGCGAGATGGGTGGGCAAGATGGGTAACTGTACACCTGGTAAGTTATCACCCAACAAAAAAAGAACCATGTAACATCTTACCTTAAAACACACAGGGTGGATGTCACATATGAACACATCTTGGTATCCCACGATTAGTTTAGCCATTGTACTTGGGCTCTCTCTCCCTTATCTCCCATCAAATATCTACACAGTTCATCCATGTTTTTTTGGGTAAATGACTTTCACGAAAGTCACGATAAAACATACACATGAAGTCTCGCGATAAATTACGTCTGCACATGAAGACTAGACCTGATATCTACACATGACATACACCCGAAGCCACCTCACAATATGTTTCACGATAAAACATAGGCCTACACACGAAATCTCGCCAAATCTATACAAATGATATTATAACTACACTTGTCACCTCGCAGGTATCCAGGCTTTTGTGCAACTATTGTCTTTTGCAATGCTTTATTTCCATGGATGCAACAAATGCATACTGCATGAGATGTAACATAATGTGTAATGTGTGATCAGTGACAATGCTGTGTAATGTGTGATGTGTAACAAATGTGTAAAGTGTGATGTGTAACAAATGTGTGATGTGCGACAAATGTGTAATGTGTGATCAGTGATAATGCTGTGTAATGTGTGATGTGTAACAAATGTGTAATGTGTGATGTGTAACAAATGTGTATTGTGTAACAAATGTGGCATGTGTGATGTGTAACCAAATATGTAATGTGTGACCTGTAACATAATGACAAAATGTGTAATGTGTGATGTGTAACAAATGTGCCATGTGTGATCTGTAAGAAAATGTGTAATGAGTGATATGTAACAAACGTGCCATGTGTGATCTGTAAGAAAATGTGCAATGTGTGATGTGTAACAAATGAGTAATGTATAACAAATGTGTAATGTGTGATCTGTAACAACATGTGCAATGTGTGATCTGTAACAAATGTGACTGTAATGTGTGATTTGTAACTTATGTGCCATCCATGAAATGCAACACAATGTGTACTGTTTGAGCTAACAAATGTGTAATATGTGATCTGTGACAAAATGTGTAATGTGTGACAAATGTGTAATGTGATCTGTAAAATGTGTAATGTGTGATCTGTGACAGAATGTGTAATGTGTGACAAATGTGTAATGTGATCTGTAACAAATGTGTAATCAGTAGTTGCTACAAATATGTCATGTGTGACATGTAACATATGCTTCCTGTGTGACGCTTCGTGTCGCGTGTTATTTGTACCAAAATAATGTTTAATGTATTACATGTAGCATAATTTTGCTTCATGTTTAGGCCCCGTATTCTGAAAACAAATGTTTATGTATTAACTGTAGAGTGTGTGAGACGTGGCCAGGCTCGACAGACGGGTGTATGCACCGTTTCGTCTGTGATGTGAGATCGGGTGTAAAACTAATAGCCAGGAATGAATGTAATACGACGTAGTAACATCCCAGCAAACACAAAACATTTGTATAACATTTGTACAATGTCGGCCCAACGTCGAAGACGTTGGGCCGACGTTGTACAAATGTTATGCAAATGTTTTGCGTTTACTGGGATGTAGCAAGTGCGCAGCTATATAATTTGTTCCAGTCAGGGCGTTGTGTGTGTGGCAAACAGCCTGGTTTCATTTGAGTCTTATATAATCACAGAAGACATCTGATGATAATTTAGGTACAGTCCACCTCCGTGTGGTGTGTCTAAAAACAGGCGTGAATTTTTTATGAGCCAACCGTAAACTTTGACAGAAAACTTAGCCAACAGGAAACGGACAGGGCTGTAAAATAAAGCAGGAGTCCCGTGGAAGACGCCCATTTGGACTAACACGGTGCCAGATACACGAGAAGAAAACGCAGAATGGGGGATCGATGAATAGCAGTTCCGTTTGGATACGCCGAGTCGATCCCAAAAAGAGGATCAGAGGATGTTCTGCTGTGAGTTAATCCATACCGGGATCAGCTGAGTTCACCTTCCCCCGTCTCCGTCATCGCCATCACACATCAGTTGGGAATAATTTGTGCTGAGCATTTTCACTCGCTGTTATTTCTCTCTCCGTGACCCCCTCCCCCCTCGTCCGGATCACCAGTCCGAGAATCCCTGATCCTGACTCACCACCAGCAAATCACACCATCGATGCAACGTTGGCGTAATGAGAAATATCCGCTCATATTTTGGTGCCGAGTAATCGCATTTTTTTAAATAATACGTCAGATACTATCTACGAATTATGAGGTTCTCGTGGGCTTAGGGGGTGTCCTGATTTTGTTATTTTTTACTTTTGGCACCCCAGCAAACACACAACATTTCTATAACATTTGTAAACCGTCGGACCAACGTCTTCGACGTTGGGCCGTCGTTGTACAAATGTTATACAAATGTTTTGTGTTTGCTGGCACAGGCCCTGCGTCATCTGCACATAATACACGTCTCACCAGGCAGGGTCTGCTGGCCCTTTTCTTGGCAGGTAATGCTTTCTGTCTTTCCTGTGCCATATCCATCTCCCTGTCTCTCTGCAACTCACCGGCAAGCGGTGGCTCAACGTCAGGCCGACGTCTCAGACGTTGGCCCGACGTTGATCTAGCGCTGAGACGACGTTTTGCTTTAACGCCGATCGTTATCTTCTTCTGGCAAAAGCTCGGCGTAAATTTCCCCACCGGCGGTGTAACTTTATTTTCTGTTGTACAATGAGGCGGGGACTCCCACAGCGTAGAACCTGCCCATTTTTACAGAGGACAGCTGCCTGTCAAAGCTCTGTGGATTAGAATTTGACCATCTTTCTATTCTTCAAATATAAAGAAATTATGTTCAGTCGCAATGGGGGGAAAACAGCAAAGGCTGCCTTACACTATTTTATATTATTTTTTGGCGACATAAAGAGCCTAAATATATACATAACTATCACAGTTTATGGCACATGAAGAGATGATATTTTTGGGTATTGTGTTGATGCCAAAAAAATGAACCCAACTGCGACCTCTTTGGCTTTAAAAATTGTGTGGAAAATTAGTTATATATTGTGCTGAAAATTAGTTGTGAAAAACAGATTTTGATTAACACAATATTCAGTGTTTAAGTCTTTCAGCGCGGGGACCGACTTTGGACGTCAGAATCTGACGTATATAGACGTCAGATTCTGACGTCTAAAGTCGATCCCCGCACTAAAAGAATTAAAACATTTATAATGGTCGTAAACCCATAACATAGGTATTCAAATTAAGCAAAAAGAGCAACTAAGCCATTTATTATGATTTGAAATTGAAAAAACACTTTGGTCTCCATAGTTTATACAAAAATATTCCAGCGTTGTAAGGGCTAAGAGCAGGCGTGGTCTGCTCCTAAAGGTGATCTATCACCCCTTATATGGTATGAATAATTATGTCCTTATATGGTGTGATTGGCTATCATGTGACCCTCTCAGAGGGTCACATGATAGCCATATATGGGGTGATTGGCTATCATGTGTCACATGATCACCCCATATAAGGAAACACTTGTGCCCCATCTTGTGGTAACTTTGATTTATTTGTCACAAAATTATTCATACTATATAAGGGGTGATATGTCACCTTTAAACACTGGATATTATTTGTGGGCATCCGAGGCTGTAATATGTCATTTAAAAATATGTTATTTTAAAATAAAGAAGCCAAAATAGGTAACCTCTATTAATCTCTCTAGCTGTATAGCCATGTGTGCAATTAACACCAAACAATAGCTGATACTGGTCCTTAACTACTGACTATTCTGCTATAGTTTAGAAACTAATATGGATATAATTGACGGAGAAAATAGTAAGCAAAGTACAAAACATCTAATTTCCATAGCGACTTGTTTAGTGGTTGTGAATTTCCCCCATTCACAAGTTTCAGTAACTATGGTGGAAAAACCAATGTGTAACACCATCAAAGTGAAGGTCATACACTGCAAAAATGGCACCGCGCGGCAAGTCCTGTAATAAGCTTTCAATCGACGCGCGGGGTCCTCCAATTTAGCACTAGGATGGTGGAAGCCGGCTGAAAAAAATGTTGTTGAAAAGCAGTGAGATGGTGTGAGCTTAAACTGAGCTGTGATAAAGTGAAGCCAGAGGGAGCCAGAAGGTGCGAAATGTTCTCCCGATGATGTTTTAATGCTTTTTTAATGCATTATTTAAACAACATTGGTTCGGCGTTTCGTGTTTGCGTATGTACACCCAGACTTTGAAAGTAAACATACTGAAACGGTGGAGTTGATGGAAGACAAAGCCGAGAAGATTTCTGTATATATGTAATACGGTTACATTCTATAGTTTTGTTCAATTGCATATTAAATCGTGATATTCCATAAAATAACCTACTTTACTTGAAAATCACGAAATAACAACTAAACCGACTTTGTGTTTATCCAAAATAATATTCTACTTTCTCATTAACATGATTAAGTCAATTGATACTATTGATATAAAAATAATACATTACAAATACATTCAACGTTATTTTGAAATGGAATGGTGTGCTTTGTAGAACACAATGAATCGCCAGTTCACACGTATATATGGACACCGCTCTTCATCAAAAAGATGGGCTTATAACAAACAATAATGGTTTAGTACAGTAAAGTTGTACACTACTTAGGCCAACGTTAGTGGAGGTTAGGTCGTCTCTCGATTCAAAAATTAAAAGGTGTCCCATTGCGTGGAGCGAAGCCGGTTCGCTGAGATATTGTTTTGGGGTCATCTGATGGTATATAGAAAGGGTTCGGAGACAATTATACATACCAATGTGGGAAATGTCATTAACGGAATTTTGTTAACATGTATCCAACAAACAAATATATTGACTCCACCCAAGGAGTGAGCGACCCAGTAAATGCAAACGATAAGGCACGTCATGAAAATCAGAAGCCTCTCATCAGAAGTGTGAAAGTGCTTGAAGTACTTTTACAGCAAACAAGCGACGCTGAACCAATGATGGTCCAACATTAACCTAGCATTGTATCCACATTGCGTGTTGGGATTAGGCTTGTGTGTTGCATAGGCAGCCTACACACAGCAGATCTGCTATAGCATTACCTTCCTCACTACATGCCAAAAACTTGGGCGGAAAATGTGACATGTTATGATATTAATAATTACAAATTAGAAACCTACTTCTAATGATAATCTATATTGTTATTTGTAGGCCCATCCTGACATGTAGGCTAGGTTACACCACACACAAGGCTGTTTATTTTGCAATCAAAAATGTTTTTTTTTTATTTTTCAAATATAATTTTTGTATTCATTTAGCGCGGCTAAATTGATTCGGTACCAGCTGATGAAGATGACTTATTATACTGTTTAATGATTAAGTGATAAAAAATGCGGTAATTGAAAACACTTTTTGTTTCTTTCTCACATTGAGATTCTTCTTTTTGGACTGGTATCGACGCCATCTTTGTTGAGCATGCCTGACAGTGACTGCATTCATTCATCCCGTTGAATCCTTATCCGGGATTCCATCTGTAATCACCCGTGCGATGTAACTCACCCATTGCCAGACGCTGCATCAAAGTTGGGACTTATCGCACGACATTGGCCCTGCGTTAAGCCGGCTTCTCCGGCTGGCTGGTTCGCCGCTCGCTGCGCCTCGTTTCAATCTGATAAGGGAGCATAATGTAATTGGAGAACAGAGCTTTTCTAATCAAAAGCTGATTGTGGTTGAGTTTCATTCGTGGCAGACGCGCGCCAAACTATCAAATGGAACGGTTCGTTAGTCTCGGAAACTGCTGTAATTTCCAGATAGGTTTTCCTGGAGGCCTGGATTCACTGGATACCGGACTTCCAGTTCCGGATCTCTCTGGATCAGCTCCACAGGGAGCTGTTGAACTCCAGAGGACCCGCTACCGTGCCCTACTGGGCAAGATCAGCATCCAGATAATAACGTGTGTATTATAGGCCTAATGTTATGGTGTGTAAACTTTCCAAAGTATTGCTATGCAACTGAATAAAATATGACCCAAGCATAGTATTCTTTCTACATCTAACAAATAATAAAAAAAGATCACACGAAATAACGAGTGCTGATTGACCGCTAGGCATAATTGGTCAAGAGTAGAATAATATGGTTGGTAACTTGGTTTACAAATTGCCATATATAGGCCTAATGATCTTAGAGGATTTTATATTTTTTTCTATTAGAGAATTTTGGTGGATTATAATTATAATTATCTCGTGTAATGTCGGACGAAAAAGTAGGCCTATACTACTGTATATATTTAGTTCAATCGTATCTTATATATGAGCTGGTATTCTCTATTGGATAGATCTTGATCGTCGGCCTCTGATTGGTTCAGACTGCGATTTCGACCAATCAGAAGAATATAATTTGAGTCAAACATATGAAGAATACAAGATCCGGTCTGCCTGAGATGTGAAAAAAGCTATGCTCCCCGTGAGTAATCGCCGGTCCGTGTGGTCAGTACCGGAAGTTCTGCTTCCCGGCAACAAACAATGCACGATGTCCCTGTGCCGGTTTAATGCTGGGCCACCGTCGCAGACGGTGGCCCAGCATTAAACCAGCACAGGGACATGTGTGTGTTTGCTCCCAGTCCGTCTCGCCTGGCAACAATCGTCACAATAGTGATCTGCGCCAAATCTGGCAGTGACACGGAAATCTCATTACGGCACAAACGCGCGTTTTGCCATCCTCACAATTTAATTAAAGAATTAGGAGATTGACTGGTGGAATTCTCTGTCCTAATCCCGGCGGTGCACGGAACTGTCATCTTCATGTGCGATGTCATACCTAATGAAAGAACGGCCTGGCCATTCTGTGTTTGAGGAATTATGAAATAATGATAAGTGTCATTCAACGTACTGATGACTTTGATGTAATAAACATAGTGGAAGGCATTAGCTATTGATAACAGTTAGCAGGCAGGCAGGCAGGCAGGCAGGCAGGCAGGCAGGCAGGCAGGCAGGCAGGCAGGCAGGCAGGCAGGCAGGCAGGCAGGCAGGCAGGCAGGCAGGCCTGCTTTTAATATAATTTTCAATATTATTATTTTCTGGTATGAAGTGGTATGAAAGAATTTTGCGATGTGTATGTGTTGACTTATATCGTGTTCGTATTGCTCCCATACATTTGTAAGTCTGACTTGTGTAGAATGGGACATGATTAATAATTTCAATTCGTTTGATGTTTAAAAATCTGAAAAAGATATGCATGTAAGATTATTAAAAAACATAGGACATTTTTTTCTGTTGCTGTATAATTAAATAGCTGTTTGATATCAGACAGATTGAATACCATACTTCAGGTGAATCAGAAACATGATATTCTATAATAGGCAAAATGTACGTTGCGGTTCCGAAGAACTTATTATTATATTAGCAACTGTCGAAATTTTATATATCTATTTTATAATTGTTCAGTTAAGTTCTAAGTCAATTATAGGTTCCTCAATGCTTCGTCAATGCTTACGTCAAGCTAGTTGCTGAATTAAAAGTTGTTCCTAACTAATATTTGTCTAAGGTTATAAACAATTTAATTAAAAAAAAAAGATTCTTGTTGAACAGAAGTAATAAGACAAAACAAAGATTCTGATAAAATCTAGATACTGTAAAAATAACAAAATAAAAAGAAAAGAAAATACATTACAGCACCATGCTTTTTTGCTGATTCTGTGTTGACTTGGCTTTCAATAATTTTGTATAAATCTTGCTTTGCTTTCAGCTGTCCATGAGGAAATTGTAGCCAAGAAAGACCCATTCCCATACGGTGAGTTCCTGTACTAATCATCTTGTATATACATTGCACATGTACATATAATTATTTCTATGACAACAAATCTGTAAATCTTGTATTGTATTGATATTTATAATGTTTACCAAAATATGAACTTTTTTGTAAACGTTGAGATATAATATAGACGTGTCATTCTAAAAATACATACCAATAAACGCCAATATTTGTTATGCCTTTTTCAAAATATAGCATACATCACTAACTATACAATGACCAATTTGGAACAATAAAATCAGGGGTTCATCCCACTTAAATTCTTAGGATTGAGATTACTTATTTTTCTCTCATTTCCATAAGAAATGTTAATAGCATGTTAATAGGAAAAGGACAAGTTAAAATAATCCTAATTATAAGATTTTTAATTGACCACTGATCTTTTCCATAACAAGAAGATCATTTTATGTAATACATATTTTAAAATATTTTTTAAATTGTATTATCTTGCTTTATGCATTATGAAGATGACTTACTTACATTTCAGGATTTGTTATAGCTGTTATTATAGGGCTGATACTGGGCATAGTGATAGGGGTGTCAATGCTCGCCTTCGTCATTGGCTGCCAGAGAAGGTGAGTGTACTGTGTCAGCGTTATGAGTTTTTCAAATAACATTTTATTGAATGTCAGTTTTATGTTATTTGTAGCTCACATATAACAGCTGCAATTTTAATCAAACATAGTAACAGACAACAGATATTTATTTTGATGTAAATCTCTGTTTCAAATCTAATCTCAATATTGTTTAAATTATTCGAATGTAATAGGGGAGGTTTGTGAAAGTTGGGCCACCCTCATTTGAAAAGAAATTTAATGATTGAGTAGCCGTTACCATCTTACTTGAGAAGTGAAAATTTGCTTCTCGGCAATGAATTTGATGAGGAAAATGATAAAAGTCAAACATTTAGATAAAACAAAATATCAAAAGAAAGTGGCACAACTCTCCCACACCTCTCCTATATCAAAATAGAGCTTAGAACGTACTTATCGGTGTAATTTTATTCCATTGTTTATTCAATTAAAATTATTGAAAACATGTCATGTCGTGTATAATGCGACAAGGGAGTTTAAACGCGCAAACTATGTGGGTGGCTTCTGATGCAGATACTGCCAACCATTGTGTCACCGAGCCAGCCAGTGCTTACCTTATTAAACCCAGTAAACACAAAACATTTGTATAGCATTTAGACAACGTCGGCCAAACATTGTATACATATTATACAAATACATATTCATAGCACAGGTGCAGGCAAGTAATGGACAACGAAATTATCCAAACTGTAGGTTTTTGTACATGTTATTTTTGCGTTGCATGGTCACGTAAGTTTTCTAAATATATATGTAACCATATCTTGTAATCATGCTCGACTACACGCCCAGCTGCGCATAAAACAGGACACATTAGTTGTTTTTCACCAGCAGACATGTTTCTTTATGCTTGACCATGTAAGATTAAACGTACGTGATTTCTTTTACAGAATCAGCCGATCCAGAAGACGCAGAGGAACCCAGTGTGACGTCATCAAAGATGTCGACCGTGCTCGCATCCTGAAATCCGGGGAGTACGGATACGCGCATGTGTGGGAGCTGCAGCACCTGCGTGCGCAGGCGGAAGGCGATCAGCGCACATGCGTGAAATGTACGTCCACGCCCACTGCGCAGATGTCTAGGGCGCCATCGGACCAGACAATGCACTCTCAGAGGTGTCCTTATTTTCAGGCGACCAAGCCCCCTCACATGTACGAGTTTCCCCAGTTCTCACACGGTGACAGACAGGAAGAGCTCGGCTCCATACACACCACACCTTTCTACAGCGAGTTCGACCCCACAGTGCACAATACGTCCCTCCCCGAAACACAAATACAAACTCATGAGTCCAACGAAGAAGCCAGATATACCAACTGAGCGCTCTTCATCGGCACCAATGAAGAACAGACTTGTGAGGTTGTCTGTAATGAAAAGTACATTGTAATTGTAAAAGTACATTTTGACATCTATCTGATGAGTGGCATAGTGTTATCATCGCTCGCAGAGGCAGATAGCAGTAATTGCTTATACTTATTAGTAAGAAGGGTTTGCCTTTGGACTGTTCATGTTAGCAACACAACACACTGACACAATGTCAGATCAATGTTGGGCCAGCGTCGTAGACGCTGGTCCAACATTGATCTCACATTGTGTCAATGTCTTGTGCCGGGGTCTTGTGCTTGCTGAATATTTACACTTTGGTTACTTTGATGCGCTGGTATGTACGGAACGACTTTTCAACAAATACCCCCACGAGGAACGTTCCATTATCGCATGTTTATAAACAAAGCGATACAAAATCTTGGAGGAGTATGCCAGCCAGCGAACTGTCTAGTTCACATAAACAAAGTGTTTTCAAAGACTGCAACCATGTGGACGCTTCGAGATGAACAGATATGATGGCTCAATGCTTGCTGATGTGTCTGAATGTGATGTTCATGCAGTTGAACAGTTCACGTGGGGCCGAGTATCACCCAGGATGTTCAAGTGACAGTTTTGAACCGTAACTGTAAATAATAGTATTGTTCAACTCAGCAGTTGATCATTGTCAGAGGACCAATCGTGGAATCAATAAAGAGCCATCAAATGGCATTATATAATGGGAATTTCGTCCTGCCACCTAAGCTGTTACATTGCTGAAACCAACCAGGAAGTCGGAGAGAAAGAGATTCTCCGGTGTCCTTGGTATGCCTACCAGCCATAAATAGACAAGTTTTGATGTGACATAATTTCAGTGTTATCTGATGTCGCATTAGGCGTATATCATACAGGTATCTTGATATTTCTCACAAAGTCATACAACAAACGCATAATTATTTTGACAAAAGCATTTCTGTTGAAACTGAACCGAGTTATATTAGGTTGACTGTTATTTTCGTTTCGTTTTTATAAACCACCACGGTTTAACAATTCCCCAACTTCAACTTAACTTGAAGAAATGGAAAGTGATTTAGAAGAGCTCATAGTTACATACAGCGGCCCAAGTGGTGTACTCTACACAAAACCACACCCACTCGGCTAGTAGTAGTTAATATAAGATAACCTGTCAGTCACCATATATTCGTACTAGGCCTTTTGGCGTCTGGCCCGTATCGTACTTATAAAGTGGAGAAGATTTATTGGGCCTGATCAGGGGAAATCAATTAGATCAATTATGGAAAATTAATTAGGTTAATTTAAATGCACAGTGTCCACCCTCTGGGTCAATGCCTATGGTTGTGCAAAATATGAAATTGATCAATAAATTGCTAGGTGGTCTGCATGACCATGATATACATACATGTTCCATTCTTGTAGTATAATATAGATTGCAAGGTTTGCTCAGATACTTGCTCCAGTTGTGAGTAGTATACTGTCTGTAGTAGTGCCTAAAATCAAACTGGAGAGCTATGTCGTCTATTTTTATCATAAACTATTGTAGCTGATGCTGTGTTTATACCGCCTGTTTACAACACAACCACAGGACGTTGACCCATCGCTGCCCCAGCATTGAGGCAGCGATGGATCAACGTCCAGTGTTGACTGGAGCTGATAGCGTTCATATTGCAGAATGCACCTCTGTATAAAACGCACTTCGTTTTGTCTGTAGTCATGCAACGAGAGGCGCTTAATGGAGTAATCTGTTTTGGAAAATAATATTTGAGCTTATAATTTAACAGTGGATTTGGCTAATCATTTTGGATTTCATAATAATGTTTAGTAACAGAAACGTAAACGTTACCACTATGTTTATTACTTTGTACTTGTCCGTGACCGAGAGGTAGCGTGCTCGACCTCAGACCACCAGGGTTCTAAATTCAAATCCTTTGTCTGGAGGGCAGTGTCATCACATTCATCTCACCATCCTCAAGAGGTTCTCCTGGCCCAGTTTATCCCATTTGTGCACAAAGGTGGCCTAAAACCCCATTCATTTCATCTCATTTACTTTGTACTTGTGACTGCCAGTGGCTTTTTTAAATTTAAATGTTTCTTAGAAGTTGTAAATGTTTTGTATCTATGCCATGGTGAAATAGTACAATTTTAAACATGTTATAGTAAGAAATGACACATATTGCTCAGCGAGTGTATTTGAAAAAAATTGTGCGATTTTAAAATTTCAATACAATGGATGTTTACTAAAACAGCATTCAATATTTTGAGACAAAAACTGGATAATTGAGTAATATTATAATCTGAGCCACGTAGATTATACTCCATGAGAAGGCAATAGTTACTTTCGTCGAAGCTAGACCATTTAAACTGTCAGAACTGCTACTCGTTTCAATGAGAGACACTTTAGCTTCCAAGGAAAGATTTAGCATTGAATAGTTTTACAGGAGAGATCAGTCCAGCTCACGTTTAGCACTCCATTAACACTCACCCACTTAAAGTTGTGTCTCGCTGACGCAATCCACAACTTCAAGTGAGTGAAAATTATTCAGATATGACAAAATGGGGGTCAACTGTTTTCAAATTTTGCTAATTGATGTCACATTTTATCTTTAACATGTTTAAAGGTGGTACTTAATGTGCTAATAAAAAAAAACCCTGAATATATGCGACACCGGCGGTTAAAGGGTTAAATAAAATCACTCAGCCAATCACAGGCGTCATACAGTCACGTTACCTTCTAACGAAATAATAGAGGGTCGTCGTTTGGAGTGGAGTACTATGCTTGAGCCGTTTTAACCCTCTAACCGCTAAAATATTTAATTGGAGTTTTCACCCACTTGAAGTTGTGTCTCGCTGACGCGATCCACGACTTCAACTGAGTGAAAATTATTCAAATTTGACAAAATGGTGATCAACGATTTTGAAATCTTGCTGATTTATGTCACGTTTTATCATTAACATGTTCAAAAGGTGTTATTTAATGTGCTAATAAAAGATTAAAAAACACGATTATAATTGAAACCGGCGGTTAAAGGGTTAAAGTAAGGTTGTGCTAACGATCTCGACCTTTAAAGAAGAAAGGGTTAATAAGGAAGACGCTGTTCAACGATTATCATAATTTTCTAGTCACATCTTGTTGTTATAATTATATTTGATACACGCTCGGAGATCAGTACTGCTATGTAAAGTCAAAAGACAGTAGTAAGCATATACTGCCTTTTGGCTTCGCATGGTGTGGTGGGCCTAAATCTATGTAAATATATGAATATAACATTATGTGCTGCTGCGATATTTGCCAAAAATAAATAGATCATTTTCTTTCTTTTTTTGAATAAATTGTATATATTTTTTTAATTGTTTGACATTTCATTATATTAGAACGCTAATGAGATGACATTTTGGTTGCACTTTGTAATCCGGTGTTGGGAACTGAAACTTCCCATGTAATCCACCATGGCATAGGCTTTTAGCACGCGAGCTACTCATTTAAATTCTCATTTAATGACTTTCAATTTAGCTTTGTGCGATACATGACAATTACGTATTTTTTAATTGTTTAAGCAAGTCATAGCTTAGTTATTATGTAATTAAATTCTCAAACCACTGGTGCTCACCGACAATTTAGACAATGAAATGATATAAATGTAGCGGCGGGTACTGGGGGAGGGGGTGATGATGCTGGGGCAAACTGTCTGCAACACCTGGAATTACAGATGAGTTTGATTCATCTTTTTTTTAAGGATGATGAGCGTAAAACGCAGTTAGATAATACACACAAATTGAGCATAATTAACAGTAAGTCGTCATCTGTCGCTACAGGCAAATTATTACCATTTTTCAAATAAAAACTATGATTCCAGAATTCAATCGATAATTTCTTATGTAGAATAGAGCTCTGCGATTTAAATGTTATTTTAAAATATGAACATAGCCTCGAGTTTATCCCATAATATTCACAGAGGCTCAACTGGTCAAAGCATTATATGTACATGTCAATAACATTGTTATATGATATATATATAATGGTTGCTGCTGGCACGTATAGCCGATTGTGTTTAATATATTTTACAATAATTTATTTGTAAGGAAAAAATAAACAGTTTTTGATAGAAGTTAGTTGTGGTTTTTGCTGGTTTACCGGATCTATTGCAATTTGTTTTGTATTGACCCAAAGTGGTGTGAAATAACTCGTCACGTTGGTATTATAGGGTCGTATCTGCCACTCATTCAAGTGACATATACGACCCTTTAATACCAAGGCGACAAAATATTGTCCTCTGGGAGGTGAAGTGTCCTATCCACCACTAATGGTAATATCGGGTGACACTTCACTTCTAAGATGAAAATCAAATCGCTTACATATTTTTTGGACCTTTGCATCCACGTGCACACAAAGCAAATGTTTTTTTTACTTCAGGAGCCTTTCTTTTATTTCACATTAAACAGATGTTGTGATATTGAATGTTTGGTCCGATCTCATATCTAGGAATAACATCGCTATCAATCTACAGAGCACGAAAGCATGAAACAATGGAAGAATAAAAGTAAGTAAGAAAGACAGGTGGAAAATGGGGAGCAACGCTCTTATTAAACCCAATCGTGTTATTAAAACAAAAGTGTCAGACAGCGAAAAGACCATGATTAAATACACGTACACTCAAAAACAATGTGCAATAGCTAGTTATCTTGGTTTGACGCTGTCATGTTAAATTACGTGTTGTCGTTAATAAAAGTATTATTAATTGTAGGTGCTCAGGGTACTCGAGCACCCTCTCGGTGATTTACCATTAATTTCCTGTAAAATCAACCGTACCAGAATGTACCACGAAGTCACACCATTTGATGCTCATTTTATAAAAAGCAGGGGAGCCTGCGGCCGCGCTGTAAAGCTAGCTGTCACATGACCACCCTATTATCACTGCTTATTCTATTTATGGACACACAACGGAATTGGTTTTAACCCTTTAAGCGCTAATCACAACAATAGTCGTTTTTAATCTGTTTTATTAGCAGATTAAATCACTGTGACTTAACATCAAGATTTGCAAATGTTACGTCTCAAATTAATCAAATATGAGTAATTTTCAACCACTTGAAATTGTGTGTCGCGGTAGCGAGACACAATTTCAAGTGGTTGAAAATTTAAATTGAATAATAACATAGCGGGAAAAAGGTTATACTAACATGTAGATCGGCAGGATACAATATTATATGGAAACAGCAGAAGGATACGAGTTGGCGGCTTACATTACGGCTCTGACGTCACGAGGTGAAATAGATATTCCAGTAAGCATAAAATAATGGGATGTTTTTATTAGATTAGTGGAACTGGAAGAAAAAACAAGTTTTCCTTTTAATCAAGTGCCAAAATAACCACATTTCCCAGTATAATATGGTAATAACTGTGCTGATGACGACTAATTAATTAATTATGACACGCTAATATGGTTATGTGATAACCCTCCGTTTACCACGGTGCCTGACCCTTAAACCGCCAAATTAAATAATTACTATTTCAACCCACTTGAAGTTGTGTCTCGCTACCGCGAACCACAACTTCAAGTGGGTGAAAAATACTCATATTTGTTTAGTTTTAGAACATGTGCAAATCTTGATGTTTAATGACACATTTCGTTCCAAATAACGATTTAAATGGCTAATAAAAAGGATTAAAGTAATCGCGCTTAGCAATGTAAGGGTGTATGCGTAATAATCAGAGATTTAAATGAAATGTACACGAGCTCAACGCCGGGTAAATGTTGGTCCACCGTCTGCGACCGCGGTCAAACATTAAACGGAACTTGATTGTGAGTGGAAATTAAAAACATTAAATTACATCAAATTGCAATAATTAACCATCAGTTATAACTTTATGCATCTTGATTGGAATTCTTACATAAAATAATGAAGATAAATAATTGTATTTTTTTCACCATTTATTGACTACAATCTACACCACCTGACATTACTCGTATCAACCCTTAAAGTGCTGAAATATTTTATATAAACCAAGAGACCAAAGGGTTATTTCCAATTTGAAATCATCATCAATGTCTGGGTTATCTCTTCATACTTCATTTGAATACCTATGTTATGGGTCTACGGTCATTATAAATATTTGACTCTGACCTCTAAATGTCGGTCCCCGCGCTGAAAGGGTTTACCGCTAATCGCGGCTAAATGTCGTTTTATTAGCAGGTTAAATCACAGTCATTGGGAATTAAAAGAGTGCTTAAACATCAAGATTTGAAAATATGTGGTCTCAAATTGCACAAATATGAGTAATTTTCATCCACTTGAAGTTGTGTGTCGCGTCAGCGAGACACAACTTTAAGTGGATGAAAATTTAAATTCTATACCTTAGCGCTTTAAGAGTTACATATGTGTTTCGCTTGATCAAAAGTATGATTTCCCGATGAAATTTCAATGAAACATAACGATAGCGAAAAAAAGATGCAAATAGATTTGTAATCCGGGCCTAATAATAACATAGAAAATAACGGTTGTCAACCAGTGTAATTAGACTTCTAAAAATGCTAAATTTGATTGGCTTTACTTAGTAAATTGCAGCGCTGCCGTGATGAGGCGACTGGCTATTAAAATCTAGAAACGGCTTGGATGAGAACAGTTTTCACCCTTAATCCTTACAGCACGGGGATCGATTTTAGACGTCAGATTCTGACATCTACTAGAAGTCGAAACTCGCACTGTAAGTGCAATGATACTAGAACACAGTATCCTTGGTAAGAGAAAAAATATTTCTAATGGCCGTAGACACATAACATAGGTATTCAAATGAAGCGGAAAGACCTAACTAAGACATTTATGATGATTTCAAATTGAAAACCCCATTTGCTTTGGTCTCCATGTTTTATATAAAAAATGTTTCAGATATTTAAGGGTTAAGGTACTTATCACGTCTATAGCCTGTTCATTTATCCTACAAATAACATAATTTGAAGGATAAATGAACATTACATTTGATAGATTGGCTTATGTTTTGTTTCAAATTGTACATAATGTAATTCATTTTTACCCGGGTGAGGTTGTGGGGGCGGGAGCTGGACACAATTTTAATTTGTAACGCTTCAAGGGTTAACAGTTTTAAGAGCATTAACTACATTAAACACGAAAAAAAGTTTCATCGACGCTCAGCATTAAACCGTGGTCCAGTAAACACAAAACATTTGTATAACATTTATACAACGTCGGCCCAACGTCGCAGACGCTGGGCCGACGTTGTATAAATGTTATACAAATGTTTTGTGCTTGCTGGGTACCTCCACTGCTGTCGTGTGTCGGTAATCGATTTTTTGAGGTATCATCATATACATTTGTGTGTGTCAAAACAGTTTCTATGGAACGATTTGCAGCGAGAGACCTATACAATGTACCACGCGATACCCTATTGTTGTCAGTGCGTCATCGAGGTCTCGCATCATACATTTCATAGCTTTCACGATGGCAATCTTTTACTTTTCTGTAGAAATCTTTTATGCACATACAAAAATGTATAATTATGATGATACCTTGAAAAATTACTCAGATTACCGATTGTACTTCATGATGTCTATGGCGCGGTGATTTGTGGGGCGCCCTTGTCCTGCGTATTATGAACAGTGGATCATCCCTTTAAACAAACATAGAATCAACATCACTTGTATATGCCACACCAGAAAGACTGTTACAGACTGCGCGTCGTACGCTATAACAGCGATCCCAGTGGTGGACGTGTAAGCCCTCTAGTGGGTGTTTCGGAAGCAAAAGTGAGACATTTTGATCGCGTCGACACACCGCAACGACGGTCTATGAAGGCTAATACGGGTCAGGACTACGACTGAACATGTTCAGTCTTGACGACAGCTTCGTGGGAGTGGCCACACCGCAACGATTGTTTAGGATTATCGTTACGTCTTTAGCAATCGGGACAGTCTTTGCGGCGTGTGGTATGTCGAAGGCTTCATGCTTGTTAGATGTAGACATATGCGGGCGTTGTGGTCATACAACGCTGCCTAGGCTAGTCTTTAAATGCAAAGCGGAGACTTCGAAAATATTAATAACTATGAATACTAAAATTTATGTCTACACATTTAATGATGCCCTAAATTTCAAGGAATTATTCCAACACAAATATCAATATTTCAAACATCGCCCCTTTTATTTAGCCCCTTAAAATAATTGCCAGATTACTGAGCATATAAAACGACAAAAAATTGTGAATGAATGGTTGATATGCGGGCTTCAAATCAAATTTCTGATAAAATTATATCATGTAGGGCCTACTACATTTGAAACTTTCAATCAATTGTCTACATACAACGTGCAGTCGTGGCTAGCCGTAACATCATGTTGCAGGCTGATAAAAACGTGGACATTGTAAACCCGCATATGCCTATTTATTATGGTACACAAAATGCCACCTAACGTACCCAGATCTGTCTGGATGTCTCTAACAGAAACTAGAATACAGTCATTGAACGCATAGTCCGGCAGTTTAGAGCAGAATTTGGGGGTGAACGGGACAGACTGGATAAAACCACCAAATTTGAAGGAATCACATATGTATAAATTTACATTTTTTGATATAGTTACCAAAATATTCAGGGTTTAGGGCAACCATCTTAGATAATCAAAATAATCGCCAATTGGATTACTAGTATATATTTGACTAAAGGTCAAGATAAAACTAATGTTCTATTACAAGTTTTTGTAATAGAAATATAATATATGTGGTCCAGGAAAAGGTCAGAAAAAGGCCCAAGCTTTTTTTCACCTTTATATTAGTTGAGCTGGTATGATAATTAGATTTAGAAGAACTTGCTTATGTTTTACTTTGTGATCAACTTAGAATCCCATTCTTTTGTGTATACACCCATTACACCATAGAAGTAATTTAAATATGTTCTTAATAATTATATAGTGTTAACTGTTCAATAAGAATCCAAAATGGCCACCTGAAGCCATAGACACAATTAATGTCAATATCTACCATGTAAAATTCGCCCAAAACGTTACACCATTCTATACATGACGTCTCATAAATGTAGCGTGATTAAATGAATAAAAGATAAGATAAGGTAAATTTTATTTTAGATCACACAGAATGAAATATAACATTAGCTCTAATGAGCTAGTACAAGCAGAATTAACAATAAATATAACAACTAAGCAGGTCGGCTGGCAGGAAGTTAACATAACAAGTAGATTAAAGATGATATAAAAAACGTATACCGTATAAATGAGAAAATAAATTATAAGGTTAAAAGTTACATAAAACGTTTGGTACATAAAAAGTAGATTGAAGAATATATTAGAAAACTTATATTGTATATGAGAAAATAAATTATATGGTTATAAGTTACATAAGACATTTGACACGATATCACATCATATATCGAGGGACCTACATCTATAATACTTTTAGTTAAATGGAAAAATATGCTCGCAAGCCATATATGAAGTATCTGAGGTCTCTGGTTGTTCTCAATGCCTCTGGCAAA
The DNA here is from genome assembly GCA_964017125.1 of Flabesymbios commensalis. NCBI lineage: Eukaryota > Metazoa > Annelida > Polychaeta > Terebellida > Flabelligeridae > Flabesymbios > Flabesymbios commensalis. The sequence goes on from OZ024902.1 coordinate 87,435,934, forward strand.
GAGTTCTCCATAACCCTTTTCATGAGAGCAATTTTCTGGATATTTTCAGAATTTCCTAAAATTCAGGTGCGACAGAGCTTTTCAATCAGTTCCTGGAAGTAGATCGGTGCAAAATCATTAAGAATTTTGAAAGTCTGAATTCTGATGTTGATTTGTATCCCAACTTCCAGAGATGGCAAGCGAGCTTTATTCAAGAGGGACTCATGTGAGGCGGTATGATTGGAATAAACACACTTCAACAGATTAATAAATTGTTCAAAACCATAATATGTAACCAGGTAACATCCCTATAGTTTGGCTATTTAATTCAAATAGATTTGATTTTAATTAATTTTATTTGGCAATTACGAAATTACGTTTTTAACTCTTTGTCATAATCATGTTTATATGAACCGTCTAAAAAGTATGATTTGTGTAAGATATTTTTTATCGGATAGTGAGTAAGATCGTATGCTTGTTTTTGAACGAAAATGAGCTATGTACAAAAGCCCAGTATTGTTTGCTGGGGGTCAGTGGTCACTAGTTGTCCCATAACTGCAATTTAAGAGATGTATACATTTTATTTTTTGATATTGTGCAGGAAGGCTTTTAGCCAGAAGGCATCAAGCGTTTTTTACAGAAAAATATTGTGCCCTTATGACCCAAATTATATAAAATTGAGTGAAATCCACTGATTTTGTGAAAGAAATCGTTGATCAGCTTTCAGCATATAATATATAGCATATAATAATAGCATATAATATGTCATGTGGTGCCGAGATAATCATTTTGAATATTTTTGAATAATTTTCAGTAGAATTCCAATTAAAAAGGATATGATCCATCATAATATAAAGGACGTTTTACGCTTTCATTTCATATATTACACTTGGATAGTTATGTGCTATTGGTTAATTTTCATTCACCTAGGGGTGGGAATTGCAGCAACATTTCACATCTTAAAGCAAATGGAAGTAAGAAAACTAATACCTCAGAGTTAGAGGGTTAACGTTATACAATATTGGCTAATTAAGCCTACTATAATTGGTTATCTGTTTTTTTCCTGGACTCAGCTTATCCTATTAGAGCCCTACTTATCAACAAACTTATGCCAAATACTAGTAACTAGCATATGAAAATAACACACAATAGTCTGCATTCATTAGAATGTAGGCCAAGTATGATATTTGCGCTGTGCCGGGTTGTACGCATGTACGTACATGTTGGCTACGCCACTCCCAGCAAACACAAAGCATGTGTATTAAATTTGTACAATGTTGGACCAACGTCGAATAAGCTATGATGATCAGGATTGAGTAGTTCACAAACAAAGATTCATATTTAACAAAAATTTACATGTGAAATATACTTGCTATGAATAAAATGTAGAACTTAGAAGGGTAGGCCATGTGACAGATGTAACACTACACAATTAGAACTCGAAACAACAGCGGTAATCAATCATTTATTATGATTTTAATAAGGATGACATGTAGAATACATTTATGATTATCGTAAAATTGCAAATACAATAAAATAGTATAAACATAATTTCACTTAATTGTGCTTCTCTGATAGAAAAATGCCATTCTACACCCAGGTTGAGATAATCTTTTTCCGATGTATCAACTGAACATTTTTCACAATTGACATCATTACAATCACTTGACATTTTGCTTTCACATCTGATAGCCTTCACCAGCGATCACCCGATGGAAATGATATATTTAGGCCTATTGTGCACTGTCAGTTGACGACATCTTCATCGAAATTTTTCAATTCATTTTTTTTGCAATTAATTTAATATATCAGAGACCTGCTGTCTCTGAGTTGTCACTCTATTCTGAATTAAACAAAAATGTTTCTACATTGAAAAATGTCTTGTCATTGTTTGCTTTCTTATAATTTCTCGTATTATCTGACGTCTGTAGAATCAGATTCTGACGTATAAAGACGGTCTCCGCGGTAAAAGACTTTTAAAGGCTGTAGACCCATAACATATGTATTCAAATGAAGCGGAAACAGCTAACTAAGACAATTGTGATTTCAAATTGAAGCGTTGTAAGGGCTAAGGACACTAATTTTGCAATTCTGTATAATCTATGTTGTATGGCAACCGAAAATGGCATGGTTTTGTAAAAAGAAGAATATGATATGTTTCCTCACTAATATAAGTTTTATTTTAACAAAATGTTATTAAAAACTGGATATTTTGCGTTTACTTTTTTTGACCTGATATTAGGCCCAGTTGATTCCGGTTTTGCGTGGTGTCACTATAACACTAACTTGGCACTGTCTTGTACCAAACATTATACCTTTTTCCCAAGACATGTGATGAAGTAAGGAACCACAATCCAGAATAAAGAAATCAGCTTTGTCTGAAAGCTGAAGCCATTATTCGAGCGATAACCTTTGAAAGCACATGTTTGATTGGCGTCAGAGCATATGGGTTGACTGTTGAGCTGAACGTGCAGACGACAGTGTTCGTGATGACGTCATAACTATGTTGTAATATCACCAAATTGTCATAAATAATATCCGACATATGTAATCACTTCACTGTTTACCAGGTATAGGTTTTTTAAATGTTTGAGAGGGTTGCATATAGCTAATTCCCCGTGGTAAGATTTTGGCTGATTTTGGATATATTCGGGTCCTTGTACATGTCATTTTCTACACACACAGGCTAATATGCACCATGAGAACTTCTTAGGGATGGTTAGATGGAGCAAATGCTACTGCCTCCCACACACAGGATTTGAAATTCGAACTCTGGCGGTCTGAATCACAGAACGTTAGTTTTTACCGTAATTTGATTTTCTTACGAATGGATGAGGAAGAAACGTTGTCTCTTTGACTCCTGAATACCAGGAACAGGGATCGAACCAAATGACACAGGGGATTTTGATGCCGGACCTTAAATTAAGCCTACATTCAGCCGGATTGCTTGTTCATTTTAAAGATAATAATAGTAATAGCTATTAGTATAAGAGTTTAAAAAACATTTTTTGCATGGTTATTGGAGGAAGTCCTTGTATGAAAATTGAAGAATTAAAACAAACGTTAGCTTTGTTCTATTATACTCCATTCAAATAAATAATTACAATTCATCGCAGACGTAAAACAAAATTATTTTGTAATTTCAATTTTTATTTTGGATCATGACTGTGGTAATGCCATCTGTGGCATGTTATGGCTCTATCAAGGATCTCTCATAATTTGTCAAGCAGTGGAACTATACACTAAAGTAATATGTCTTGGACCGATGTAGAGACTACATGAACCTCACTTGGACCAGCTTGGTCTCCTAATACCGCCAGAATTGTCACCATGGGCTGTAGTTTGTGAATTTATGGAGACACAGAATCACAGAAGGGAAATAAAAACCACGTCGGCTAAGTGAGCTATTATTTAAGCCTTATTTGTCACATGGTGATTATCCAAGCAAACCAGTCTCAGACAGCCTCAACTCGTTCCAACCTTTAGATAGCGCATCATGTATACGGAATGTACCCATATATCACTAGCAGGTTTCGGGAAATATATTCACAGACGGTACAATACCATTTATTATGTTTCCCTTCTGTACACAGAATGGGAGACATATAGGTTTACTTCTCATCGCTCATTTTTATGTCACATCAGTTTTGTGTCTGTGCGTTCTGTTCAAGAATCACTTTTTAATAAACAAACCTAAAGCAAAATTTATATGGAAATCAGAGGATGCGGTTTTGTATAAAGATAAACTAAGTGAAGTGGACTGTTCATATATGGAGGTCAAATTAAACGAAGCCGAATCAGGTGATGAGGTCGTGTCAATAGATATTATTTACAACATTGTAGAAGATGTATTTAAACTATTAAAAGATGTCGCCTCTGATTCTGGAATGTCAAAACCAGTGATGGCAAAACCGAGCAAACCTAGACGACGGTCATTGCCTCATAAAGCATGGTACAATTCTGACTGTGAGAGTACACGTCGTACCATGCTTAGATATAAAAATAAGTACAGAAAGTTGAAAAACGTAGAGAATTTAAAAACTCTTGTAAGATATACAAAAGAAATATAAACAAAGCTTATCGTGACTATGAAAATGAATTAATTAAGAAAATACGTAAATTACAGTCTGAAAACCCAAAAGAATATTTGAAATTAATACAAGGAAAACGTGGCCCAAACAGTATTCCAAACATCTCCCTTGAAACTTTTCGAAAACATTTTGAAAACTTGACGTCTGGCACACAGACAAATATTGAACACAGGGAAGAAAGACCTGTCTTAGATGCAAATCCAAGCCTGAATGAACCGTTTAAAGATCAAGATATATTAAAAGCAATCGAACAACTAAAAAATAACAAAGACGCGGGTCATGATCAGATTTTAAATGAATGTCCTTAAAACTCACCATCCACCTTTACACCGATCTATACAAGATTGTTTAATTTATTGCTGGTCTCTGGGCAAGTGCCTGATGATTGGTGCCTTATTGGCATCATGCCTATATATATAAACAAAGGTAGTGCAAATGACCCGAATAATTATCGAGGCATTTCTTTGTTAAGCTGTCTAGGCAAACTTTTCACCAGCTGTATCAATAACCGATTGACAGATTTTGTAAAAGAAAATGATATTATCGGTTCGGAACAAGCTGGGTTTAAGTCTGATTTCTCCACCATTGATCACTTGTTTGTACTTAAAAGTTTAGCAAATGTATATTTGAGCAAACGTAAACGTTTATATTGTTGTTTTGTTGATTACAAAAAGGCTTTCGATACAGTTAAAAGGTCAAAATTATGGACAAAATTGTTGTTATCAGATATATATTGAAGGATCCTGAATGTTATTAAAAACATGCATTTGAAAGCGAAATCCTGCGTCGCAATAAATGGAGGCCAATCGGAATGTTCTCCCTGTACTGCCACATAGGCGTTCGACAAGAAGAAAACTTGTCCCCTTTGATGTTTTCGATATACTTGGCTGATTTAAATAATTTCCCAGAAAGTAAATGTACAGGGCTAGACTATTTGAATAATATCCAAGAAGAACTACTTAACGACGAATTGACTACTTTTGTTAAGTTGTATTTACTGATGTATGCAGATGATACTGTCCTGCTGGCGGAATATCCTGAGGATCTGCAAACATCATTAAATACGATGAAAGATTATTGTTCGATGTTTGACCTCGAGATTAATATAGATAAAACAAAGGTATTGATTTTAATTTTAATCATGGGGATCAAAATATTGATGTTGTAAATGAGTACAATTATCTAGGACTGGTTTTTAATTATAACGCTAAGTTTAATGTAGCAAATAACAATTTATATCAAAAAGGGTCAAAAGTTATGTTTTCATTGTTGAAAAAAATAAGAAAAAATGTCATTACCTGTCGATGTAGCTATAAAGCTTTTTAATAACCTTGTGAAACCCGTTGTATTGTATGGCGCGGAAGTGTGTGGGTGTGAAAGTTATAATATTTTAGAAAGATTACAACTGAGATTTTGTAAATATATGTTATCTGTAAACAAGTATACCTGCTCAGACATGATATATGGAGAGCTGGGTGTAACACCTCTCAGCATTGATGTAAGTATCCGCATGGTTGTGTATTGGGCAAAACTAGTCAGTGATAATCAGAATAAAATTTCAAATATCATTTACTCTATATTATATAAGGTACACGATTTGGGAATATATAAATCTGACTGGATAAATACTGTAAGATCTATATTAAATGACTCCGGGTTCTCTGGTATCTGGTTGTCTCAGACTATACCATTGCGTCATAATCTTAAAATACGATTAAGAGATCAATTTATTCAAAAATGCCACGAAGGTATTTCTCAAAGCCGAAAATGTACAAGCTATAGGGTTTTAAAAAATATATTCGGCTTTGAAAAATACCTAATCGAACTCCCTGAAGAGTTACGCAAATCACCGATTACCTATTGAGATCGGATGCCATGAAAATGTACTACGGGACATGCGTATATGTCAACATTGTCGCAAAGACATAATTATAGTAATTATAGTTGAATATTATACTTAGATGTGTGTATGTGTATATACATATATCTCAACAAATTGTACATGTAATTGACGTCAGCGCTCTCCTTGCATATGTATACCTGTATATGTCTGTCTTGCCTCTCTGGAGGTCATCAGAAATAAATACTTGTTACTTGTTACTTGTTCTCTCCGTCTATCATGCAACATTTTTATCGATTTGTACGATAATTTTTCGCATTACATGATATGTTTCTTTTATAGACCTGACGAATCTAATGTACGCATTCCTTATCTTCCTCGTTTTTGTAATACTAACATACCGACTAAAACTGTTGAATCGTCGGAAGTCTTTTAAATACTTTAAATATTAATAAAGCAACTGGACCAGACCAAATTGGCAACAGAATCTTAAAAGAATCGAGTCGTGTTTTGGCAGAGCCTTTATCTAAACTATTTAACATTTGTATTCGCTCGGGCATTTTTCCAAGCTCTTGGAAACGGGCACATGTCATTCCTTTACATAAAAGTGGTGATTTAACCCTTTGTAATAATTATAGGCCCATTAGCCTTCTGTCATCTGTTTCAAAAGTATTCGAAACAGTCATTTTCAAACATATTTACCAGTTTTTGAAAGTACACAATCTGCTCTCAGAAAAACAATCAGGTTTTATTCCAAGGGATTCTACGGTAAATCAATTAACAAAAATATGTCACGAATTTTTTTCTGAATTTGATAAAGGCAATGAAATATGTGCGGTTTTTCTAGATTTCTCCAAAGCTTTTGATAAGGTTTGGCACAAAGGTCTATTATATAAATTAGATAGGTATGGTGTGAATGGATCCTTTCTTAAATTAATGGCAAGTTATCTTGGCGGTAGGGAACAACGTGTTATAATGCAAAACGCCGAATCAACGTGGAGGCCGATTACAGCTGGTGTTCCACAAGGATCCGTCCTTGGACCACTTCTGTTTCTATTATACATTAATGACTTGTGTGATGACATAGAATCGGTGATTTATCTTTTTGCTGATGACTGCTCACTTTTTCAAAAAATAGACAAAAACTATCACAAGTACGTTAACACACTAAATAGAGATTTGAAAAAAATATCAAAGTGGTGCAAAGACTGGCTTTTTATCCTTAATCCACAAAAATGTGTATGCATGCTATTTTCAAGAAAACAAATACCAACTTTATTGCCCCCTATTATTCTAAATAGCACCAATTTAAAGTCGGTTTATTCTCACAAACACCTTGGTTTAATATTAACTAAAAAGATGACATGGTCTGAACACATAATATCTTTCACTAATAAAGCAAAAAAGCGAATACACCTCTTAAGCGCCTTCAAATATTCTATGAGCAGATATGCACTTTTTCGATGCTATCTTTCTTTTGTACGCCCTTTATTAGAATACGCAGACATAAGTTTTGATAATTGTTTTAAACAAGAAAAGTTGATGATTGAAAATTTACAATATGCAGCATTACGTCTCGTGACAGGCGCGAAGAAAGGGACCTCACGCGAATTGTTATTAAAATATTGTGGTTTATGCACAATGCAAAATAGAAGAACATTTCATAAATTATTAAAATTCTTTTCAATCATTAATCACCAAGGCCCCTCCTATCTAGAGAACTGCTTGCCCAACTTGAGCGGCGGTGAACATAGAGTTACTAGATCTAAAACGTCTAAACATTTTAGACTTTTTTATTGTACATCTGAACAGTTTCGCCTCTCGTTTTTACCATCTTCTGTGAGTCTGTGGAATAAATTACCTGCCAACAATCGTTCATGCACAGTTTTATCCAGTTTCAAAACGAAATTACTCAAATTTCTCTGCGTTAAAACAAAAGTGCCCATGCAATTCTACATTGGCGACAGAACAGACCAAATCAATCTATGTCAAATTAGGCTAAATTTGTCGTCCCTAAATGATCATTTATATACCAAATCTTGTAACGAAAGCCCATCATGTAGTTGCAGTGCTGTTCCTGAAACACCACAACACTATTTCTTTGACTGCTTAAACTATCAAGACCAACGCCAAGAATTATTTAGTTCCATTACCAATTTACTTTCTCCAGATTGCCCACTTCCACTTAAATTATTGCTACGTGGTAGTCCAGACCTAACAGTTAATAACAATGTTTTTCTCGCCACTGAAGTCTTAAAATTCATTCACAACACAACTAGATTTATGTAACAACTTATTGCTACTCTGTCTCGCTCCACTGGTGAACAAAGGCAACTCAATTATCATATAATCATCATGTATTACAATGGGCATGTGTTTTGTGATTATTCATTGTTTTCTTTCTATCTTTCTATTGTATTCTATTCTATTCGAGGAAACCACTCAATTAGCTTTTTGTAGGTATTATGTAATCCTCTGAAAATAAATATGTTTATACTAACATTTTGTTGTTTGACTCCACGCTGCATGTGGGCCAGCGTCACAGACGGCGGTCCAACATTAACCCAGCTTTTGTTCAAAGCGTCGTGCGGGTATTACAGCCAGCATGAAGTAGGCCTACTGACTACGATTGAATAGATACTAGCCAGCACCGGCGACGCTGGCCCAACATTTACCAGAGATTGGGTCAGTGTCGGCTTGCACTGCCTGACCCGCAGCCCAGCAAACACGAGGCGTTGAACCAGTGCTGGTTTTATGCTGGACCAGCGTCTCGTGTTTGCTGGGAGTGTGTTTTGCACATCACCGGGTGTGAAGATATTAAAACTGTTGCCCAACTGATAGAGCCTAAAGACGATTTAGTTACTGTAGATCATCTTCCCGGCAGCAAGTCTTGACACAACATTTAATAGCTATCAATCTTTATGGTTACGCTGCTGGAGGGGAGACATATCCAATTTAATTTACAAAAAAACTAGACTCTTCTAGTTAAATATTATTATACATGTGAAAATTACAGACCACCGATAGTGGTTACAGAGTGGTCCACCAAGTTTATTATACACTCCAGAATATGATTTACCCGCATGGGGCTCTACGTTGTCGTCTCCACCAATCCGAAGCCTGTACAAGAATACGGGCCCTGGGACGCTGATACAACGCCACGACAACGTGATGTGCCTTGCTCGCTCAAAAACCGCACACGAAGCAATTGTCGTGCTACGTTTCCATGACAACTCCGTGAAGCGTTGATCAGAGAATTTGCTCAAAACAACTCGCCGTCCATTTGTCTGCCAAGAAAAAAACAACCGACACGCTAATTATAACCAGAGCTAATTACTGATAGAATTCCCGCTCATTCCCATCCCGTTCATACGCTCCACACCTCCCGCCTCCTCGGCGGACGTAGTAGCTGTCAAAATGTGTTTTTTTATTTACGACTAATCCACCCCGAGACAAAACCAGCATTGATTTCTGAGCAGCAACGGATATGTATTTTTATAGTATGTCTTCATTTTAGACACTTTGATGATGAGCGATCCAGCCGATAAAACGAGACAAAATGGTGATGAAAAATATGTTTTACTGGTCTTAGTAATTGGGAGGTAAAAATCTTCACAGCTGATCAGACAGAGCCGAGATCGTTTAACCCCTTCAGCCGTAGGTCCCGATTATATTTTTTCATTTTTTTATTAGCTCATTAAATATAAGCTTTTGAACAAGTTAAAGATAAAGCGTAACATCAATCAACAAGATTTCAAAAATGTTGACTTACATTTTGTCAGATATGAATATTTTTAAACTTGATGTTGTGGATAGCGTCAGCGAGACACAGCTTCAACTGGCGGTTAAAGGGTTACATCCTAAAGCTTTGATGTCGACTACAGTAGCCATTCTGTTTTATTGGAACCTGCATGATCAATTGTTAAAAATAAAATATGTCTTGCATCTTCAATCACTGATATCAGGGGATTTTAATTTGAAAAAATGACAAACTTTCAGTAACTTTCAGTTGTACACAGCGGTAGCAAGACACAACTTCAAAGGACATTAAATATTAATTCAATAGCTCAGTGCTATATAGGGGACACTATTAGGCATGTTCAAAGATTGAAAAAATATAACCATTTGCAAAAAATCCCTCGTTCCGGTGACAGAGGGAGATTTGAAAGGGAGAACAATTTGTGATCATCACTGGCCCATTGATTGCAAAAAAATGAAATGAATCGGGCTTTAGGCCACCTTGCACATATAGGCTAAACTGGGCCAGGAGAACCTCCTGAGGATGGTGAGATGATTGAGATGACACTGTCCTCCAGACACAGGATTCGAAATTCGAGCCCTGGCAGTCTGAGGCCGAGCACGCTACCTCTCGGTCACGGAGGCTCCCCACAATACTAACTTTCACACGTGGATGGGGAAGAAACAATTTTGCTTCTTTCAAACCGCCGAGACCGGGAACCGAACCCCGGACTCTGGCGTGAAAGGCAGCGGTGCCCATTGATTGCGAGGATGTTAATATGGAGTATTTATATTTTTAAACCACGAATCGGTGGGTGGTGTGGATGTTTACAGAACCGAACAATTTCTAACAATCAGACATGTCTACTATTATGCAAGGGGAAAAAAACACCCAGTAGCTACTTAGTATTAAAAGTTACTCATGTTTTACGATTTATATCGCGCTACTTAATTATGCTTACGTCTTTATGAATTGCGCAGGCCTGGTATCTCAAAGTGTCTGTCACAAAATATCGATGAAATAGTCAAGTGCAATGTATTTTAAGAGTTGATTCTAAAGAAGAAATATAATTGTTGATAAGCAAAGTCAGTCACAATGGATTTCATAGTGTTTATAAACAAAGTCGTTCACAGTGGATTAGAAACACGTTTCTCATTCTAAGAGAAGTAATCAATACAACAGTAGCTAGGATATTACCCGGTGGTATTGGCTGATTTCGAGATGAGAATCTACAAATACATGTACACATGTAGTTGAATATGGTTATTATGATTTTAGTGATCCCATCACAAAATACTAAAATAGTTTCTCCCTTTTTCCATTTAACAGCCGATTCTCCTCCCAACAGAGTAGTTATCAGATTGTTATGATTTATATTTATGCAACAGAGATTTGAATTATGTGAGTAACACGGCACCTTTTTCAACATTTGCTTTAAATCGAGAAAGGGAGCAGAGATCACAGCGTGTAATTTAGAATGGAACCTCCTTCCACAGTAACCATGGGAAACACAACACATTTGTATAACATTTGTGCAATGTTGGTCTGCTCTGCAGCCAGTGTGCGCAGGACGGAGGTGAGGATTAAATGATATAAACGGTTTGATTTGATTGAATTGATTAAATGTTGCATCATCGTTATTCAATAAGTGCCCCATGCCTTTATTAGACCAGGGTTAATATAGTTTTTGTATTCCATTTGTAGTCATATCACTTGTAACGTTTGTCCTTATATGTGATTCCATAATAACTTGGTGACATTTTTTTTACATTGTAGCATTACCAATATCAATCCAGATCGTCTGATTTATTTATGATACATTTTAACTTTCACTGGCAAATGAGGAGGTAGACTAAAGGGTTGATATCAAATTGTTTTTGAGATATATTTGTCCCAAATAAATAAACCTACTTCATTTCTGACATTTTTGGTAATAATGTGTATTATGCCTGCACGACGATTGCATCCAAATCGAAATATATCCACACTGCAGCGAGGACACCTGGTGAATACAGGCTACTAAAGCACCACCAAGTGAGTCGTAAGGCAACTGCTTGGTGTTGTTGATATTATGGTGCATATTTGAAGACATAACAGTGTCTGTATATTTACAAAATTTTATGCGCATAGATATATAAACACATGTTTATATGTCTATGGTCATACACTATTGTTTTTATTAAATTGCACTGGTTTTACCTTTACAACACTTTTGTTTCATTTTCATCCACCGTGTCCACTGTGAGATACATGTAGTCATTTGATTTATTTTGCAATTCCCACTTCAAATAACTTTATCTTATAACATATCCGAGTGTAATTAATATCAAGTGCAATACTGTCGTACAAAGCCAAAAGGCAGCATCTGCTTACTTCACAAGTAAATATATACTGCCTTGTCGCTATGCAGAGCAGACTAGACCGTCTTTATTTTCATTACAATAGTATTACAGATTATGTTCGGAATATAGTGATAATCCCTTTAGTTATATGGAGCGATATGTCTACAAGAAAAGCTTAACATACACACATACACAGATTTGGGATGCTTTTCTTTGAGTACTATCATGGCTATCTGTGACATTATGTGAATTCAATCAATGTTACACAAAACATATATATTTTCATTATTATATCAAAAGGAATTAGAGTACGTTGCAACCTTTAATTTTCTCGGTGTAAATTTAGACACAAATATTAGTTGGAAATCTCACTTAAGTAAAGTATCTAATAAAATAGTAAGAATTATAGGTATTATGAATAAGCTGAAATTCATCCTCCCACAAAATATCCTTTCTTATTTATATAACTCTTTGATAATGCACACATAAATTATTGCATTCTTTTATAGGATCATGCAAATAAACGGATTTTTAAATTACAGAAAAAAGCAGTGCGAATCATATATAAAGAACGTCGCCTCTCTCATACAGATCCAATATTTAAGAATCTAAATCTTTTGAAAATTAATGATATATACCGCCTTCAATTGCTAAAACTGTACTTTAAATGTAAACAAAACCTTCTTCCTGTCTACTTTGATTCATTTAATCTGACACCTAACTATAGAGTTCATCAACATAACACACGAAATATAAATAAAATACACGAGCCTTATGTAAGACATGATTTTGCCAAGACATGCAGCCGTTATGAACTGCCTATTCTTGTTACCAAAACATCACCATCTATCATAGAAAAAGTAAACACTCACAGCATTAAGGGGTTTTGCACTTACACAAAAAAATATTTTATAGACAACTATTCAACGACTTGTGATATTTTAAATTGTTACTCTTGTAATAGTATTCCTCATCAATAGTAATTCCTCACTTGATACATATACTGCATAATTTCTCGTTTCACTTAGCATACTTGTGACATTTTAAATTGTTACTCTGTAATAGTAGTCCTCATCAATAGCAATAGTATTCCTCACCTGATACACATACTGCATAATTTTTCTCGTTTCATTGTGTATATTTGTGATATTTTAAATTGTTGCTCTTGTAATAGAATTTTCTCATCAATGGTTATAGTATTCCTCACTTGATACACATACTGCATAATTTTCTCGTTTCACTTTGTATATATTTAATCATTTCAAACACATACTGTATACCAGGGGCCAGTTTCTGTATCGTACTTAAGTAAAAAGTGTGAATTTTGTACTTAAGTACGTTACAGAAATTGGCCACTGCGGCCGATTTCTATAACATACTTAAGTAAAAACTTTACTTTTTAGTTAAGTATGCTACGTAAACCAGCCCACTTTATCTTTTACTTAAGTACGTTACAGAAACCGGCCGCAGGGGCCGGTTTCTGTAATTTTTACGCTGTTAAATTGCGGCTTTCTAAAGATAGGTATTACCACTGCCTGTTTCATTTGTAGTGGCATACCGCCTCTAAGACATTTCCTGACCACTTTTGTTAACCCTTTAACCGCCGGTGTCGTCCATGTTCGTTTTTTACATTTTTTTATAGCACATTACATATCAGCTTTTGAACCTGGTAAAGATAAAAAGTGACATCAATCAGCAGGATTGGAAATTTGTTGACCTCCATTTTGTCAAATCTGAGTAATTTTCACTCACTTGAAGTTGTTTAGAGTGAGTGCATAAATCGTGGTTGCTGTTGCTATAGATACAATAAGATTGCATATATCGTATCAGAAGTGTGAACAGAATCTGCCACCTTATCAGCTTTATATAAACACAATTCATCATTTTGTAATTAAAATGCATTTTTTCCACTATGCTCAGTGATAGTCTCTTTAGTTGCAAGACTACTACAGAAAATACAAATCTTACTGCTTCAGGGAAACCTATTCAACATAATTACTCACGGAACAGTTAAGTTTTGTTATATCAGTTTATTCAGCGGCAGAACACCAAGCAGAGTTATCAAATCAAAACTTTGAGTAATCCTGAAGACTTGCAATACCTACAAGGGCTGACATGGTAAATAATAACGTTATCGCAATATCTACAACGTAATAACTAATATCCACCTACATACAATCAGATTGCAACCATATTCCAGTAGTCTCCTTCATTTTCGCCATCTGTGATTAGAAAATATTAGACTTGTAAACTTGAGTAATAATTCCAATATATAAAATGACCAATCCCGTCATACATGACATTTCATACGGTAAGTCACTAGTAGTCAGAGAATTATTCCAAATTATAACCTTACTTAAGGTAAAGATATATACATTGACGTCTTCGCATATTTGAACATCAGAGTGCCGCATCAGTCTTATTAACGTAATATACTTCTAATATATATATATGTAATATCGAAATACTCTATAGTCTATATAGTAGCTAAATATATTCAGAAAAAACCCTGATGGGCTGTGATCACATAAAAGAATTAAAATATAATCTGAAACAGCCAGCAAATATAATCTGCTACAGCCACCAAAATTGGTGTATCCTACATCACAGATACATTGAAAAAAGACAATCAGTATAATAGCCTATGTACGGTACCTGTATTATAGCACAATGAGTAAAGCTTCATCAACAGGTATATAGGGGGTATAGCAAATATCATTATAAAGGCTAACACACCATAACTTTACTAATGAATATTTAAAACTTACAGTTTCATTTTTGTCAAATCCCCCCCCCCCCATAATAATCATTAATAAAACAAGATGCCACGCTGTAAAGACTCAGACTCAGATTCATTTATTTGATCAAATAAAAACATTTACATATTTTGATTAATAGTATAGCAATGATCAGGGGACCTCCACTAAAACCGTAGGTCGCTATCGTGGAGACCACCTTAGAAAAAAAACAATAATTGAATATGTATGAATAATAATAATAATAAGATGAATAATAATAATAATAAAAGCAATAGAGAATTATACATTTATACACATACCCAGCGAATACGAGGCGCCGACACAACGTTGGATAAATGTTAGGCCGACATCGTAGACGGCGGGCCGACACTGGACCAACATCGGGCCAACGCCCCGTGCACGCAGCATAAAAAAACTATATAACATTATACGTCTTGTACACATACATAACAATCAGGGATATTACATTCTAAATTATAAAAAATTAATAAAAAGTTTTTGGCGTACATTGACATACCTTCGATACTATGGGTGGTCAATTTTTCTTTGATATTTAATGCACAGTTGTTTATGGTTTCTGGTATAGAAAAAAGTAATGACTGTTTGGCAAACTCGTGTTTAATGCGACATTTGTATAGATCTTGATTCCTGGTGTTATGTGTGTGATTATTTGTTTTAATAGAAAGATTTTGAAAGTACAGAGGTAGGTTATTTTTTAGATATTTGTAATAGAATTTCAGCTGTTTTATTTTGAATATGTCGTCAGTTTTTAAGAGGCGCAAGTTTTTAAAAATTGGATCACAGTGTGCAAATATTTTGCTAAACGTTATGATTCGCAGACATTTTTTTTGGAGTTTTGTGATTCGAAATGGATTATGTCCCCAAACTAGCAAAGAATAATTTATATGTGGCAATACAAGGGAGTTGTAGAGTAAAAGTAGAACATCTATTGGTACAGTGTGTCTTAGTCTTGTCAATATCCCAATTACTCTTGATATTTTTAATGATATGTGATCTATATGGTTGTTCCAATTTAAATGTTTATTGATTATTAATCCGAGAAAATTGAAATTATTGACACAATCGATTTTGTTTCCATCTATTATTATTTCTGGTTCTATAATTTTTTCTGTGGCTGATGAAATAATATGCATTTTGATTTAGGTACATTTAGAGATAATTTGTTAACTTTGAACCAAATAGATATTTTACATAATTCTCTGTTTATTAAACTATTATTTATGCCTTTCTTTGTTAATAAAGTTGTATCATCGGCAAAGAGAATAAACTGGAACAATTTACTTGAATTGTGGAGATCGTTCACATATATCAGAAACAATAATGGACCGAGTATTGAACCCTGTGGTACACCAGTAGAAATTTTTTGATGGTCTGAATTAATATTATCAAAGTTTACAAATTGCGTTCTATTTTCTAGGTAATTTTTTATCAATCCAGTCGAGTTTTTAGATAATCCGTAGTGTTTTAATTTATGTAGTAAAATATTGTGGTTCAGAGTGTCAAAAGCTTTTGATAAGTCCAAGAATATGCCAATAGGAGTATCACCGTTATCCATAAAGGATAAAATTCTGTCTACAAGTTCTAAAGATGCCATTTCAGTTGAATGGCCTTTACGGAAGCCATATTGACCCTTAAAGAACAGGTTTGAGTTTTCAAAATAAGCATATAATTGTTGGTATATAACTTTTTCAAATATCTTTGAAAGAGATGGGAGAAGAGAAATAGGTCTATAATTAGTCAATAGGGTGGGATCTCCTTTTTTAAATAAAGGAATAACTTTCGCAACTTTAAGTTTGTCTGGGAAAACACCAGTTTCCAACATTTGATTAATAATAGTGGTTATTGGTTTAATCAAAATATTGATTATGGATTTCATAATAATGTTAGATATTCCGTCTATTCCACAACTTTTTTTATTGTCCAATTTATCAGCTATTTTTCTAATATCGTTTTCATCAACAGCTGCGAAATTAAAATTTTCATCTCGTTTGTCTGACAAAAAGTGACTAAATTTTTTATCAGAGGGAACATTTATTTCTCTTTCTAATTTTGATCCAATATTGACAAAAAAATTATTTATGTTATTAGCTATACTTTTTTAACCTGTAATAATATTACCATCTATTTTGAAGAAATCAGGAATGCTTGTTTTTTTACCCTTTTTACATAATAATTGGTTAATAGTTGACCAGCTCTGTTTTATGTCTCCTTTACATTTTTGTAAATTGGAAAAGTAATAATGCTTTTTAGCTAGCCTTATTGACGATTATAATATTTTATTGTAATTTTGAAGATTTGTTTTGAGGGTAGTATAATGTAGTGAATTTGTAGGAGTTACTCTCAACAACTTATATAGCCTGTTTTTTAAATTAATAGATTTAATTATGCTTCGGGTGATCCAGGGCGTTTTCTTGTGCTTCTGCTTATTAAATTTTACTGTTTTATTTGGAAGATGTTTTTCTTTTAATTTAATTAAAATATCTTGTAACTTTGAATAGTTATCATTATGATTACCGCCCAAGCTATTATCAATTTTATCTATCAGGTCACAGGATTCAAGTTAATTTCCAAAATTAATGAGAGCTTCCGGGGAATGTTTGCTTATAGTTATAAACTTAGGGGGCGAATCGTGTAGAGGTTTTAAATCGAATGATGTGAAATATGGTTGGTGGTCCGAAAATTTAAATGTAAAGTGAGTTACAATGAGTGAATACATAAATTGGTATCACCAGGTTACTGTTGTTATAAATATAACAAGAAGACCGATATCGCATCAGAAGTATGACGTCACAGTTTGCATCATATTTTAAAAGCAAATTCTACTAAAACAACAGATATGAAAAAAATGATCTAATTTTGGCACACAATATTGACAGCCTCTGCCATCTTACCACCTCTATATGAGCACAATTCATCGTTTTAAAATTAAAGAGTCATATTTTCCACTATATACAGAGATAGTCCCTTTAGTCCCAGCTACAAGGATGCGATGCATTTATAAGAAAAGTTTAACACTCTAAACACAATGACATTTCGTTTTATTTTAAACCCTTTAACGTATGAATTTCTGCCGCAGTTGTCACATGAAGGTGAATGAAATTAGCCTATTTAACTGTGTAGCCAAGTGAACTAAGTAAAATAAACACTCAGAATGCCTTGAAATAATACAATTGTTATTATATATACTTTAATTACTATCATGGTTATCTCTTACATTATGTGGATACAATGAGCAAAGCTGCACAAAACAAATATATTCAATAGTCACATAGGAACACAAGTAAAATTTCAATATTTTGCAGGTCCACTTTATCAATTTGAACTTTTTGATTTCCACCCTATCATTATAAAGCTTAGTTGCCATTTCTAAAAAAACTATGTACATTTGTATACTTATCAGCCATTAATTAAACGAAAAATACTCACGTTTACAACAATGTTAATGACACAATGAGCTTATTCAGACGAAAATACCTGTGATGGATTAAAATTATAGAAATGTTAACACTGTGACAAACTGATATTGATGGACTAAAGATGATGGCTGCTTCAAGGAAACGTAGTCAATGTAATTACTCACGGAACAATTGAGTTTTGTTACATGATTTTATTCAACGGCATATCAAATCAAACTCTTGAGTGATCATGAATATTTGCAATAGCTGCAAGGGCTAACATGCTATACAATAACGTTACCACAAGATTTACAAATTAACAACTGATAACTACCTGCATACAACCAGATTGCAACCGTATTCCAGTAGTATTATTCTATTTCGCAATTTGTGACTAGAAAATATCAGACATGTAAAATTGATTAATTCAAATATTAAAAGATGACAAATCCCGTCATACATGACAATTCATAGAGTAATTCACTCTTCGTCAGAAAATGATTCCAGATTATAACCTTACTTGAGGTTTAGATATATACATTGATGTCCTCGCATATTTGAACATCAGAGTGCTGCACCAGTCCAATTAAACTTTAACATATACTTCTAATATAAAAATATACATAAATACTATATAGTGTAATAGCTAAATATATTCAGAAAAAACCCTTGATGTGATGAGCAGGAATATTGTTATCACTTAAAAATAATTAAAATATAATCATATGCTGCAGCAACCATTATAATGATAATTGTAGTTGTATGGTTTATCATAATTGGTGTATACATCCTACATCATAGATACATCTAAGAAAAAAATCAGTACCATAGATTGTGTACCAGTATTAGAACATATTGATTAACTCTATCAAACAGGTATACAGTAGACTCTCGCCTTCCGGTCAGATCACCAATGCGGTCAGGTCGTCATTACGGTCGATTTTTTTCGGCCCGAATTCGTTCTCAGTCAAAGCCATATCAAAGGCGATCACCAATGCGGTCAGACCACCATTCCGGACTACGGTCACATTTTTGTGCCAAAATGGAAATGTTCACTCTCGTCATTGCGGTCAAATGAGTATTTTCAATATATCGTTATGAGCATTTTGAGAGGGGATTTTTATATTGAAAAACTGTCACCTATGTTTTCCACACATGTACAATGCGTACATTACAAACATGGCGAATAACTTTATTATCATTTGGTGACGATAACATCAAATCACGCATTGCTATATGGAAAATAAAATGAAATGTTCTACATTGAAATATACGATTGATCCGTTAATTATAGAGAAGTTTAAAGGTTAATTGTTTGTTGATAAAGCGTCTCGTTACTTCTGATCATACACTGTCTGCGTATCTTTAATAAGTATAGTTAAACATGTTAACTAACGCAAGCCCAATACAATTTAAAAAAATTATTATGACAAGGTGGCATTAACCGGCAACTATATAGCAATAGTGATGATTTTTAAAACTATTTGTTATTTAAAAAAAATATCTGCGTTAGTTATATAGAAGTTTAAGGGTTAATTGTTTGTTGTCCCGCTACTTCTGACCATACACTGTCTGCGTGCTGCAGTAACTATTTTATTTCAAGCGTTAATTTTCTGGTATCGTCAATAAGCATAATTAAACATGTTAGATGATACAAGCACAACACAATTTCAAAAATAAATTTATGACAAGGTGTTATTAACCGACAATAATGCAATGGTGAATATTTTTAAAATTATATGTTATTTTAAGAAGCTGAGTGCGTTAGGTGTTTAGCAGATTATCTCTTGATAAAGCGTCTCGCTACAGCAAAATTAATAGTGTTCATGTAGTGCTGAGGTAATGATGGACCATCATCGCAGACGGATGGCCAACAATAAAACAGCGTTGGTTCAACCACCCGTGATAATAATAATTAATGACGTGGGAATGTCGTAATTACACAACTCACAACTGTTCGTTCAAGATAGTGTCTATATAGATTTTACAGTTCAACAAATTGTATGTAATTATCTTTACATGTTAAGTTTTATTACAAATAATAGACGTAGATTATTTTATATCGGGACGCATAGGGTTAACCCTTTCAAGCCTGAATTTATCATTGTCATTTTCATCCACTACAAGCGGCGAATTGCTGTCGCGATTCTCGACTTGTGGTGGATGAAGATGATTTAAAGTGGGTGAAAAAGTAAAGAAAATTACCATGTATGGGAGAACCAGTTTCATGAAAATTTTCGTTCTAAAACCCTTAGTTGTGGGAAAATTAAATCTGTTTTCAGGGATTTAAAATGATGCTTTAATGCATCATGTGGGCTTGAAGGGTTAATGATCCGCCAAGTCTGCGTTCGCACCTGCCGCGAACCGTCGGCAGTGAGGGGCCACATATTAACACCTAACTCTAGTACAGACACTAAAAACAATGCGAATAAGTAGACAATGGTAGGCTGTTAGTTTGTTATCGGAACACTTCTTTGAACTTGCATTCCCAGTTACCTTACATGATTAGCTCCATAACATGGAGTAAATTTTAATTCCGCGAACATGGCATCTCAACTCGGAGACCGAGTTGTTACTCCATCACGGTGACCAATAAACATTGGGAAGCCACGAACGGGGCTCACAGAACGATAAAGAATACGCTTTTGAAAGTGAGAAATCATTCAATCATTAATTTGTATTCTGCACATAACCATAATCATGTCTACGCGTAAGCGTGCATAACTCACCCTAAGGGATAAAGTGAGACTTATCAAAGCTAGTGCCGGCAAATCTCATCGTCAACAAGTGACAGTCTGTCAGTGATTAAAAAATACTCATTTTATGAGACTATGGCAGCGGTCTGTCCTCAAAGACGTTACAGCAAACCGCGGCCTAGATGGCATTCTACATTCTATGTTCAATATGGAGGATAACTTACAAGACTCTCATGTAAAAATAGAATCCAATGGTCAACAATTCTCCATCAATTCATTTTCCAAACTGCAATAAGCTGTTTTGTGACATTCATTTAAAAAAATGTTTTTATTAAAATATTTTTTTTATTTAATTGTGCACAATTATATAATCACTTAAAACTTTGCACTAAATGAAACACTGTTTTTCTGAACAGCTGCAATGAACTTAATACATTTACTATTGTTATTATTCATTTCATTATTTGGAGCATATAATATAGACATAGTTGATTTGATATCAAATAGCAGGACGCCACGTGGTATTTATTGCCCAATCACTAATGCGGTCGGACCGCCATTACCGTTAAAAAATTCTGGCCCGTACTTGACCGTATTGGCGGGAGTCTACTGTATATGGGTTATAGCAAATAACACTATAAAAGCTACCCCACCATAACTTTACTAATAAATATTTAAAACTTACAGTTTCATTTTATTCAAAAAATACTAATCATCATCAAAACAAGATGCCATGCTGTAAAGTGAGTACAACTGAGTAAATATACATAAATTGTGGTTACCAGGTTACTGTAGTTATAGATATAACAAGATGGCCGATATCGCATCAGAAGTATGACGTCACAGTTCACATCATATTTTAAAAGCAAATTGTACTAAAACAACCGATTTGAAGAAATGGTCTAATTTTGGCACACAATATTCACAGCCTTTGCCATCTTACCACCTCTATATGAGCACAATTCCTCGTTTTGAAATTAAAGAGACATATTTTCCACTATGCACAGTGATAGTCCTTTTAGTCTCAACTACAAGGATGCGATACATTTAAAAGAAAAGCTTAACACTCTAAACACGCTGACATTTCGTTTAATTATATACCCTTCAAGTTGTGAATTTCTGGACCAGTTTACACACGAAGGTGAGGGGAATTAGCCTATCTAACTATGTAGGCAAGTGAACTAAGTAAAATAAACACTCAGAATGCTTTGAGATTATACAATTTTTATTACATATATTTTAATATTAAATGCGGCATTTTGTGCTTGAATGCGACATGGGTCATAAAATGATTTGAGATGCTTCTCCTTAATTACTATCATGGTTATCTCTAACATTTTGTGGATACATTATTCTCCAGGTCCAATTTATCAATTATTACATAACCTGGCTTACAACCTTACTAAGCTTATGTGCCATTTTTCAAACAATTATGTACATTAATATACATATCAACCATACATTAAACGAAAAAGATTCACGTTCACAACAATGGTAATGAAACAATTAGCTTATTTAGAAGAAAATAGCTGTGATGGATTAAAATTAAAATAATGTTCACATTGTGACAAACTGATAATGGTGAATAAAGATCATGGTTAGGTGCCATTGTTCCAAAAAAACTATGTACATTTGTATACTGTACATATCAGCAGCCATTTATTAAACGAAAAATACTCACGTTTACAACAATGGTAATGGTACAAGCTTATTTAACCAAAAAAATCACTGTGATGGATTAAAATTATAATAGTGTTAACACTGTGACAAACTGATAATGATAGACTGAAGAGTACGGTTAGAAAAATACAAATCTTACTGCTTCAAGGAAACGTAATCAATATAATTACTCACGGAAAAGTTGAGTTTTGTTACATCTTTTAATTCAACAGCAGAACACCAAGCAGCTTTAGGAAATCAACATTTTGATTAATCCTGAAGATAAGCAATACCTGCAAGGGCTGACATGCTATACAATAACGTTACCACAATATTTACAAATTAACAACTGATAACTACTTACATACAACCAGATTGCAACCGTATTTCAGTATTATTATTCTATTTTGCAATTTGTGACTAGAAAATATCAGATTTGTAAATTAGAATAATTCAAATATTTTAAGATGACAAATCCCGTCATACACAATTCATAGAGTAAATCACTCTTCGTCAGAAAATTATTCAAAAGTATAACCTTACTTGAGGTTTAGATATATACATTGATGTCTTCGCATGTTTGAAAATCCGACTGCTGCATCAGTCTAATTAAACTTTAACATATACTTCTAATATTCAAAGCATATATAAATACTATAGATATAGTTTAGTAGCTAAATATATTCAGAAAAAATCTTGATGTGATAAACGGGAATAGTGTTATCACTTAAAAATAATGTAAACATAATCATATGCTACTTATTGTGATTATTGTAGTTGTATGGTTATTCATAATTTGTATATCCCACATAACAGATACATTGAAAAAAACCCAGTAGTATAGCTTATGTGCCTGTATTAGAACACAATGATTAAAGCTCTATCAAACAGGTATATACGGGTTGTAGCAAATAACATAATAAAAGCTACCCCACCATAACTTTACTAAAGAATATTCAAAACTTACAGTTTCATTTTCGTCCAAAAACATAATAATCATCATCAAAACAAGATGCCATGCTGTAGAGTGACTTACAACTGAGTGTATACATAAATTACAGTTACCAGGTTACTGTTGTTATAGATATAACAAAATGGTTAATATCTCGTCAGCAGAAATATGACGTCACCGTTCACATTATATTCAAAATCAAATCCTACTAAAACAACAGATTTGAAGAAATGATCTATTTTTGGCACACCATATTGACAGCCTCTTCCATCTTACCAGCTCTATATGGTCCCACCACCCCAAATACCAGGCCCATTGAAATACATGGAAAATGCCTCAATTCCACGGGCCGATTTTACTTCCCCCTCCAATATCTAGTACCGCATATCATAATGAAGCCTGGACTGTGCTTTTTCAAAAAACAGCTCCGATATGGGTTTGCTACACAGACAGTTTTGAGCTAGGTCCCCTTGTGTGTAAAAAGGTCACCATAGTTCAAATTAGGCTTAAATTCATACCCTCTTTCACAGACCAGACACACATCCTTTTAACCCACTGTATCCCTGTCAGATTATCACGAAACAGTTAAATCTGATATCCGGCATGAAGGAGACATCGTGCAGTTATTAAATATCCACAGAAATATAACTTCTTTGTATTTCTGATTAATTCAACACATGTTGGAACAGCCTAATTAAAAATATTTTGTGTGATGATTCCATCATTAGTATACACCTGCCGTGATTTCGGCTTATTTAGGGTGGTGAGACCATATGAGCACAATTCATTGTTTTAAAATTAAAGGGTCATATTTTCCACTATATACAGCGATATTCCCTTTAGACTCAAGGGTCCGATACATTTTTAAGAAAAGCTTAACACTCTAAATTTGCTGAACTAAGTTAACTAAACACTCACAATGCCTTGAGATTATACAATTGTTATTACATATATTTTATATAATATTTAATATAAATATATTTAATAATCATGTAGGAACACAAGTACAATTTCAATATTCTCCAGGTTCACTTTATCAATTTCACCTTGACATGGCTTCCAAACCAGCACTATTAAGCTTGGACGTCATTTTTCAAAACACAAATATAATTATATATGAAGTGTCCAGAACGATTTTAAGAACCGCCCCCTGGTGAATGACAATGTTATTCTGAAAATTACAACGAATTGTTGCAGACGGACGTACAAGCTTGTATTCACTGTGCCACTCTGAGACCATTTCATACACATTTATATTTTATTACCTGCGTGACGTACACAATAAGTGCTTGCTGGATATAATATATTTAAAAAAAAAGTGGCAGAAACAAACGAATACCACATTAACTTATGTGTAGACTATCCCGTCAGTAGACACCCCCTTGTATTCCCGTTCATTTGGTGTGTTGAGACTATAATTCATTTGTGCATTTTTTATTGTTAATGTCCTTTTCGCCCGCAATTTGTAATTTTATATCTAAATGCTGACTGTGGATTGGTCAAAAATATATTTTCACTATTAAAATAAAAAATATTATCAGGCTTGGGCCATAACTAAAATGTCACAATAAACACCATTGCTTCCTCAAAATATTTGACATAGCAGCCGCAAAGAAATATCTCCAGCATTAGCAATTCATACTCATCTGCAGTAAACATTTTCAAATTACACTTCCAATTGATTACTATGCTGGTGAATGAGTGCACAAACATCTAGAAATCTAAATACATGAATAGCTGAGTAACAGCTGGTTGAGTAACAGTTTGAGCTATGTACATTTGTATACTGTACCTATCAGCCAATAATTAAACGAAAAATACTCACGTTTACAGCAATGGTAATGATACAATGATCTTATCCAGACGAGAATGGCTGTGATGGATTACAACTATAATAATACTAACACTGTGACAAACTGATAATGATGGACTAAAGATCATGTTTAGAAAAATACAAATCTTACTGTTTCAAGGAAACGTAGTCTATATAATTATTCACGGAACAATTGAGTTTTGTTACATCTTTTTGTTCAACAGCAATACATCGAGCAGAGTTATCAAATCAAAATTTTGAGTAAGCCTGAAGATTTGCAATATGTACAAGCTATACAAAAACGTTACCAATAGCTATACAATAGCGTTACCACAATATTTACATACTGCATACAACCAGATTGCAAACGTATTCCAGTATTGTTATTCTATTTCGCAATTTGTTAGAATATATCAGCCTTGTAAATTTGATTAATTCAAATATTTAAAGGTGACAAATCCCGTCATACATGAGTCACATGACAATCCATAGAGTAAGTCACTCATGGTTAGAAAAATATTCCAAATTATAACCTTACTTGAGGTATTGATATATATACATTGATTTCTTCGCATATTTGAACATCCGAGTGCTGCATCAGTCTAATTAAACTTTAACATACACTTCTAATATTAAAAAATATATATAAATACTATAATATAATCTAGTAGCTAAATATATTCAGAAAAAACCTTGTCCTTGATGTGATGAACGGGAATAGTGTTATCACTTAAAAACAATTTAAATATAATCTTATGCTACTTATCGTGATTATTGTAGTTCTATGGTTCATCATAATTGGTATACCCCACATAACAGATACATTGAAGAAAAAAATCAGTAGTATAGCTAAATGTACCTGTATTAGAACACAATGATTAAAGCTCTATCAAACAGGTATATACGGGTTGTGGGAAATAACATAATAAAAGCTACCCCACCATAATTTTACTAATGAATCTTCAAAACTTACAGTTTCATTTTTGTCCAAAAACATAATAATCATCATCAAAACAAGATGCCATGCTGTAAGGTGAGTACAACTGAGTGAATACATAAATTACGGTTACCAGGTTACTGTTGTTATAGATATAACAAGATGGCCATTATCTCATCAGAAGTATGACGTCACAGTTCACATCATATATTAAAAGCAAGTCCTACTAAAACAACATATTTGAAGAAATTATCTAATTTTGGTACACAATATTGACAGCCTTAGCCATCTTACCAGCTCTATATGGTCTCACCACCCCAAATACCAGTCCTATTGAAATACATGTAAAATGCTTCAATTCCACGGGCCGATTTTTACTTCCCCCCCCCCCCATATCTAGTGGACCATATCATAATGAAGCCTGGACTGTTTTTCAAAAACAGCTCCGATATGAGTTTGCTACCCAGACAGATTTTGAGCTAGGCACCCTATTTTGTAAAATTAGGCTTAAATTCATACCACCTTTCACAGACCAGACACACACATCCTTTTAGCCCACCTTATCCATGTCACATTATCACGAAACAGTTATATCTGATATCCGGCATTAAGGAGACATCGTGCACTTATTAAATATCCACATAAATATAACTTCTTTGTATTTGTTTTTAATTCAACACAGGTTGGAACAGTCGCATTGAAAATATTTTAGTGATGATTTCACCATTAGTATACACCCTCCGTGATTTCGGCATATTAAGGGTGGTGAGACTATATGAACACAATACATCGTTTTGAAATTAAAGGGTCATATTTTCCACTATACACAGTGATAGTCCCTTTAGTCTTAAGGATGCGATACATTTTATGAAAAGCTTAACACTCTAAACTCGCTGACATTTCATTTAATTTTAAACCCTTTAAAAAGGTGTGGATTTCTGGCGTAGTTGACACACGAAGGTGAATGTAAATAACCTATTTAACTATGTAGCCAAGTGAACTAAGTTAACTAAAAACTCAGAATGCCTTGAGAATATCCATTTTTTATCATATATATTTTAAATTTAAATGTGGCATATCGTGCTTGAATGCGAAATGGGTCATGGAAGGATTTGGGATGCTTCCTCTTAATTATGAGCATGGCTATCTCTAACAATATGTGGATACAATGATCAATGCTGCATACGATTAATATATTTAATAATCATATAGGAACACAAGTAAAATTTCAATATTCTCTAGGTTCACTTTATCAATTTCAACTTGACATGGCTTCCCAACCAGCACTACAAAGCTTAGGGGCCATTTTTCAAAACACAAATATAATTATATATGAAGTGTCCAGAACGATTTTAAAAACCGCCCCCTGGTGAATGACAATGTTATTCTGAAAATTATTACCCATTGTCCCAGACAGACGAACTGGTTTGTATTCACCGTGCCACTCTGAGACCATCTCATACACATTTATATTTTATTACCTGCGTGACGTACACTGTAAGTACTTACTAGATATAACATCTTTTAATCACCAGTGGCAAAAACATGATTTTAGCCTGTGTATGGGCCATTAATATAATTAAAAAAAAGCATAACAGTTCCGACTCATCTGCAGTGAACATTTTCAAATTACATTTCCAAATGATGAGTGAATGAGTGCACTAGCATCTAGAAATCTAAATACATGAATAGCTTTGTAACAGCTGGTTGAGTAACAGTTTGAGCTATGTACATTTGTATACTGTACCTATCAGCCAATAATTAAACGAAAAATACTCACGTTTACAACAATGGTAATGATACAATGAGCTTATTCAGACGAAATTAGGTGTGATGGATTACAACAATTATAATAATGTTAACACTGTGACAAACTGATAATGATGGACCAACGATCATGTTTTAGAAAAATACAAATCTTACTGATTCAGGGAAGCCCAGTCAACAAAATTACTCACGGAACAGTTGAGTTTTGCTTATATTTTTATTCAATGGCAGAACACCAAGCCGAGTCGTCAAATAAAAAAATTGAGTAATTTTGAAGATTTCTAATACCTACAAGGGCTGACATGGTATACAATAACGTTACCACAATGTTTACAACAAAAGAACTGATAACCACCTGCATAAAAAAAAGATTACATCCATATTCAAGTAGTGTTATTCTATTTCGCAATCTGTGATTACAAAATATCAGACTTGTATATTTGATTAATTCAAATATTTAAAGATAACAAATCCCGTCATACATGACAATCCATAGAGTATTAGTCACTCTTCGTCAGGAAAGTATTCCAAATTATAACCTTACTTGAGGTATAGATATATACATTAATGTCCTCGCATATTTGAACATCTGAGTGCTGCACCAGTCCAATTAAACTTTAACATATACTTCTAATATTTAAAAATATATAAGTACTAGTAGCTATATACTATAGTAGCTAAATATACTTATTATATAGTAAGAAAAAACCCTGATGTGATGAACGTGAATATTGTAATCATTTTAATGGCCCATACCCGGGCTAAAATCATTTTAAAAAATCGGTGATTTTATTTAGGCTTCTTAATAATGACCATATGATGTAAACATATCCGTAGACTAGAAATGCAAAAGTTTTTTTAATTTTTGTTCTGCGCATTTATCAGTTGGGCTAGATATAGAGACGAAA
This sequence comes from Flabesymbios commensalis, assembly GCA_964017125.1. Classification (NCBI taxonomy): domain Eukaryota; kingdom Metazoa; phylum Annelida; class Polychaeta; order Terebellida; family Flabelligeridae; genus Flabesymbios; species Flabesymbios commensalis. The sequence goes on from OZ024902.1 coordinate 87,464,832, forward strand.
TTCCCGTATTTTTTATTTTTGATATGGTTGTCAATGATTAGAAATCAGGAATTTCTTCTCTATATCTAGCATAACTGGGAAATGCGCAGCACAAAAAATAAAAAACTTTTGCAGTTTTAGTCTATGCCTATGGACATGTTTACATCATGGTCATATTAAGAAGCCTAAATAAAATCATCGATTTTTTTATGATTTTAGCCTGTGTATATGGGCCTTAAATATAATTAAAATATAATCTTATGCTACAGCAACTATTAGCTCTGTGTGGTTCATCATAATAAATCGATGTATCCTACATCACCGATAAGTTGAAGAAAGACAACCAGTTTAATAGCATATTTACCTGTATCAGAACACAATGATTTTAGTTCGATCAAACAGGTATATATGGGGTATAAATACCTAAAACTTACAGTTTCATTTTCGTCCAAATAATCATTATCAAAACAAGATGCAATTCTGTAAAGTGAGTTACATCAACTAAGTGAATACATAAATAATTGTGGTTACCAGGTTACTGTTGTTATAGACATAATAAGAAGTATGACGTCACAGCTCACATCATATTTATATGAGCACAATTCATCGTTTTGAAATAAAAGGGTCATATTTTCCACTATACACAGTGATAGTCCTTTTAGGCTCAAAGATGGGATACATTCATAAGAAAAGCTTAACACTCTAAACACGCTGACATTTCGTTTCCTTTTAAACCCTTTAAGGTGTGAATTTCTGCCGCAGTTGTCACATAAAAGTGGATGAAAATAGCCTATTTAATTATGTGGCCAAGTGAACTGAATAAAATAAACACTTAGAACATATAGAATACCTTGATATTATACAATTTTATTACATATAGTTTAATTTTATATGTGGCATATAATGCTTGAATGCGACATGGGTCGTGAAAGGATTTGAGATGCTTCTCCGTAATTACCATCATGGTTATCTCTAACATTATGTGGATACAATGATCAATGCTGCACAAAACAAATATATTCAATAGTCACAGTGGAACACAAGTAAATTTCGATATTCTCTAGGTCTACTTTATCAATTTCAACTTGACCTGGCTTCCAAACCAGCACTATAAAGCTTAGGGGCCATTTTTTTAAACACAACTATAATTATTGGCCGGGTCTATTTGCCCCGTCACGGGGCACACAAGGCAAGAAAAGTGTGTTGGATAACCCGTGACGGGGCAAATAACAGTTAAATGCTCTTCCATGTCCCGTGACGGGGCGTGGAACCGCTGATTTTGTGCCTTCGATACACCGTGGCGGCCGAAATAAAGGAAAATTAGAGTTATACAGCCCGCTGCGGTGTATGCAAGATAATTAAAGTGTCCTTGGGCACCCCGTGAATGATGTAACGAGGTTTCTTATTGGTTGTCAAAAGAAACATTACATTGGGTCCATTCGACTAGCACAATAAATATGTCCGCATTTGCTTAGTGTGCAGTGGGCCCTTCATCCCTCTTGAGAGAGGAGGTTTACTCAGTGTGCAATGGGCCCTTCATCCCTTTTGAGAGAGAAGGTTTGCCCGGTGTGCAGTGGGCCCCTTATCCCTCCTGAGAGAGGAGATTCACCCAGTATGCAGTTGGCCCTTCATCCCTCTTGAGAGTGGAGGCTTATACCTACTGTGCAGTGGGCCCTTCATCCCTCTTAAGAGAGGAGGTTTACCCAGTGTGCAATGGGCCCTTCATCTCTCTTTAGAGAGGAGGTGTATACCTACTGTGCAGTGGGCCCTTCATCCCTCTTGAGAGAGGAGGTTTGCCCGGTGTGCAGTGGGCCCTTTATCCCTCCTGAGAGAGGAGATTTACCCAGTATGCAGTTGGCCCTTCATCCCTCTTGAGAGTGGAGGCTTATACCTACTGTGCAATGAGCCCTTCATATCTCTTAAGAGAGGAGGTTCACCCAGTGTGCAATGGGCCCTTCGTCTCTCTTTAGAGAGGAGGTTTATACCTACTGTGCAGTGGGCTCTTCGACCCTCTTGAGAAAGGAGGTTTACCCAGTGTGTAGTGGGCCCCTCCTCCCTCTTGAGAGAGGAGGTTTATACCTACTGTGCAGTGGGCCCTTCATCCCTCTTGAGAGAGGAGGTTTGCCCAGTGTGCAATGGGCCATTCATCCCTCTTGAGAGAGGAGGTTTACCCAGTGTGCAGTGGGCCCTTCATCCCTTTTGAGAGAGGATGTTTACCTACTGTGCAGTGGGCCCTTCATCCATCTTGTGAGAGGAGGTTTACCTAGTGTGCAGTGGACCTTTCGTCCCTCTTGAGAGAGGAGGTTTACCCAGTGTGTAGTGGGCCCCTCCTCCCTCTTGAGAGAGGAGATTTATACCTACTGTGCAGTGGGCCCTTCATCCCTCTTGAGAGAGGAGGTTTGCCCAGTGTACAGTGGGCCCTTCATCCCTCTTGAGAGAGGAGGTTTGCCCAGTGTGCAATGGGCCCTACATCTATCTTGTGAAATGAGATTTACACAGTGTGCAATGGGCCCTTCTTCCATCTTGAGAGAGGAGGTTTACCCAGTGTGCAGTGGGCCCTTCATCCCTTTTGAGAGAGGAGGTTTGCCCAGTGTGCAGTGGGCCCTTCGTCCCTTTTGAGAGAGGAGGTTTACCCAGTGTGGAGTAGGCCCCTCCTCCCTTCTGAGAGCGCAGGTTTACCTAGTGTGGAGTGGGCCCTTCATCACTCCTGAGAAAGGAGGTTTACCCAGTGTGCGGTGGGCCCCTTCTCCCTCTTGAGAGAGGAGGTTTACCTAGTGTGCAGAGGGCCCTTTATCCCTCCTGAGAGATGAGGTTTACCCAGTATGCAGTGGACCCCTAATTCCACTTAAGAGATGAGGTTTACCAAGTGCACAGTGGGCCCCTCATCCCTCCTGAGAGATGATGTTTATCAATTGTGCAGTGAGCCCCTCATCCCTGACTCTGCCTGATAGATGAGATTTACCAAATGTGCATTGGGCCCCTCATCCCTGACTCTGCCTCAAAGATAAGGTTTACCCAATAACCCAGTGTGCAGTGGGCCCTTCATCCATAACTTGTCCTGAAAGATGAGGTTTACCCAGTGTGCAACCAGCCCCTCATCCCTCCTGAGAGATGAGGTTTACCTAGTGTGCAGTGGGCCCCTCATCCCTCCTAAGGGATTAGGTTTACCTAGTGTGCAGTGGACCTCTCATCCCTCCTGAGAGATGAGCTTTATCGATTGTGCAGTGAGCCCCTCATCCCTGACTCTGCGTGCTAGATAAAGTTTACCTAGTGTCCAGTGAGCCCCTTATCCCTCCTGAGAGATGAGGTTTACCCAGTGTGCAGTGAGCCGCTCATCCATAACACTGCCTGAAAGATGAGGTTTACCCAGTGTGCAGTGGGCCCCTGATCCCTGACTGGCCCTGAAAGATGAGGTTTACCCAGTGTGCAACCAGCCCCTCATCCATCCCAAGGATGAGGTTTAGCCGGTGTGCAGTGGGCATCTCATTCCGCCTAATAGATGAGGTGTACCTAGCGTGTATTGGGCCCCTCATCCCTTCTGAGAGATAAGGGTTTAGTCAGTGTGCAGCGAGCCCTCATCCATCCTGAAGATGAGATTTAGCCGGCAGTGTGCAGTGAGCCCCTCATCCATAACTGGGCCTGAAAGATGAGGTTCACCCAGTGTGTAGCGAGCCTTTCACTCTCTCAGGGTGAAGTTTACACAGTGTGTAGTGAGCCCCTCATCCCCAAGAGATGAGATTATCAGATTTTCCCTATATTAACATTCTGATGTCTAGAATATCACATATCTTATGTATTAGCACTCTCCATTCTAGAGTATCACATGTATTAACTCTCTGGGGTCTAGAGTATGACATGTCTCAAGTGTCAACCCTCTGTGGACTAGACTACCATATCTTTCTCTACGTATAACCTTCTGATGCCTAGAGGTTCACATATCTTATTTATTAGGCCTCTGTGGACTAGAGTATCAAACGTAATAACCCTCTTTGGTCTAGAGTATCACGTTTCTAATGTGTTAACCCTCTGCGGACTACACTATCATGTTTATCTTATTTTAACCTACTGATGTCTAGGGCATCATAAATGTTATTGATTAACCCTCTATAGGCTACAGTTTGCCATGTATCAACCCTCTGAGGCCCAGATAGTAGATAGTACCACGTTTCTCTAATATTAACCCTATGTGGACTAAATTATTAAATTTCTTCCATATTAACCTTTTGATGTTTGGAGTATCACATTTCTTATTTATCAACCCTCCGTTGACTAGACTATCTCAAGTATTAACCCTCTGTGGTCTCGAGTATTACGTTTCTAATATATTCACCCTATGTGGACTACACTATCATGCTTAGCTTATTTTAACCTACTGATGCCTAGCTCATCACATATGTTTTTTATTAACCCTCTATAGGCTGGAGTATTGCGTGTAATAACTCTCTGAGGTCCAGAGAGTAGATAGTATCACGTGTCTCAAACACTATCCCTCTGTATACTAGACTGTCAAATTGCTTCTATATTCACCTTTTGGTGTTTGGGGCATCACATGTCCTATTTATTAACCCTCTGTTGACTTTCGCAAGTATAACCCCTCTAGAATATTACGTTTCTTATGTCTTATCATGTTTATCTCTTTTAACCTACTCATGCCTAGAGCTTCATAGATGTTATTTTTTAGCCCTCTATAGGCTAGAGTTTGACATGTATTAACCCTCTGAGGTCCAGAGGGTCTATAGTATCACGTGTGTCTCGTGTATTACTGCGCTGTGGACTAGATTACCATATTTCTCCTATATTAACCTTGTCATACCTAGAGTATCATATGTTTTATTTATTAATCCTTTTCCGGACTAGAGTAACACATGTATTAATCCTCTGGGGTCTCTGGTATCACGTGTCTCAACTATTAATCTTCTGCGACTAGACTAATATATTTATCTAATGTTAACCTTCTGTTGCCTGGAGTATTACATGTCTTCTGTATTAAAGCCGACACAATCAGGCTAAAATCATCAAAAAATCAATAATTTTATTTCGGCTTCTTAATATACTTCCTTCATATGTGAACATGACCATAGACTAGAATTACGGAAGTCTTTTGAATTTTGAGTTGCTGTGGCAACGTAGCAAGGTTGCTGAAAACCCCGTTTATCAGTTATTTCTGTATTTCCTAATTTAAACATGCATGTCTGAAATTAAATTGCGTATTTATTTCTCGCTTAACTGGTAAATGCGCAACACAAAATTTAAAAAAACATACGCAATACTAGTCTGTGGACATGTTCACATATTATGGCCATATTAAAAAGCCAAAATAAAATTAAGGATTTTTTATGATTTTAGCCTGATTGCGTCGCTTTAACTGTCTGGAGGTTGGAGTATCAAGTGTTGTCTCATATAATAATCTTCTGTTGGCTAGAGTATGAACTTGCTCCCATATTATCCATGTTAACCATCTGGTGCTACACTGGCATATGTATGATATATTTTCTTCCGTAGCTAGACCCAGCAAATGCTACAAATTGAAATATTTTTTAGACAGATGAATTTTAAAAGCATATATTTACGAAACTTAGGCCTAACGATATCTACGCTAGAAAAGCCAGGTGGATAAATGGGAGTTAGATAGAAAAGTAGCAAAATACTTTGATAGTAATCAAAGTTTTAAAGATCATTGTTTTATTATTGTGTTATTTTGCACACTGGAAAAACCTTATCTCTTAGGAGGGATGAGAGGCTGGTTGCGCACTGGTGAGCTTCATCTCAGGGAGAAGTAGGGGCTGTAGTGTGGGCTGGTTGCAGATTGGATGAACTTCATCTCTCAGGCAGAGTCAGGGATGAGGTACCCACTGCGCACTAGGTAAACCTCATCTCTCAGGAGGGATGAGGGGCCAATGCACACTAGGTAAACCTCAACACTCAGGGGGTATGAGGGGCCAACTCCACACTAGGACTTGTAAACCTTATCTCTCGGAAGGGATGATGGGCCCACTGCACAGAAGGTAAACTTCAACTCTCAGGGGGGTGACTGCACACTATGTAGACCTCATATATTAGAAAAAGTGAGGTGCCCATTCCACACTGGCTAAACCTCATCCCTACCGTATCCCCGGGCATAAACGTGCATGCACTTATAAGTGAAATTCGAATGTCATTTCTCCAAAAATATTCTTGTTCGTTTATAAATGTATGCACTTATATGCGAATACTAGCTACGTGCATGCACTTATATTCGAAAATTACTACGCGTACCACGGTGTAACTCAAGACATATAATTCAGGTGAGAATAATAATAATATGACTATATTGACTTATAGACTACTACTAGTTAATGCCCATAATAATTTAAAAAAAATGTTGATCGTATACACAAACTACAATATTTTTTATTATTATTTAATAACGGGTAGATATTAGGAGAGAATTGTCCCATAATACAGATATGCGCCAACAGTTCAAGGCGTCAAAGCGATGGGGTATGGGTATGATAGCTGAAAAGTGGGGACAAATGAGGTGTGATATAACAGTTTAGGTAGTGTCAACACCTATTTCCTGGAGTCACTCCTGCAAGGTAACTTCAAAGTAACTGTCCCAGTGATTACTAGCGTTAGCTCAGTTTACTGTGGATTGGAATAAATCAAATAATTACGATTTTAACGAATTGGGATAAATTAAAAATTTATCTTTATGTTCGAATATAAGTGCATGCACTTATTTTCGAAAACTAAGTTCATTTTCGAATATAAGTGCATGAGCGGGGATACGATAATTAGGATGGATGAGGAGCTGGTTGCACACTGGGTAAACCTCATATTTTAGGCCCAGTTTGGGACGAGGGGCCCACTGCACACTGGGTAAACCTCATCTCTCAGGGATGAGAAGACGGGGCTTGTTACACACTGAATATGTTGATTTCGAATTAAATATTACATGCTTCTGCACTAAGACGTGGGCCTGTGCATTGGGCCCGAGGGTCCGTATGACGAGTGACTGTGGATGATCTCTCGATCGATGTACATGCCTGTCCACACTTCTGATAATAACCAGGAATATGATAATTCAGTGTTTTTTATGTGGATATTACATAATATTATCAAAACTAACCAATACTAAGCGAGGTCAAGTATGTGTGTAGGCCTATAAAATAATCTATCCTATCCGATTATTATTCAGTCTACTCAAATGTCAGTTATGATTTAAAGTTGGTGGGTTGTTATACTTCACTGAATCAAAATATTTACGTTGCGATAGACCCACTCCTGTCGAAGTTGACCTTATTGCGCATGCCTGCCTTTGTATTAGGCGCCCTAAATGTTTACTCAGCGAATCACAACGACCCACCTACATTATTCCCTCCATCCGTCTCTTCCCAGTGAACACGACCAGTAGGCCTTTCAGTATCTGCAACGCCGACCACCCAATATTAAAGTAGGCGAGTCGTCACTATTTACTAAACACATGTCGTGGGACCACCCGCATGCGCAGTATGGTTCTAAGGTTGCGGTCGTCAAGGTAAATATTATTGATAAGTGAGCGAAACTTCTCAGCTGGTTTAGTCTATAGCCTACTAGCTTTGACATACTGTCTTCTAATTTTGGCCACTAAACCGCTATGGTGGGGACGCTCGTAACTTATATTTTACCGTGATATTTTCACTGAAGGAATTAGCAAATTGTAATGACCATAGACCCATAACATAGATATTCAAATGAAGCAGAAAGAGCTAACTAAGCTATTTGTGATGATTTCAAATTTGCATTTAATATGTTGATGAAAAAAATTACAGTATAATAACTACAAGAACTTAAATATTTGTTGAGTAACACATAAATCAGGTAGATAGTCATACTCCTTGGTCTCCATGGTTGATACGCAAATATTTCAGCATTGTAAGTGTTAAACCATCTAGACATTAATGAATTCATATTTATTTTGCCAACGTTCTAAGGTATGTGGGCCATCAAAAGTGAATATTTTTAATCAGTTAGTGAAACGTCTGACCTGTTTTCAACTGGGTAATGTTGATGGGTTGAATCAGATTTTAGTCCTAAAGTATATTTTTTTATACCACTCCATGGCGAGGACTTTTTCCTGAGGTCACATAGTGAGCGCACGATATTACTGCAATACATGTTTCAAATTACTGTTATCATTATTACATTTAGTTATAAACAAAAAAAATACATATTTGTGAATTAATTTATACTATTCGCCTTCTGTTTTATGAGTAGGCCCATGGTTTATCCTCCTCCAGTCTGTGACGACTAGTTTCTGGGAGTAGTAACAAACTGTTGAATTTGTCCTTGTATTAAAACTGATTAAGGCAAAGTGAACACTATTATCATCGGTTGTTTAAATCAAGTTATTACCCCCTTTATCCAAGGTACCATTTATGATTTACCAAAAAGTTTTAAAATAGCATTATACTTATCTATAATAATATATCAGGAACTATAAAATGTATGGTGGATTTTTTTTTTCCTAAAAGTCAAAAATACATTGTGAACGCGTAGTCCCAAGTACCGCTAGTACATATTCATAATACTTTTGTATGTAGGCACTTACCTGCCTGAGTACAAAATGAAAAGGTTTAGGTCATAGCGCAATGATTTGTAGTGATTGTCAATTAAAATACTTGGCAGAAATGCATTCATTTTCGCCTCATAGCCAACACACATCTTATTTTCCTTTCAACAAGGGCTCAGGGGCACATATTTTCTGTATTTTACTTCTGTGTACATATACTAGTATTCTATTGGGTGGCGTGTAGGGGGAGGCCTACTATCCTGTTTAATTATTACAAATGGAAGTATTTAGTGCTTTGTTTACAATTGTCCCGGAACGATATTATGGTAGTTGGTATAGCTACTAGAGGATTTGATAGGGTACAGACAAGAAGTAGGTAATCTTTTTGTGGATAATTTTTGTGTCACTCTGAGACCATGTGAACACATTCAATTATAAAGTTAATGATGAGATAATAATAATTACAAATGTTGCAATTGCTTTTATTATTTTTTAAAAATGAAGAAAATCATATCACACATAAAATAATGTAACGTTAGATCTTGTTCATGTTTCTTAAACAGATAAAATAAAAATAGCCAGTGACTTTGAGTGTTCATATAGAGTGTCCATATATATTCTTCTAAAACCACTGGCGTCTTGCTGAAAATAAAATAATGAGTGGATCAATGAAACATAACTTTTTTTTTTTAAATAAGTCCTATTCGTGGTGATTAAATTCGAAATGTGCATTTAATATGTTGATGAAAAAAATTACAATATAATAACTACAAGAACTTTGTTGGGTAACACATAAATTAGGTAGATAGTCATACCTACATTTATCTCTCATACACTACTGTATCATCTGTACAGGATATCGTGTCTCCAGGAGAATGATCTAAAAATTGTATCGCTGTACCTTTATCCTGTACAAAGAAAACAAAAACAAATATCACTATAGCACAATTTAATCATTACGAGAACGCAATTCTGCTACGTAGGTGTACTGTGTAGCAACAACGATTTATGTTCTAGCGCTCATAGCGAGCATTTTGCACCAGATATACCCCTGTATACTGTAGATTAACTTGCTCAGACATGTCGAAATAACCCAGCTGTTTTTCTGTGTGTTAAATAAGAAGGTTGTAATATTATAAAACCCAGGTGCATTGTAGTGAGATAAATAAGGTTAAAATATGTCTGGATGCTTTATTATGTGTAGGCATAAAGAAGAGTGAATTGTTGTTTAGCCCGGGTTGTTTTCTGTGGGCTAAATAAATATGTCGATTGAAAAGCTATAAAATCTACTTGCTTTTGCTTTGGTTAAATATATTTTTTGTAGTCTGGGAGCTAGAAAGGTTGAAATAAGTATATACAATGTAGTCTTCGTTATTAATTGCGGGTTAAATAAGAAGGTTAGAATTGTTATTCAGCCTGGGTTGTTTGATGTGGAAATAGTTATTTAGCCTGGATGTTGTTGTGGGTTGAAAAATTGACATAGGTTGACATAGTTATTTGATGTGGGTTGAAGACGAAGATTGAAATAGTTATGCAACCCACTTGTTTTATATGGGTTATATAAGAAGGTTTGTATTTTTTTCTGTGGATTAAATATGTCGGCTGAAAAAGTATAGGCCTAAAACCTACTTGCTTTTATTTGGGGTGAATAGAAGGTTCAAATAGTTAAATAGCCCAGTGGGTGATTTTCTGTGGGCTAAATAAGAATTTCGGGATAGTTATCTAACTCGGTGGATTTGGTGTGGATAAAATATCAAGGTTGTGATGGTTCGATATTACCGAGCTGCTTTTCGGTGGGTTAAATGGGAATGTTGTCAATGTTTATAACATTGTGAGAAATGTTTTGATCTGGTTATAATGGGAACAAAAATTTCAGGATAGCAAATTATTATTGAAAATGGGATGTACATGTGAACTGGTATAAATATAATGTGACGAAATCTGTGACGTTCATCACAGAAACGCCCCATTTACGCAATTGTTATCCCCATTTAGCGAGAAATAGAAATATTTCAAAAAAAAAAAAAAATTTGAATATGTTTAAAACTAAAAAAAATCAAATTTAAACAGTTTTAATATGTAGAGTAACACACATAGTCATTAGAACATATTATTTTTTCAATTAGGGTACTTTTAAATATGTCGGTTGAAAAGTTAGGGCCTTAAACCTACTTGCTTTTATTTGGGGTGAATAGAAGGTTCAAATAGTTAAATAGCCCAGTAGGTGATTTTATGTGGGCTAAATAAGAAGGTTGGGATAGTTATCTAACCCGGTTGATTTGGTGTGGATAAAATATCAGGGTTGAGATAGTTCTATATTACCCAGCTGCTTTTCGATGGGTCAATGGGAATGTTGTAAACGTTTATAACATTGTGAGAAATGTTTTTAATCTGGTTATCATGGGAATAAAATTTCAGGATAGCAAATTATTATTGAAAATGGGGTGTACATGTGAACTGGTACTCTTAATGTTACCATAAATGAACATTTGTGTAAATATAATTTGACGAAATCTGTGACGTTCATCACAGAAATGCCCCATTTACACAATTGTTATCCCCATTTAGCGACAAATAGAAATATATCAAATAATAAAAATATTTTGAACATGTTTGAAACTAAAAAAAATTAAATTTAAACAGTTTTAATATGTAGAGTAACACAAATAGAACATATTATTTTTTCAATCTGGGTACCTTTAAATATGTCGGTTGAAAAGTAATAGGCCTAAAACCTACTTGCTTTTATTTGGGGTGAATAGAAGGTTCAAATAGTTAAATAGCCCAGTAGTTGATTTTCTGTGGGCTAAATAAGAAGGTTGGGATAGTTATCTAACCCGGTTGATTTGGTGTGGATAAAATATCAAGGTTGAGATAGTTCTATATTACCCAGCTGCTTTTCGCTGGGTTAAATGGGAATGTTGTAAATGTTTATAACCCAGATGCTTCGTTGTGGGCTAAATACGAAGGTTGAAATAGGTATATAGTCTGGGTTATTAATTGCGGGTTAAATAAGAAGGTTGTAATTGTTATTTAGCCCGGGTTGTTTGGTGTGGAAATAGTTATTTAGCCTGTATGCTTTGTTGTGGGTTAAATAAGTACATAAGTTGACATACTTATTTATTCACTGTGATTTGAAGTGGGTTGAAGACGAAGATTGAAATAGCTCTATAACCCACTTGTTTTATGTGGGTTATATAAGAAGGTTTGTATTGTTACTTAGCCCGGGATGTTTCTGTGGGTTAAATATGTCGGTTGAAAAGATATAAAACCTACTACCTTTTACTTGGGTTAAATAGAAGGTTCAAATAGTTAAATAGCCCAGTATGTGATTTTCTGCGGGCTGAATAAGAAGGTTGGGATAACTATCTAGCCCGGTGGATTTTGTGTGGATGAAATATAAAGGTTGAGATAGTTCTATATTACCCAGCTGCTTTTCTGTGGGTTAAATAAGAAGGCTGTAAACGTTTATAACCCGGATGCTTTGTTGTGGGCTAAATACGAAGGTTGAAATAGGTATATAGTCTGGATTCTTAATTGCGGGTTAAATAAGAAGGTTGGAATTGTTATTTAGCCCGGGTTGTTTGATGTGGAAATAGTTATTTAGCCTGGATGCTTTGTTGTAGGTTAAATAAGCAGGCCACATATTGTTCCGGGTGATTTTATGTGGGTTGAAGACGAAGAATGAAATAGCTTTATGACCCACTTGTTTTTATGAGGGTTATATAAGAACGTTTTTATTGTTATTTAGCCCAGGTTGTTTTTCAGGATTTGAAAAAAACGTGGGCGGGGCTTGGTGCCGGCCCTCAAGTTTTTTGTCGGTATGCTAAGGCCAATTTAGGTGGCTTTTTAAAATAATGTGTCGAAAAAAACGGGGCCTGGACCTGGCGCCGACATTCCCCGTCATTAAGTTGACTATAGATTTACCCAATGCTGGTTTAATGTTGGCCTAGTGTCGTAGACGGTGGACCAACAATAAAGTAACCTTGGGTAAATGTCTCAGATACTAAGCAATGTAAAATGCACAGCGGGAGTCGTAATCAAACCTGTTGCGCCTACTGTTTGTATGGGAATTTAGCATGAATCAAATGCGGCCGCGGACGATAATACGTGTAGTTGCCAATTCACATATATTTGGTAGTAATCCAGCTTTCATAGCTTTTGTAAATGTTGCAAGCGATAATAGTTGTCAGGAATCAGGGATATATTTACATTTGTAGAAGTTTATTTTTACGCGGCATAACTTACCTGTTCATTTTGATAAGGTCTTGGTGTAGGCTATTCAGTCCCGTGAATGAGCGCCAAAAAACAAACATGACAGCAGGGCATTGAAAGAACGATTTTGATTGGTTGTCATTGTCGGGTTAAATAAGGGGTTTAGTCTTCTTGTACACCCCGTGACGGGGTAAATAGACACTTCCATAATTATTATATGAAGTGTCCAGACAGATTTCAAGATCTGCCCCCTGGTGAATGACAATGTTATTCTGAAAATTACCACCCATTGTCCCAGACAATGTAATACAATTAGTGAGGCTCAAAGTAAACACAATGATGTCACTTATTTTACGTGAGTTGTTAAATATCATTGCAGAAATAGAGAATGAGCTTAGAGCATGTATTTTCTACGTTGTTGTAAATATTATAAGCTACAAGGTGATGTGCCTAACCTTTCGTTAGGCACATCACCACCAAATGTTTTAACCCGATGAATGACACCTATACATTTATACAATCAGATTAATTTGTATAAACGGTATGTGTGGTCCATATGAATAGCTATAATCCTTATTAATTTGGTGTACGCTATTATGATTTGAGTTAGGCACATCACTCGAATATGAAATCAGTCTTTAAAACTATGATGAAGTCGACCATTTCTCTTGAAAGTTTGTCAAAATGTGCATATTAAACCTGCCTGTGGATACTAGCGTGAATTTTCATGATATTTTAAAGTTCAATTTGAGGTCATTTTTCTGCTGATTGTATAATGTGCCTAACTTTTATTACTTGTTGATCATTTCTAGTGGTAAGGCAATTATACCGCAGTTGAATGTCTTTGTTGGTTCAACTTAATATCTGGTAAATGACTAGCGACGTAAAGCGGCTAATATTAACAGTGATAAACTCCGGTTTCACATGGCCATGTGAGTGCTCAGTGTTGAGATGTACAAAAAGAATATTGAAATAAACCGTTTTAAAGTTATCTAAAATCTTCGTTATTCATACGCCAAGTTTAAACTGTATATATGGTAGTTTTTAAAACCAGCATATTTGATACTTGAAACATATGTGGTGATATTGCAGGGTATGCATGATGTGCCTAACATTTCAACGGCATAGCAATAATAAAAAAATGATTGAATAGGTGAATTTGTTGATCTTCTTATATTCACAAATCGACTAAAGGCGTCATAGAAGCAGTCATGTGATCAGAGTGTCTACTGATACAATGTATGTCATTAATCAGTCTTTGATCCTGGTAAAGATGGTGAACTCGGCATTTCAAGAAAGAAAACTGCGTATTAAAAAACATTTACAAGTAGACTCATCCATCCAATACTCATGAAATTTCGAATGATTATTTCTAATAGTTTATAATATATCACTGCCAATTATGGGAGGCATATAGCGATTATTTATATATCATAGGGTGGTTTTAATAGTCACAGCTTAAAAATGTTAGGCACATCATGGAAAATGATAGTGTTTTTATTCTATGCTAAAAAAACTATAATTCTTCCTGATTTTAAGTATAATTGGTATGGTGAGCTAGATTACTGTTTGTGTTTCAGAATTAAGAGCATAACAAGTAAATTTGTGCAATTTTAAAATTGTACCCATTATCTGAGCCTTAGTAGGCCATTTGTACATTTCCAGGCGATCTGACCCACCTTTTATCAGTAAAATATTTAACATTTTTATTGAGAAATTCACATATGATTACAAGAAACTGTGTTCTATTGAGACGCAGCAGAAGGTGATTAGCAGTTGATGAGCTTTTTTGGAAAGCATATTCTACCGCGCACCACGGACCAGGTGATACGGCTAATTCTGTTTAGGAAGATGGAGGATTCATTATGAAACCACTTTAAGTGCTGCCCATGCAGTTTTCAATAAATGTATAATGTTGATGGATAGTTGGCCAAGAGCCGATACGACGGCTTCTTCTGGTGAGTATGCACCGAACAGCCATATACACCATGTAATGATTGTTATATTTGAGCTATAAATTCATGTATTATTATTATGATTATAATTCATCTAAATCCTAAATCCCATTAAATGGATCTTAGCACTTTACAGCTAAAAAATCTATTAAAACATGTAAAAAATACTTTACTTTGTGACGTGATAATGTTTATCCTTTACCTAATGTAATCACAAAATATATGCAGAGAGAGAGAGATAGAGAGAGAGAGAGAGAGAGAGAGAGAGGCAGATTCGTAAAGTACTGAAGGCGGAATGCCCGAGCAGCCTATATCGAGGGAGAGATGGCCTTCAACAACAAACAACGGTAATGGCCTACTGAGGAGAAGCAGAAGAAACAGAGAGGTTTTAACAGGCGGATTGGTGAAGTGAGAAATAAAAAATAAGAGATACATTCGATCCCTGCCGGCCCCTAGACATATTAGTGAGCGAGTGACAATGTTGGAAGGCCCGGGTAGCCTTATTCAGGGCTAGCTATCCTAAACAAACAAACAACATGTTGACTACCATTATCAGAAATATACAGGAGCTAAAACTTTATAAGTGTATCGGCTTGTCTTAAGCTGATATTTTCTACCATTATCAGAAATCTGCAGAAGCTAAAACTTTATAAGTCTGATACTTTTTCAATTCCAATCAAAAATATATAGGGGCCTATAAGTGCGACACTGATAAGTCTAGACATTAATAAATTTAAAATTATTGTTGGAAATAACGTTAGATTATTTGTTGTGATCTTTGCTTTTCTCGTATAAGGCTTATCGTCCACCAAAACTCGCTGGCTTAGGCCTAGGGCTAGGCCTACCATGAGACTGCTGGCTTCAGGCAATTTTCTTCAAGGTATCACACATAAGTAGTCCATGTCTCATGTGTTTTCAAGTCTGTGGGGATGCAAGCGGTCCACCGGTAGGGTGAACGGCGGTACCCACCTAACATTCACCAACATATTATAAACTTCATTCCTTCCCAGTCAGGTCGACGGTTCCGATTGACTTCACAAAACTCCTCTTCAGATCATTATGTCATTGGTCTAGACACTAAGCATTAGCAATGCACAACCCCACGCACGACACGTCCCTAGGCTAACTCCGAGCGGACGACCTGCGACACGTCTGCAGTTGTCAAGAGCTAGGTTACAAGTGCGGGAAAAAGCTATGACCGCATGGCATACGGATTTATGCACACGGTACTGAAGTACTAAAACGAGGCAGTCATCTCCTGTCTCTCCGCGTCCGGGGAGATCGGAGACGACTGTCACGGTGATCGAGCGAGGCGGGGATCCCACAAGTCTATTCTTAACAAGTCAAAGGTCAGAACAGATTACGCCCGATCAAAAACGTGGAAATTTATTTAGATGGTCACATCTAAGGCTTGGCTGCCCTCTAAGTCTAATATGGAATGGGCAGTGCCAAGAAATCGAGCAAATGCTTCTTCTCCTTCTCATAGTGAATAGCGAGCACTCTTCACTTGGAGTATGATACAGTTAGACTGTGTGGTTGACGTGCAGTGCAGTGGGTTAAAAAAAAGGCAGCGGCGGAAGGTGGGGAGATTTGGGGCAGAGACAACCTCTAATGGGAGGTAATTGTTCTATAGGGGGATGGTGTTCGGCAAAAAATACCAATAATAAATAGGCATTATTTGATGAGCTGAGAGGAATATACCTCCACCGGTGGAAGCCTATGTGTCTGTCTTGTGGACATGGTCAGCCACCTCTTTCAGGCGTCCCCTGCAGGTGTACGAGATATACGGAGCCTCATTTTGTGTCAAAGGACAGCAGATGACTCCCAGCCGAGATGGCCAATCATTTCACTTACAGTGCTTGTGTTATGAAAGCGGTTGTAAGTGTATCTTGCTGCCCTCCTCTGAACCATTTCCAGTTTGTTAACATTTTCAGCTGTATGTGGGCTTCAGACCGTGGTGTCATATTCCCGATGAGGCCTTACTAAAGACTGATATGCTTGAGTTTTTAACGTCTGGGATGCTGTCTTATGGTTTCTTCCAAGGAAACCGAGGATACTGTTGGCTTTTCTGGTAGCGTTACTGATGTGGGTGTGCCATTTCAGGTCTGAAGTAAGCGTGAGGTCGAGGTATTTACTTGAATCAGTAGTTTGAAGGGGGTGGTCATGAAGTCTGTAGATTTTGTTGATTAATTCTTTACCTTTGCTGGCTCTCATGATAAAACACTTGTCTGCATTGAATTGCATCAGCCAAGTGTTTTCCCAGGAGCCGACAGCGTCCAGGTCAGACTGCAATAGATCAGTGTCTTTACTGTTACTGATAGGCCGGTAAATAATACAGACATCAGCAAATAAGCGGACTGTACTAATTACTCCATCAGGTAGGTCATTATTGTAGATTAAAAATAGTATGGGCACCGGACAATACAGGAGCACTATCAGAGGAGGCCCCATCCAGGACTACTCTCCGAGATCTAGTGGAAAGGAAGTTTGATTTCCTGGAAAAGGGAAATAAGCTCAGATTCGCAAGATGTGATTTCGACGAAAGCCATGCTGGAGAAAAATAACATGTTCTGAATATCTAGGTGTTTCATCAGATTACTAACAATAATGTGCTCCGTAATTTTGGATGATATGCATGTTAAAATGAGACAGGGCGATAATAAAAATCAGAGCTACATTAGTTTCTTTCCAGTTTCTGACCAGTTGTAAGGGAAAACTGACTAAGAGTTTTTTGACACCATAAGTAGACTAGGCCCTTTGTCTGGCATTGGTCCCCAGGGCTCTTGGGTGAATACTGAACTAAATTGTTTATTGAGGATGGTTACTTTGTCGAGGGTATCGGTGAAAGTGTCAGCATCACTAAGCAGGGAACTACGCCTGATGAATCTTTGCATATAAGTTTAAGGAATGACCAGAATTGTAATTGAATGTAGGCCTAGTTGGTGTTGCACATCTTGAATAAAATTGACAAAAGTTGCCTCGGTCAGAAGCCTAACAATGTTTATAAACCAATGATGTACTTGTTTGATTCTGCAGTGCCCAAGAAAAAGATGATACATTCCAATTTGACAATAAAATGACAATAATAATAAACTATTTTGTTGATTTAGATTTTGTCTCGTGACTGTGGTGTGTGAATGATTCAATAAAAAAATAATGAAATATTAAAACTTCAAATAAAATAAAATTGTTTTTCTCATCTACTGCTGGTGAAGGTGAGACTCATAAGTGATTTGTAATTAATGAAGTACTACAAATAAACACTTTAGTTTTGAAAAAACATCGTAGACATCGTAGAAGACTGTCCGTCTGGTCGATCCCAGTAGCGCTGTGTGGACACGGTACTCACCTTTCATGGGATTAGGTGAGGCACAAAGAATAGTGGCAGGGGTCACGTATTACAGGCAATAA
The DNA here is from genome assembly GCA_964017125.1 of Flabesymbios commensalis. NCBI lineage: Eukaryota > Metazoa > Annelida > Polychaeta > Terebellida > Flabelligeridae > Flabesymbios > Flabesymbios commensalis. Next base: position 87,482,922 of record OZ024902.1, read on the forward strand.
CACAGTATATAAGTAGTTATGATATAAGTCCAGTCGTGGTAAAATCCATTTTTACTTTGTTAAAAGAAATTTCAGAAATTCAATTTGCATGTTAGAGGGGCTGCTTCTGGCAGATCATGCATTATTTTTTTGTAATTGGTGACCTCCGGCTGGACTTATATACTAGTGTTTACAAAAAAGGGGTACCAATGCTAATTTTTTCTATATGATAATTGGTAAATAATGTATATGAATAGAATGCTAACCGTAATCGGACTATGTGGCATGGTTTCGCTCCTTTTTCGTCTCTGACGCATCGTTTTCTAGATATGACAGTTTAAGGTTTTTCTAATGTATTGTCAGTGGAGTTTTTGTAACCCTGAACCCCGCCGTACAGAGTCGTCAATGGTCGGATCGCTTCAACCCACCTGACTACCCAAATACCATTTTGGTGAGATGCTCAAAAAAGACCCTAGAATAATATAAATAGGAAAGTATCCACTTCAAAAACAAGAGTTTGGACGAGTTACGTCCAAAATAATTATCTTGGAAACTATTGGACGTATGAGAAATCTGCGCACAAATTCCCAATTTACTTTTTCGCGAGCTTGCTAAAAATCATACCCAATTTTCTATCTTGAACCTACGATATATCATTACGTAATCGTCTTTTTCAACCTCAAAATGCCATAGCTCTGTCAATATCACAGAAAACTGTGGTATAGAGGGTAGAAAGACTGTATCCTCAGACGCACAGTTTTCGAGATATGACCATTTTAAGAAAAAAAACTATGCCATCATCATGAAGAGAGCCCGCCGTTGTTTTCTAGTACAGTATGTCTACTACACAGTACAGCAGTACAGGTTTTGCAATCAAAACATTATTTGTAGATTGACTGAACAATATCAATACATACAGAGAGATGTCTGACCCGCCAATTGCGGACATATGTATCGTGTTTATAATCATTTCTCAAACTGAATCAAATGCATATATATAGTCGGACAATGACATGTCCCATCTTTCAAAAGTAAACCATATTACTGGCACATGGGATGCGGCAATCATTATATTAGATATATAATGGGCTGAACAATATACAAGCAAACCGTATCATGTGACATAAAATTCCATCCGGGGACGCATATTATTACCACTCACTGACACACTCACTCAGTCACTCAGTCACAGACAGACAGACAGACAGACTGACTGACAGACAGACAGACAGACAGACAGACAGACAGACAGACAGACAGACTGACTGACTGACTGACTGACTGACTGACTGACTGACTGACCACTCATCACCCACCCAATTCTTTTCTAGGCTCTGGAACTTTTCACGGTTAATACTTTGTATTTAGAGTGGCATAGCGAAATAGGACAACCCCATAATTTGCAGACACATCGCATTGAGAAAGAGACTGAAAAAACCCAACCGGACGTAAGTGACTAAAAAGAGGATGAGAACAGGAGACGTGAGGAGACATGAGAAAAGTGGTGCTGTCGCCTGCAAAATGCTGTGAGGATGTTATAAGAGCTGGAAAAAGCAAACTTGCTGTGGCAATTCCCGCTAGATGTAGGGCCAGCGTGGCAGACGTCTAGGGATCAGGATTACAAGAGAACACTCTTCAGGTGAGTTAGGGCCCGATAATAAAGAAGTCTGACAAGCAGGTTGCAGTTTTCAATGTGCAGACATTGCCGGGCTAGACGGCACCGTTATAGTACCATAAAGAGTAGGCACTGACAAATGGGAATTTAATGTCTCCTCCCGTAGATTAAATTACACAGAAAACTTCAGCAACAAAACCAATAGTGAAATCTAAATATCGTTTTATGTATAGAGATCTTTGCTCCAGCCTTGACTATGTGCCAAGATAACCGTACATATATGGTTATATCGTTACTCTTACCTATTGCGAGGCGGATTTAGCTCAGATCCAGAGGGTTCCAGAAACCTGTCAGCAATGTCAAGTCGATGATTGTGATGATATATTTTTCTACAGCCTCGAGAAGTGATGTCTTGATGTAGATAAGATGATGTCATTCAAATAATATTGACATCGTTATAGAAAACAATGACGGTTTCCAAATCAGAGTCGCCAGGATATTTGTAATTTAATTTCTCTTTTTATTGCACAACTATTATAAAAAATAATATGAGAGATTGAACGTAACTTTGGTAATAGTAAACATTTTTGGAAAAACATCTTAAAATTAGGTGAAATAAAAAGTATAGGAAAAGAAGATTGGCATTCACATTTTTTCAATGTTTTTAATTTGGTATAACAGCTCTGGGGAAACAGTAAGCACTGTGATAGTTAATAATCAAAGTGTTTGAAATTGTATTATCACGCATTAAGAAATAGTATTGAAAAAGTCAAGAAAGGTAAGTCGACAGGCCCAGATGGCTTAGTAGCAAACAGGTTTATCTCTTTATAACATAATTATGATTGTATCATATATATTTTTCAAAGCTGTTCAATTATATATTTTACACCGTTATATACCTTGATTTATGGGGAAATCTGTCATAGTGCCATTTTAGAGGAAGGGCAGTCCAAACATGACTGATAATTATAGAGGTATATCACCAGAATGGTTAGTAAAATATTCACTATTATTTTGAATAAAAGACTGACATAATTTGCTAATACTAAAAAAATTGCAAGGGAAGAACAAGCTGGCTTCATAATATATTATTCAACGGTTGATGATGGGTTTGGACTGAAGGCTGTCCAGAAATATTAAATAGAAATAAAAAAGCTTTCGACACTGTACATCTTTTAGTGCCTTGGAACTTTCTTGCAAAAATGGTATCACTTGTAATATTTTTTATATATTATATTAAGCTTATTATATGATAACGTGTGAAGTAGTGTAAGATATGCTGATGGTAATACTCTTCACATGTTCAAATGACTTAAAACAGGATTGCATTTTAAGCCCGATGTTGTTTTTACTGCTGGTCCAAAAAATCACAAATAATATGGTTAACCGTAGAGTCCAGTTAACTTCTGATGGTGTCTAGCATAGTATATTGCTCTTTGCATATTGTTTTAATAGCTGGCACAATATTTGAGTTACAAAAAAAACTGGATGTATTATATGAAGTTGCTACAAACTAGTTCGGTTATGCAGTAAATACTGATAAATCGAAATAATTGTTTTTAGACAAGGAGGTCGATTGGCAGGTATTGAAAAGTGGCATGTTGGAAGACAAAATAAAAGTTGTGACAATAAATTAAATATGACTGTAATGTTAAAACAATTATCTACAAAAGCAAAAATTATTCAGCTTTTTATCGGATAACCAAATTGTTCAATAACTTTAACAAATTTGCCATTCACTGTTCCGTATAAGATATTTGATATACGAATACAACCAATCCTATTATATGGTTCAAAACTACGAAGCTTAGGTGATACGTCTATTTCTCAATAAAGAAAATTCCAAATGTACCATTATTTACACAAAAGACCATGGTCTATGATAACACTGGCAGTTACGAGCTGCGAATTATTATGTTCCTCGATGTGTAAAATACTGGTTAAGGTTATTAGATATGGACAAAGGTAGATTTGCAGGTATTTTTTGCGTTTTAATTCTATTGATGTCTGGGAAGCTCAGTCTGCTGACGACTATTAATTATTCATTAGGACTTTAAAACAAAGAATGATAGCGGAAAGTGACAATAACTGGTTGAGAAATTTAAATAGTAGCAACAGATGCTTTGTATACAAACTGTATAAAGTGAATTATTTAAATGTCATTTCAAGTAGTACATGTAGTACAAGGAATGTAGTATCTCGTTTTCGCATGGGTTTGTCAAGACAGTGTCACTGTATGTAATATGTCCTGTTATCACGATTTACAACTAAAATACCTTGCTCTGTTTGATAGTCCACCACATGTGAATACATCCCAAATGTTGTCAAGTTGTTTAATTAAAAGTGTGTGCATATATTTAAATCCAGCATTTAACACAGGTAACACTATTGTCATGAACGATGATATTGCCACTTATAACCATGTATCACTGAATGAATTGTATTTTGTATATTTGTGTGTGGGCCGATGACCTATCAAATAAACCTTTTTTGTATTTGTATTTGATATTTTTTATGTAAGTTATAATATATTCGCATAGATTATAATGCACTCATTTACCTATATTATAATATATTTCTACTTAGAAGGTGGTAGTTATGTTAACCAATGTGAGCAGATTTTGTGTCTAGGTGCAAATATGATAATATGCCTTAACCAGCTATAGGCCTCTACGAAGCCAAGGTTATGATTGGACCTATAAATAACCAGAGAGTAACAAAATCATAGCATACAAACGTACATGCACTCATAAGTGAAAATTGCATGTTTTAGGGATGTTTTGAAACTATTTATCGTTTTGTTTTGGACATACCTTGGCTAGAATCAATAATGGTGCGGGTGGATTGTGGGGGGGGGGGGGGGCGGTGGTGGTGGATCAATAGGGTAGTATTAGCCACGGCCTAATACCGTTCCCTTTAAACTATAGCTGGACTAGTGACGTGATTGTCCAGTTCCGTCAAGGAGTCCTTTATCTACTGACACTCGAACTGATGTGACGCGTCTCAGACGATGGACCAACATTAAACCAGCATTAGTTCAACGTTCCTTGTCTGCTGGATCCCTTTTTTTCCCACCCTTTGCCAATTGGCTCTTACAACGATAAAATATTTGTGTATATCTCCTGGAGACCACAAAGGAAATGAAATGAAATTAATGGGGTTTTATGCCACCTTTGTTCACATATAGGCTAAATCGGGTCAGGAGGACTTATGAAGTGATTATGAAGGTATTAGTTAGATCGTTCCGCGTCTTTTGAATACCTATAGTATGGGTTACGTCTGCCATTATACAGTTTTAATTCTTTCAGTGCGGGTGTCAACAGACTTAAGAATGAAGGTAATTTCATGTGGGATCAGTTGAATTTCATTATTAGTTTCTTCAAGCCTTTAAATATGCCTCACATATCGTGTATAATAAATCTGATTATGAGAAAATTATTTACAATTTAAAGTTTGTAGGCGAATTATCACACAAAAATCTGTGATGACAGAACTGTTAAAATATCAGAGTGAGTTTTCGAAAACAAGTGATGGCACTTACATTCGAGCATAAAATAGTTTCAAAACACCACAGAGCCATAAATCCACAAAATTAAATGGGATTAATGAAAAAAAAGCAATTTTGTGTGTTTTTTCACGTTTTTTTTGCAATATGTATATTAGTTCAACGTTTTCAATGGAAAAAATGAATTTATTTGACATTTAAGTAGGCCTATATAGCCATCTTCTGTGGTTATCATAGTTGGGATTTAGTGAAAGAAATGTGATTTTGTCATAAATATTAAATGTTTTATTGTCAGTTTTCACCCATAACCCCCCTGAGTTGGAAAATTTAGTCCGCGGATGGAAACAGTTATTACACCATGTTTGGGACACTACTACTTACAAAGTAATTACCGGATTTGCATGAAACGTTTAACAGAGATGTGTCTCAGATCATGGGATTGGCCATTGAATTTTGTGGATGTTCCTGATTACAATCCGGATTCAGGAGGGGAATTACTATCCGGGTCGCTAGGCAGAGGTTTGCATTTTTGAGCAGTTTTATGTGTAATTGTTAACGTACTTTAGAAGATTTATAATATTTGTTGTATTTAACTATATAACCATCTTCTTTGGTTATAATAGATGGAATTTAATGCAAGAAGTGTAATTTTATCATAAATATTATTTGTATTATTACCAGTTTTCACCCATAACCCCCCTAAGTAGGTCGATTTAGCGTGTGGATGGAAAAAGTTAATACACCAAGTTTGGGACACTACTACTTATAAAGTAATTACCAGATTTGCATGAGACTTTTACCAGAGGCGTATCTCAAATCCTGGGATAGGCCATTGCATTCTGTGGATAATCCGAATTACCATCCGGATTCAGGATCCGGATTACTATCCAGATTGCTCGGCGGGGGTTTGCAATTTTCATGTTTTTGGAAGATTTATAATATATATATTTTTATATATATATTATATAAATAATTTATATTTTTATCTGGTTATACTAGTTGGAATTTAGTGAAAGAAGTGTAATAGTATCACAAATATTAATTGTATTATTGCCACTTTTCAATCACAACACCCCAAAGTAGGAAAAATTAGCGTGCGGATGGAAAAAGTTAATACAGCATGTTTGGGACACCAATTTTCATAAAGTAATCACCGGATTCGTATGGAACTTTTACCAGAGGCGTATCTCCTTGGACAGGCCATTATATTTCGGGGATGATCCGGACTACGATCCGGATTACTATCCGGATCGCTCGGCGAAATTTTGTTTTTTTTATCAGGTTTGCAAGATTTATAATAACTTGATATATAAATATCTAGGGGTCTTTCCATTTTCTGCGGTTATAATAGACTGGATTTAGTGAAAGAAATATGATTTTATCACAAATATTAAGTGTTTTATTTTCCAATTTCAGCCCATATGTAAGTTAGAAAATTTAGCGTGTGAATGGGAAAAGTTCATACACCATGTTAGGAACACAACTACTTACCAAGTAATTAACACGTTTGCATGGAATTTTTACCAGAGATGTGTTTTGGGCCTAAGGACAGGCCATTACATTTTCGGCGGAGGTTTGCATTTTTGAACAGCTTAGGGTGTAATTTTTCACGTTTTCTGCAAACCTTACAATAATTTTATATCGAGCTATATAACCATCTTCTGTGGTTATATTAGTTGGGATGTAGTTAAAGAAATATAAATATTATAAATATTAAATGTTTTATTGCCAGTTTTCACCCATTCACCCCCCCTCCCCTCCTAAATAGCAAATGGGCAGTGACATATTTTAAATTGCCCGACCAGAGGAGCATTTTCGACTATTCTTGCTTTTGTTGCGGCTGTGGTGTTTTGCATGTTTCAAATGACATGGTTTTGGAGACTTCAACATCATGTCCAGGCTATCAGTTTACCAAATTATCTACGTACCTGCTTTATCTTTGACTTCTGGGTATGACGGTTTAGACAAGTGATCCTACTTTCAGACAAACAGTTGGTGCAGACTAGAGAGAACATGGAGGTGAAATCCTCTGTCAGTGGAAGACACAATGCACATCTCCCTAATAGGCCTTAGCGAAAAGTGAACACACAGTCCACAAGTGTGCCGCTGAAGTCACGATTGTACAAGTACAAAATGGATCGCATGGATACATTGATCAATGACATCATCTGCAGTTTTTATATTTTCTCCAGGCCGTCCATATTCAACACGGGGTATCAGGTGATTTTTGAAGATGTTGGTGGTAGCCTTGGAAATATGTTTTTTTTTCTGTACAAAATGGGTACTGGTTTATACTCAATGTGTCACACCCAGTCAGGAGGATATATACAGAGTTAAGGCATTTAATATTCGTTTTTTTTATGGTTATGAGCTTTATTTACAGGGTTCGTACGGGGCCTGAGAAGCCTTAAATTTTAAATTATTTTTTCAAGGCCTTGAAAGTGCTTACATTTTGCCAAAGGCCTTGAATAGCCCTGAAAATGAACTATTGAAAAGCCATTTCGCCTTTTTTTTTTAAACAGCGTAGAAGCCATTCCGTAGAAGATTTTTAATGACAGCCAAGATCCACAGTGATCACGCATTTATTCTCTGGATTCAACAAGTGGGCTTTCTACATGTCTACATGCTTGCTATAAAACAAAATATGTTTTTCTAATGTTTCTATTAATGTTTTACTTGGTTTGCGTAGGGCCTGAAAAAGTCTACTTTTGGGCCTTGTAAGGCTTTGAGACGGCCTTGAATTTTGTTCTGCCCAAGGTGTACGAACCATGTATTTAGGTATTTCTCCTGAAGGTCATGGAATTGAATGACTCCAATCGATTGGTTGCATTAAATAACGGTCATCGTAACAGCAAATGAAAGACAGTCTCATTTGATACAGGAAAATCTTTTTAAGTGTTGTGATCAAGCGTCAGCTAGACATGCCCTGAATGTGACCATGTAGTCAGACGTGTTTCTCACATATTCTCAAACATTATGTCCGTAGATGATAACTAGCCTATATATACTCAACTTTGAAAACAATTCAGTTTTTTATTGAAACAAAAAGACATATTATAAAAAAAACAATTACACCCAAAACTGGTCACAAATGCAAACCTCTGCCGAGTGTTCCGGATGCTGGATCCAGATTGTAATCCAGATCATTCCCAAAATTTAACACTGCTCCTCGGCCCGAGATACACCTATGGTAGAAGTTTCATACAAATCCGGTAATTACTTTGTAAGAATATCAGTGTCCCAAACATGCTGTATGAACTTTTCCCATCCACACGCTAAATTCTCCTACTTAGGGGGGTTATGGGTGAAAACTGGTAATAATACAATTATTATTTATGATAAAATTACACTTCCTTTACTAAACTCCATCTATTAAAACCAAAGCAGATGATTATATAGCTAAATATGTGAAATATTATAAATCTTCTAAAAAACGTGAACAATTACACTTATAACTGCTCAAAAATGCCTCCGCCGATCGATCTGGATAGTAATCCGTATCCTGAATCTGGATCTTAATCCCGATCATTCACAAAATTCAATGGTCTATCCCATGATCTGAGACACTTCTCTGGTAAAAGTTTCATGCAAGTCCGGTAATTACTTTGTAAGTACTAGTGTCCCAAACATGGTGTAATAACTTTTTCCATCAGCGCGCGAAATTTTCCAACTCAGGGGGGTTATGGGTGAAAAAAGGCAATAAAACATTTATTATTTATGACAAAATCACATTTATTTCACTAAATCCCAGCTATGATAACCACAGAAGATGGCTATGTACTTGAATTACAAATAAATTCAGTTTGTCCATTAAAAAAATGAACTAAAATACATATTGCAAAAAAAAACGTGAAAAAACACAAAAAAGTGCTAAAAAATGAAGATTTTTTCATTAATCCTATTTAATTTTGTGGATTTATGGCTCTGAGTATGTATTTACATATGATATGTAGGTCTGCTATAAATTCCTTGATATGGAAATTTTCTAAACATTCTTTCTGTGAAAAAAATGGGAAAATAAATTTTTCGGACAAAAGTTGTACGGCTCGCGTACAAAAGCGTCAATATTTTTTTCGTAGGGACTTACCTCCCAGGGGTCCCAGCTAACAGGAAAATAGCATTAAAAAAGTACAGGAAGCAGTGTCCGGTCCGACTATTTTCATTGAGCTTTCGAATATGTGGCTCCTGGAGTAGCATCTGCCAGAGGACACATTCTGATGATCCACACAAAAAGCAAACAGGGCGTCACAATTACGTTATATCACTTTATTGTACAGAACAACCAAGGCAATTAGTTTATCAGGTCACTGACAACAAGCACATTGGGCACGGGTGCATGATAGCTCTGACATCATTAAACCTTACAATGCTGACATATTATTGTATAAACCATTTGAAATCTTCATAAACACTGATAAATGTCTTAGTTAGCTCTTTCCGCTGCATTTGAATACCTATGTTCTGGGTCTAAGGCCATTATAAATATTTCAATTCGTTCAGTGCAAGGATCGTCTTTATACGTCAGAATATGACGTCTACAGACGTTAGGTCATCTCAATCATCTCACCACCCTCAGGAGGTTCTCTTGGCCCAGTTTAGCCTATATGTGCACAAAGGTGGCCTAAAGCCCGATTCATTTCATTTTTTTACAGACGTTAGATTCTCACGTATAAAGACGGTCCCCGCGCTGATAGAATTAAATGAGTTTTAATGATGTCAGGGCTTGTAATGTGTATATGATATATAAGTACAAGCAGCCACCTACCGGCCATCACAGGAAATAAGTACACATGAAAAATGCGAAGATATGTCAGCTTAAAGGTCAGCCAACGTCTTCTATTTATAGTTACCTGAACTTTGAACTGACATAATATTTCGCGGTTGGCACAGTTCCAAAAAGGAACAAGGCCATAATTATGACCTAGATTATCACTGATTGTCCAGATCAAGAATGTTCTTTCCCGCGTTCTTGTCAAGTATGTTGACTTAGATTATCAGTCTAATCACCGACATATATTATTAATCTCATGACCTAGTTTCTCAGTATGATGACTTGGTTTTAATTAGATGACCTAGATTTTTAGTTTGATGACCTAGATTTTGGTATGTGGTGTCGTTTGGGTGTGACCACGCAGCAAGAGCGCCTTGTCAAATCGAAAATATGATTATTATACAGAGCCCATAAATATATAGTTTGCTAAAAAAAGTATTTTTAATCATTTTGATTAAATGTATAATGTATATTATTATTGAGCCATATTCGTTGTTCAGTGCTTTCGTATTTCCAAAATATTGGACATGACAAACACCATAGTAATGTTAATCTTGATATATAATGTAGCTACAGGTAGTTTAACTTACTCATCAAGTTTCCGTTATTAGAGTGAGCATATGTCGTTATTAGAGTGAGCATATATGCTCGCTCGAATAACGGAAAATCGGCTTGATGAGTAAATTTAACTAGTATGTATACTTATATAGGGTGTGACAAAATTGTAGACACAATGAGCTTTGACGACGTGGCGTGATTTTCACCTATAATACTTGTTAATAATTATTGCAACTGTGAGAATTGTTTAGGGCGTTAAAATTTATTAGGCGTTTTCCCAACACAATTCATCAAAACAATGTTGGATCAATGGTTCGCGGACAATTGATCCAACAAGGAGTCAATGCCAAAAGTGTTTGCTGGTTTGCGGTTTTCCATACGCCTATCATTCGCATAGTGACATTCCTGCCAGATTACAATTATGAGCCAAAATATATAATTATTTGGATACAGCGGACAGACTATACATAATTTAAAAAAATACTGCTAAAAGGGAACCAAATGGTAGAAAGGTGGGATAGATGTTTATTAATATACATAAACACACTTACTTGGTATTTGAAGTTTGATCACAGCTTGAAAATAATGTCAAATTGAAGAGTCAGCACCACCCCCCCCCCCCCCCCCCTGACAGTCATGCTACTCCATGACTACCGGGCCAGGATAATCGGTAGAATTGTGGTATTCTACCCCAGACCAATCCAAGAGTGATTGACAAGATCGGTCAATCACCGCCGTCATTCAGTTGTTATTTATATACCATACTTGAGCCGGATTTTTGTAAACGTCAAGTCGACCTAATTTGCAAAGTAACAAAGCTACATCTTTATCTGTAAAACACGCTCACAGCCACCCGATTTTCTAATTCCTATCCGCTTCTGAAGTCGATGTTAATCCAGATAAAGATAAATAAGTGGGGAGAGCAGGTACCATTTTGTAAGAAAAAGTAAAATACTCTTCTTGTGGACTTAGTGGAAATGATGGTGGCATGGCTAATTTAAAAGAAAATATATTACAACTTATGACAGGAGGAGCGGAAGTTTGATCACGTGGGTTTGTCTTAACTCTTACAACGCAGATATATCTTTGCATAAACCATGGAGACCAAATAAGGGTGGTTTTAAATTTGAAATCATCATAAATGTCTTAGTTGGCTCTTTTTGCTTCATTTGATTACCTATGTTATGGGTATGCGACCATTACAATTTGTTTAATTCTTCCAGGCGGGGACCGTCTTTAGACGTCAGAATCTGACGTCTGTAGACGTCAGATTCTGACGTCTAAAGACGGTCCCCACGCTGAAAGGGTTAATTATGATGTAAAATGCTAACACTATGAATAATATGATTACGGGTGGTAATTACAATGATGTCTGTAAACATGGTAAAGAGGCTGTAAGCAATATCACCGCTCACAGATTCCATTACAAACGGCTAGCTATATAATATATAGCAGGACCAAGTATAGTAATCTACTCTAGCCAATCACAGGCGTCATTTAGTCACGTTACCTTATAAAAAATAGGGGAGTGGTCGTGGTCAGGAGTAGAGTACTATACTTGGGCCTGCATATATTGCACTTGTCTGGTGAGTCTGGTCAACTCATATATGCAGGCAAACAGCAGTAACTGCATACTTGAAAAGTAAGGAGTTAGTCCTGTTTTGCCTTTGGTAGAGACTATACCGGGTAGGCCATGTTAAGTGTGGAGAGGGAACCACTCTATGATCACACCTGGTGACAGGAACATGGTGTGGTGAACCAGTCTATGATTACACCTGGTGACAGGAACATGGCGTGGTGAACCAGTCTATGATTACACCTGGTGACAGGAACATCACGTGGTGAACCAATCTATGATTACACCTGGTGACAAGAACATGGTGTGGTGAATCAGTCTATGGTTACTCCTGGTGACAGGAACACGGGGTGGTGTAACACGAGATATACATGAGTGCTGGCCTCGGCGAACACCAGACATTGACCCAATGCTGGAATAATGTTAGGCCAATGTAGCAAACGGTGGGCCAGCGTTATCCCAAGGTCAATGCATCGTGTTTGCCGGGGCAAAATGTGTATTATTTTGTGTGTTTTTTTGTGGATAAAGAAATAAACAGACTGAAAGAAAACATCGCTCGCTGGTTCAATGTTAAATCAACGTATCTGACGTCGGCCTAATGTTAAAAACTGTTGAGCTAATTTTCAGCCACATTTGTATGGTGTTAATTGTCTACGTGGTAGAATGGTAGACACTGTAGGGCAACGTGATCTGCAGAAAATGATGTAATTACCTGAAGGAGCATGAAAACATACATAAATATATCTCAGGATAGCGTAAAAAATGACTTTGCAATGCAATTTGTAATTTTATATTTGTGATCATACTACGGCCGTCTTCCCCACTTTCCCACGTAGGCCTACATGTATACTGCTGTGCAAAGCCAAAAGGCAGTATCTGCTTACTTTACAAGTGAGTAGATGGTGCCTTTGGCTTAGCAGCGCAGAACAGGAAGCACCACATAGAATTTACAACTTAGATTTGAAAACAAAGAAGCTAAAATCACGGTTTAGTCATATGTATCGATAACCCACTGGGCACACGACGTTGAATCAACGTCAACGTCACAACATCGTGTGCCCAGTGGGTTGTGAGGACCAGGCTCAGAGGCGTTTGTGTACCACTTTTGGCAACGGTGTGCATTTGGTGTGCATTTGTACGTGGTATTTACAATACATGTTTACAATTTATTTGTATTGTGCATTTAACGTGGTCGATGCTCATTGGATAAATGTGCAAAAAAAGAAGTAGTTATTATGTTGTTTTACTGTACTGTCATGCATGCAGTAAATACTACATAGTTACTAGTCTGCCTTGTTTCCTGAACACACACGCAGACTTGTGTCAGGCGATCGCCAACAAACACGATGCTTTACAACAATGCTGTTTTAACGTTGGCACAGCGTCTGCGACGCTGACCCAACATTGAAACAACATTGTTGTAATGCATCGTGTTTGCTGGGAAAAGTACCATTCTGACATTGAGATCGAGCACTGAAGCGACAGTCTATTGGATGTACACTAGGTTTGCTGACGTCACGTAAAGTAGTGGAGCTCTGTGCTGACAGAGAGGTTGGGTACAGATGACTTGTGCTGCTCTTGTGCTTTGGGGCAAGGCCTCTGTCTCCGAGAAGGACCCACCGAGGCAAAGCTTGCCGGGTAGATCTCAGACCTAGTCCTGTACACATCTTCGGGGTGCCAGTTGTCCACGGAGTAATGGCCCTCTTCCACAGGCACCGTGGACACCCCCGCGCTCTCCTCTACTGCGCACGCGCACTGAGGAGTACCTTTCAGAATGTCTAGTGTTTGGGAGCGCACCGGTTTCTCGTAGTCTCGCGCAGCCATCATGCGCACCCCCAGCTCTGCTGTGTTCTGTATATTTTGCGTAACTTCCGGCGCCTCTTGTATGTCCTGGTGGCGCACCTCCACCAGCTTGTACGTGTTATTGGGGTCGTTCTCAATGGGATGATCAAAGAGTAGAGCTCCAGAGGCCGCTTCACGAGGTACTGTACGCTGACGTATGCTGAAAAGAACAGTTATATTAAAAAAATAGAAAAAAATATAGGCTTGCAGTGTCTTGGTAATTCTAATTACTTGAGCAGAATTATAAAGACATTTCAATAAACGCATTCAAGGAAACCCCATGTCTGAGTGAGTGCGTTGTGGCAGCATAAAACGTAGTAGACACACTGATATTTGACGTGATGATTTTTGACGTGATGATTAACCTTCGTGAGGAATCAATTGTAAACAAACTTCAAAAATAAACCCAATTTTGGGTCATACTTACTATTGAGGGTCATACTTACTAAATTAATAGCTAAAACATAAAAACGTCAAAGAAATTCTGCAATGACCGTGCTGCCAAAGAAAGAAGCTTTGTAATCTCTGATGGTGAAAAGTCTATACCAACATGCCTGCTAATAAAAGCTCCTTTCTTTTCCACGGGGCATGTGACAAGCTACCTTGCAAGTAATTGATTGTATCAGAGTTCAAGAGACGCTCTTATTAACTGGTCATGCATTGTGGGGTAGTGGTGCGGTTAGTAGAGCACTACGTGGATCCCAGATGTGACTGTTTTCTGCACAAATGCAATAAAAAAAATTTCTGGAATAAAAACAATAAAAACCCATGGACTTTTTTCTTGCCATTTTCTATATTTAAATGAATTCTTCCTCCAATAATCTGATACTGAAAACTACCCAGAGCACCACCACGTCAATTTTGAATGTAGTCTAACCAGCGGTTCAGAAGATATCCCTTTCACAAGCTCTTTGGGAGGCTCTATTTGAAATAGCATTTTTGTGGCTCAGTCCCAAGAATATGTTCATAGAAAGAATTTCTCAGGCACATTATATATGATCATGTGAAAAATAATGGACAAATTCGTCAAATAAAAAATGACTCCACTCCCCCAAAAACACTTTCAAATATAGAGAGACTAATCCAATAATTGTTTTCAATGGTTCCTCCCAAAAGTTTATCAGATGGTAAGAATTACCTAGAGAATCATCACCTCAAATCCAATCAACACTTCAGAAGTTATCACGTTCACAAACTTTCTGAAGATGCACTTTTATGGCTCGGTGCCAAGACAATGTATGGGAATAAATTAAATTAGCCAATTTCTAAAGCAATTTTGCTGCGGGGAATTGTAAATACTATAGCCAGCAAACAATAGATGTTGACTCAATATTCTTTTGATGTTCAGCCAATGTCTTTGCTGGGAAGCATCTCGATAGTATCGGGATACTTAAAAAGAAAACAATAAACATGGCACCAGAATTATTTTGTTGGGCTAGCATTGATTAGGTCGATCAGTATATCAACTGTGGTGAGGATCATGAAGATTGTATCCGGGTGTAAAACATATTGAGAATAAATATACTATCTGCAATTGTATATATCTTAAGTAAATTATAAATAATGTATCTGCCAATTTATATATCTTTGAATAAACTTCTCACCTTCTTCTGCAGACGAATGCCAGAATCAGAAAGACAAAGCCAAGGAGAACACCAATGATGACCCCGACGGCAATGGCCAGCATCAAACCTAGAAGAAAACAACAGGGTCAGAATGTTGACTATGTCACAGTACGCGGCCTGGCTGGATGGCTGGGCTTTACTCAATTGATTTGTAAAAAAATATAGCATTTATGGTGAAGATTACGAACGGCATTAACCCTTTCAGCGCGCGGACCAACTTTAGACGTCAGAATCAGATTCTGACGTCTAAAGTCTATCTCCGTACTGAAATAGTAATATGGAGATTTATAATGGTCGTAGCCCCGTAACATGGGTATTCAAATGAAGCGAAAAGAGCTGAGACTTTTATGATGATTTCAAATTAAAAAAAACATTTGGTCTCTTTGGTTTATATAAAAACATGTCAGCGCTTTGAGGGTTATTACCTGAACATGATAAACATTGAAATTAAATGTAGGCAGTAATTTGTATCTGGAACTATACTTCTAGACGGTCATCAAGTGATAGACGTGTAGTTTAATGTTGTGTGATGGCATTATGATTGTCCGGTACACTAAGTTATCGCCCTCTAGCAGTGAGAGTGTCGTATGTACCACATATTACAAAGCATATTACAAAGCATATTACAAAGCAATTCTACCCAAAAAAATCAAATTAGTTGTGTGTTTTGATTAATATTTTCCGATTAGAAAAACTATCCATGGTATAAAATCAGGCAAAAATTCCATCTGGGGAGACGTTGCACTGTCGGACACCCCAGCAAACACAACACATTTGTATAACATTTTGTACAACGTCGTCGCAACGTCTTCGTCAAATGTTATACAAATGTTTTGTGTTTGCTGGGACTGCCGGCGTTGCCGCTGGTGATGACAAGACGTCCAAATAGGAACGTACTTTATATAAGGCTCACCTAATGCCTCCCGTCTCAGCCAGTGATCCCGACGCGGATTCTGGATCCATCTCACTAATGTGAACATGGACTGACTGACACATTCCTGACTGTGTGAAAAGTCACATCTCTGTCATGTCTTGGCCCAGCGCTGTTTGGGCTAAAGACTATAATATGGACGGGGAAATATTATTTTTTAGCCTGTTATAACAACCTTATTTTCACCGAGTGACGTCACTGCGTTTAACAGAATGAAGTATGTGGGAGGGGGTGTTATATAACATTGTTTTCACCGAGTGACGTCACTGCGTTTCACAACGTTGTCACAATGTGCAATATCCCAGCAAACACATTTTTATAAAATTTGTGCGATGTTGGACCAAAGTTGTGTTTTCTGGGATATACAGTGATTTTTGCACGACTAGTCCGCATTATTTTTGGCGCGCTCATTTTCACCACAATTTTTAAATATTCCTTTTGAACCTTGCAACGCTGAAATAGTTTGGTATAAACCATGGAGACCAAAGTTGTTTTTTAAATTTGAAATCATTAAATATCTCTAGACGTCAGAACCTGACGTGGGCCTACGTATAAAGTCGGTTCTCACACTGAAAGGGTTAATAGACGGAGCGTGTTTTTAAAGTAGAACCTGCCTTGGAATAAATGAATACTGTATTATAGTTTCCTGGTATATTTCAGGTAATATTCACTGTATTAATATACTTTATTGAACGTTGTCTCTTGTCACTATAATCATAACATAGGCCTACACGCATATATATAGACTCTCCTTCAAAGGTGTTTCTGTATACAGTGGGTCCACAATCATACATGTCTACCTAGAACGACGTAGCTACTTTAAAATGTAACCAAAAGGTTCCTCAGCTGACACAAACCCGCAACTGTACTTACAACGTGAAAGGAAATAAAAAAGAGTATAAACAAAAAAAGACGAGCGACGGTGGCGGAGCAAATGAGATAAAATAAGTAGCCCAGCTTCTGCTATAGTTGGCTAATATCCTGACGACTTATTTTTAATCTCCTCAGAAGAGGCTTGATATCGCGATATGCCGCTGAAAAGAGCGTGGGATTAGAATAGCCCAGGGCCCGTATTCTCGTACAAGTTACGATATATCGTAGGCTTCTGATTGCTCGAGATGGCCATCTCGACCAATCAGAAGCCTACGATATATCGTAACTTGTACGAGAATACGGGTCCAGTGTATAGAAGCCAGCCACTTACAACGCCACCAGTCCCATGTGTAACGTTTTCTCTTTAACGTATCAGAGCACACGGAAGAGATAACTTCCAGTGTTTAGCCGATGTGATTTTAATTCGAGAGTTCACCGCAATAAGAAGGGAAACGGCGCGAAGTCCAAATGGTGTAAATGTCGGCTCGACGAAGAACGGGAGAACCCACAATGGACATCGTGTTGTTGCACTGTTTTTTAGTCTGTGGGATGAATGATGAAAAATAATTTTCCCCTGAATTTTCTTCATAATTAGGTTTATTGGTATCAAAACAAAACTTACCATATTCGATACAAATCTAGGGGGGGAGGGGGCTATGGGGGTCGCTATCTCTGTCAAAATTGTCCGTAAAGGGTAAACTGGGGTAAAAATTCCGCCATTACCGAAAATTATACTTTGTATCTTCTATCGGCCAATATCACAGATATATATGCATTTTAGAAGATGTCTATACCCAGGTTTTATTGGTCAAATAACTTGTTAAAGCCAGTTATCAGGTTATAGGAGGGTACTTTTGTAAACTATCTGAAAAGGGTAAACTGGGACAAAATGTGCCGACATTACCAGAATTATATCTCGGCCAAATTACAGATATTTGCACATAATTATGAGGCGCTTATGTCCATGTTAAAATGGTCGAATAGCATTTTACCCTTTCCGGACAATTGCAACAAAGGCATATTCCTTTCTAGATTTGTCGCTATCTTTGTTTTGGTACCAAGAAACCTGATTATGAGTTGAGTTCCACGAGATTCTATTTAATGTTTTCATTGTAAAAGCTGATTAAGATTTCAGAGGCACTTAATACGGAAGGTGAAGGCCAAGACAGCGAAAAGCGGAGATCTGGCAGTAAAGACTGTGTTTGGTTGTGTCACTCCGAACACAAGACGATGTATCAAGGCTGACCCAGCGTCTCCAGCGCTGGTCCAGCGTTGAATACATCGTCTTGTGTTTGGGATGGCACAGCCAAACCGGGAGTTGTAATCTGGGTGTTTTTCTGCAGACGTTAAGACCATAACGAGGCGCGCACGCCACCCACGGGTGGCATAACGAGGCGTGTCTGCGAGGCTGGTCAGGCCAGGGGTAACCTGCCCCACGAGAATTCAACGGACACGGGATCACAGGGCAGGAAGGGATTCATAAATGAGAGCGTGGTCGGTCTTTAGACGTCAGAATCTGACGTCTGTAGACGTCTGTAGACGTCAGATTCTGACGTCTAAAGACGGTCCCCGCACTGGAAGAATAAACCAATTTATTATGGTCATACACTCCATAACATAGGCATTCAAATGAAGCGGAAAGAGCTAACTAAGTCATTAATGATGATTTCAAATTGATTCAAATTGAAAAAACCCTAGGTCTCCATGGTTTATACACAAATATTCCAGCGTTGTGTAGGTTTAATGAGGGGCGGTAGCAGACAGGGATGAGACGTCAGGATCCGAGTGGACCAGACTTATGTGTGTGATCGGCTCCTGGGCACCAGGATCGGCAGGTCCTGAAGGTGGTGATCAGTATAAGGTCAAGGGATGTCCACAGGGCTATACTTACCAAAAGGGAAGGCGTCTGTTCCGCGCTGAGCCTCCTGCTGCAACAAGTCTGAGCCTGAAAACAAAACCAGACACCGTCAGCATTATCACAGCACCACCTCATCAGTAAATATCAACTAGTAACATCAGAACATGTTCCCCCTATTTTTTAATACCAAACAGTGAAATTATACAGGATTTTGTTCAGAGCTTATAGTATTAAAGTATAATCTTGCAACCACAGGGCTTCATTTAGCCACATTACTTTCTAATGAAATTAGACAGTGGTCGTGGTTTCAAGTACAATATCTGAACCATCATGTGTACACTGAATATTATAATGATTTATAAAGTTTATCTGGTCTCTAAATCATGGATAAAAAACACTCCAAACGGTCATATACAAACTGCTGTATCTGTTGCTATGAAAATCAGCAAACTAATATTTGGTTATAATATGCCATGGCATCAAGTATGTTTTCATAGTAAACTAGATGTGACTGTTTTCGGCACGAGCACATCAGAAGCATCCACCATGTCATTTTTCAGCCATTTTGTTTTGATGGATGCATGCCAAAAGTTGATCGCATCAGCCGAAATACCTAGAGAACCACCCTATCAAATTTGGGTGCAATCAAACCAACGGTTCATAAGTTCTCGTTCCAACAATATGTTTTACCATCTTAGAAAAGGCTGGGTGCCGAAAAAATAAAAAATCTACCCCCATTCGAAAAAAATGCCTAAAAAACTTTTTTAAACAAAGAAAGATCACTCCAGAAAAAAATGACCCCCACTATGTCTATTTTTTTCTTTCAAAATAGTGACGGCAGCCATTTTGGTTTTGATGGATTCATCCCTACATTTAATCAGATAATTAGCAATACCTAGAGAGCCAACATATTAAATCTGAATGCAATCCAACCAATGGTTCATAAGCTATGGTGCCCACAATCTTTTTGGGCGGCCATCATGGAAAATGGCTGGTTGTGGCTCATTCCAAAAACGTATATGGGAAGAATTGCCCAGTCACATAGGTCATAATTATGTGAAAAAAAACATAATTAACCAGTTAATATTTTAGTGAGCGCTAAATTGTGTATACCCACCGAGGCGACAGCTGAGAAGGCGGCGGCGGATACGGGAAAAATATTAAATACTATAAGCATCCCGATATTCATCGGAGTTGCTTAATTATTGATGTCAAACTAATTACAGGGAGGTAATAAGATCGATTTTTATTGATATAAAATAATTTAGTGTCTCAGTCATGCACTTCAGCACCATAATGTAGGTGATTGAGGACAACAAGGGAGGGAACTCAAAAATTCCTGATTAAATCCCAAAATATAGGACAACTATTTTCGTTGATCCAATAATAGAACGCCTGTCATTGTCTAGCATAACTGTCATATGGATACAGCAGCCATACACAGGTCCATCCTAGCAAACACTTTGACCCAATGTTGGTTTATTGTTGGGTCAGCGTCTGCGCCGCTGGCCCAACATTAAACCAGCAGAGGATCATAATCCTGTGTTTTCTGTGTGGTATTCGTTTAGTTCGGCAGACTCTCCCATGTTTTGTGTAGCCCTGATCGCCGTGACTGCAGTGCCTGCCATTCTAACATTCTAATGGCGCCTGCTGTTGATGGCAATAAAAAGATGACGACAAGGAAATGACAAAAGAAAAGTCAAATTTGCAGAGGAAGTGAATTACGAACACAGCAAAGGGATTCATAAGAAAAAACAAACGCCCATTACATGGAATGTTTTGTACAAATTATACCTCGGAATCGTGATGAAAGTCAATTTTTACAAGGAAAGTTAGTGCTCGAGTTGTGTTATAGTGTCTTTTTGCGAGGAGAAAACATTGTAGGGAGGAAATAGCTCAGAACAAAGATTATTACCGAAATAGTTTAAATCGAATCCCCCATTATTAGAACCTGTAGCATCTAGTATAAGTCGATGGTTTTAATTTCAATCCATCTTCATATAGTGGTATTATGTCATAAAGCAAAAATGATAAGATTGTGTCATTCCAATTTTTTTATTACGCACGAAATAAATGTAGGCCTTCCTCCGTTGCCATTCATAACCACTACATGTAGTTGTAGATGATATAATTATATGCCAGTCTTACTCAATATACATATAAAAACAGTAGATATCACCACATGGCTATATAAGCAATACTCATTCTCACAATGTATCACTTTCAAATCACGACGAATCACAACATGTAAATGTTCAGTGATATTATTAGCATTAGGCCTACAAACACATTACAAAACACATTACAAACACATGTTTATTTGTATGTTCATGTAGCATATTCACGTTCTTGGTTGAGATGTAGGCCTATGTACAAAATAAAATTATATTCTTATGCTGGATCGTTACTGAGATACATAATATCAACACTCACTCCCTAAAACAAGTTACATAATATGGCTAACTATGGGCCTATACCATTATTAACACTGATTAAAACTGTGTCATATCATATCAATATTGTCGAGAGATACTGGCGATATAGAAGCATTATATTATTATAGCTGATAATTTTGACCAGAAAGATCTTTCAACATGATCAATCCGGAATCTTTCAGGGATGCGTGGTTGCTTTGAAATAACAAGAGCAGTAAGGATCAGGAAGGATCGCTGCGCTTTCCTTCCCTCAGGACTGGGAGTCCTAATACAGTCGTCTGCAAGTTCTGTGAGCCCGTCCACTCCAAAGGCTAATGACGGACGGCACCATAAGAGGGAGGCTTGGAGAGGTGCTCGAGATGACACATCGTCGGGTCAACGCTGGGCCAGCGTCTCCGACGCTGACCCAGGGTTGACCCGGCGATGGGCTGGCCATTATTGTCCGGAGTATAGTCACAAGGAAGGACCGCAGCAATTAGAGAAATGAGCCGCGCCAGCTGAGCGGTGTGCATTTCAAAAAGGACGTGTAACTATTCACTTGTCTAATTAGTATCGTGTGTGTAGGTTTACCATCTAAGGTTCTGTTGTCGAGCGCGCAGACAGAAGAGGAAGAAGGCCTTCACAACGTAAGCAGTCCTACGTCCGCCGCCGCGGCCCGTTAGTCTTGACGACGTCCGGCTTTTCTGAATTAGCCAGAGAATCACAATACAAAGCCTCCACCTGGTCAACGTTCTACCGTAATTGGACGTAGATAGCAGAATAGACGTAGAAGATATACAATCAGTCACCCAGTGTTTGCTTATAAAAATTGGAAAATTCTCTGCAGGCGGTAATGGATTCCCGCTTCCGATTAAAAACATTTTGCTTTGTGTATTTTCAGACGATCAGCTTTAATAGGCACCGGAGGGAGAAGAGGATGTTATAAATACCGCGTAGTTTTGATATGAATTTGACAACTTTCCATGCCAAATTCACAAAATGGCATATTGACATAAAGGTATTTAAAAGACGCATGTATCTTCCAAAAGTTACAGCCAAATTATGGTAGTAGATAACTGTATCATATTTGCCCGATGAGCTGAATATTCAGACGTGCCACAAAAATTATTATTTTTTAACACTCATATTTATATGTAGATCCTAGTTTCGAGATTGCTATTGAAACTGAAAAGAGTGGCCACTTCTATTTTTGTGCCATGCGCATAACGGCAACCAAACGTTCCAGAACTACATATTTACTGAATAAAAAAGGCGGGGCCGTGGTGCAGTGGCTAAAGCTGCCGCTTGGAAAGTCGGAGATCGCGGGTTCGAAACCCACTCTATATGTGCACAAATGTGGCCTTAAAAAAAATGAAATGAATCGGGCTTTAGGCCACCTTTGTGCACATATAGACTAAACTGGGCCAGGAGAACCTCCTGAGGATGGTGAGATGATTGAGATGACACTGTCCTCCAGACACAGGATTCAAAATTCGGGCCCTGGCGGTCTGAGGCCGAGCACGCTACCTCTCGGTCACGGAGGCTCCCCACAATACTAACTTTCACACGTGGATGGGGAAGAAACATTTTTGTTTCTTTCAAACCGCCGAGACCTGGAACCGAACCCCGAACTCTGGCGTGAAAGGCAGCGGTGCTAACCACTACCCTAGGGCCCCCGCCCAATGTGGCCTTAGACCACTTTCATTTCATTTACTGAATAAAAACATTGTAATATTCCTCAACCTGTGACACTGATCGCAGCAAACAAGAGACGT
This sequence comes from Flabesymbios commensalis, assembly GCA_964017125.1. NCBI lineage: Eukaryota > Metazoa > Annelida > Polychaeta > Terebellida > Flabelligeridae > Flabesymbios > Flabesymbios commensalis. Next base: position 87,506,244 of record OZ024902.1, read on the forward strand.
TGACTGAATGTCGTTTTACTGATGGGTCAGTCATTGGTTGTGACTAACCCTTTAAGCCCCATTGCCATATTTATGCACCACATGGCATATTTAGAATTAAATAGAAATGATTTATCTGTCTAATCTAACACATGAAGCAGCTCGGAGCTTTTATTTGACATATTATACTTGGCTGATGAAATTCAATTCGCACAATTTCACTCACATTGAGATGTGAATTGTGCACAAGGTTGATTAAATGTTGGGCCAACGTCTCCGACGTTGGCCCAACATTTAACCAAAACGGGTTCGCATCAACCTCAATGTGAAGGGAAATAGCAGTATATAAATAGCCGGGGACATGTTACAAGAGAAAAGTCCACAAACGTTAGCGAGAAAAAACTTTAAGTGACTGATAATTCCAATTTTACCAGATCAAAGCCTGGCTTTACCAACGGACTTTAGGTCAAAAGTTTATCTTAAATATAAACATGTGACCTAGTCTCAAGCAGTCAGTGAGCTTAATGTTGCCTCGAGGTTTAGACCTAAAAGTTTAGTCCGTTGGTGACCCAGATGTCAAGGGGTTAATATGCGACTCTCAGCGCCAGGATAATATAAAATAGATTGCTTTATCAATTTGGAGATATCATTAGCCTTCACTCAAGGTCCCGCACCCCTTCAACCCGGAGGCGAAAATGTAGGTACCCCGTTTTCTAAAACCACGCCGAAGGACAAATTGTGGAAGTATTTTTAATAGGTGGTAATTTATTATAATCGATAATGTTTTTGTCAAGGCCGAAGTTGTGTGACATACTTCAGGAAGATAGGAATTGCTGACACAGCGAAAACGAGACGTTTACAGAGTGTTTGTTTCATGTTGTATCACCGTCTGTGACGTTGACCCAGCACGACGCCAACAGTGTGTGATGTGTCGTGGGAGTTCCCTGCAGCCGTGGAGAACGTGTGACCATTAGATTGGTAGTCTGTCCACGTACGGGAGTCTAGAAATTACAAGATATTGAGCCATTGCCGGTTTAATGTTGGCTCGGCGTCGCAGACGCCTGGCCAGCATATTAAACCAGCATTGGATCAACGTCTTGTGTCCACCGGGCATGCTGCCGTCTCTGGACTGTCAGGTCTAGTTAGCCGCTGTGACCATGAGCCGGGGCGAATTATTAGCCAGACGGCTGGCCTATCACAATGCAGGTAACACTTGCATGGCACAGTGACAATTCTGTGCCGCAGACCTTGATAGGCCGGACGTGACGGAATGAATGAGGCTGATCTGAAGGCGAGGCGATGAGAGAGAGAAATACCAGTGCTGTAATGAATGGCTAGACTGATCCAGAATGCATGAGAAATTGTGAAAGGAGCGTGTCGCTGACACCACATGAACCAGGCTGTAAGCAATTAGCCATACCTGTTCTGATGTGTTTACAGTAGGCAGATATAGCGGATAAACATCATACAATTCATAAATCAGACCGATATGTCGGACCAACATTACAAATAGAGCTTATTAAAAGTATTAGGGCATAGGCTACTTATTTGTTAAATTAACATTTCTTCCTAAATCGTCCCAATAGATTGATTATCAGAATGTAGGTCAAGTAATAATAAATCATAGTTGACATATAGGCTACGGACATAATCATGATATTAGGCTACCATAAAGGCTATTAGGCTACAATACAGATAACAGCTATTAACAAAATGGTAGTGAGAATACTGCAGTTGCTCAATATGAGGAATCTTCGGGAAACACAGCATATCACCAGCAAACACAAAACCTTTGTATAACTATTGTACACCGTCGGCCCAACGTCTTCGACGTTGGTCCAACATTGTACAAATTTTATAAAAATGCTTTGTGTTTACTGGGAATTGTCTTTGCCGTCGAATGAAACCAGGTGATAACAGATGTAATGACGATAAACAACGAAGCGCAAGAGAAGACCGGTGGAGTATTGTGTTGATGTGTCATGGGAGATTTCCGTTGCGTGTTGAGGTGTTCTTTGTCCAATTATCCAGTAAATACGAGACATATTATGTTGGTGTAATAACGAGCCAGTATCGCCGACGCTGGCCCAACATTACACCAGTATAGGGTCGATGTGCTCACTGATGTAGACATATTTTATAAGCTCTTCTCTGCAGGACAAAACTGCGAACAACTGCTCTGCTCTACAAAGCCTAAAGGCAGTATCTGTTTACTTGTAAAGTAGGCAGATATTGCCTTTTGGCTATGCACGGCAGTGCTGCCTTCTTGTCTTTTTACCTCATAGTAGCTGAGGGTGATATTCATTGTAATGCATAAACAGATAAAAGTGAAGACTGGCGTCATTCAGCCACTTAAAGCAAAAACTCACCTTCCGCCTGCAGTATATCACAGCAAGATGCCGACTGAAAACGCTCATCTATGGCAGACGTAACAATTTTTAAGGATTTTTGCTGAATTATTAAAAATCAGCCAAATCTGACCCTCACTCGGCGATTTAGAATCTATTCCTTTTGAAATTTGACATTATTTTGTAAATTCAAAAAGGATGCACATCTATCCCACCGGAAGACAAACAGCAGTTTAAGCAGAGCATAGATATGATCAGAGTAAGCTAAATAGTACAGAACCTGTCGAGTCATCTTGAAAAAAACTGACTAATCCGTCATGCAAAGCCAAAAGGAAGTAGCTTCTCACTTATCAAGTAAGCAGTTACTGCATTTTGGTTTTGCATAGCAGTAATGGTCTGTGTGTGTGGGATAAGTATCCGCGGATATGCATGCAGGAAAATCCGTGATTACGTAGTTCTTTTCATTCAAACAAGTGAAATGCCCGTAGATAGGCTTATTACCCGTCAAGGAACAATTGTGTTTTTACTCCATCCCACGTGTTTTAGGATCTCTATAGAATAAGTGTAGGTGGAAATATAAATACATCGCCCTCGAAAAATATGAATCCACCACACGCATTATACATAATGCAGTTGCAAATAGCCTGTGATCAATCTTGACTTACTCTGTGAATTATGAATAGATTTGCCTGAAATTTGGCAACAGTGTGGAGCTGGTATCCGTTAATATCATTGTGCAAGCAAATCTTGGAAAAGTATCCATTTTTCTCAAAATATAGGTCAACAAAAAAAGGTAGTAAAAACATAATTTTTTAATTATCTTTTTGAAAATTCTGTAGGGATGGCATCCTGGTGGAAATGTAGAAATAATATGTGAAACTCTCAAACAATCCTCCTGAGTAAAATTGACTAACAAAAATGGCAATAAAATGTTTTTGACACTTTATTATCATCCACTTTAGGAATAATCACTATTTATTTTGAATATTGTTTTCAAACCACTGTCGCACTGTCAAAAATGTCTTAATTATTCTTAAATTTGCCAGTGAATAAAATAATTTACTGAACATTTAATATTTGGTTGAATATCCTCTTTTCCTCATTAAGGCGGCGACGCGACGGGTCATTCCGTCATATAGTCGCTCCAGGGAATCCTTTGTATATTTCATTCCACATCTAGCTTGTTGGAGGGTTGTGACTGAGTTCTCTTATCACATGAGCCAAGATAGGCTCCATAAGATTAATATCTGGTCTAGTAACTTGGAGGCTAGTGAATAACCTGGATGTCCTGGTTCTCAAACCACTGTGTGATAGCTGCTTCTCTGTGAGTAATTGTGACACGGGGTGCTCGCTACCAGGCTTATCTTTAAAATATCCCGTTTGTCTGTATAGTGTTTTACATTTTTTGGAAGAGCCTCCCTGCTGCAACCGAGGACTATCCTGATATGTCTTTGACAGTAACCGGCATTAGCTAAGGCTATAGATTGTGCGATTTCCTCACTGGACAAGGTACGTCCAATGCCCATGACCTCAGACTTGTTTGTGACTGAGCGTTGGTGGTGTTGTACACATACTACATATTGCGAAATGTGATAAAAGAAACGGGATGAACACATGAAAAAATGTGCCCTGATGTGATACATAGTGTTTTTATTCGAGCAGCGTTGATCATCGAGAAGTATTTTCGATTCTCCCAACACATGTGTTTAATCACTTACTTTCACTATGGGCTAAACGTGTATGGATTCAAGTCGTGATAATTTCGCAAAGAATGTCAAAATAAATACTTTCTGAAAGCTTAATAGATCACCAATACAAGACACTTGATAAAAAAATTATAATGAGTGACCATTATTGAAAACGAGGGCGGTGTATCATTTCATCTGACGTATAGTGTCCTCTAATGTTGGTATTATGCGAGCTAATTCGGTGAATATAACGATCTAATTTCCAAGCTGTGAGCGGCCACATAAAGGCCCTACCCATCGGGTCCACGACGTTGTTGTGGCGTTGAATCAACGTCAATGACGTCGTGTGCCCAACGTCGTGGTCCCGGTGGGTAGTTCATGTATCTGTTTAACCCTTGCGATAATAAACGCAACAGCTGCATACTTTCTTATTAAACTCCTAATATTTATTGGTGGTTCATTAATGACTGAGATAAGCGAACATAGTTTGAGACGGATTCCACACTGAACAGTCAGTTAACATGGTTATTACAGAGTTTGAGTGTCAGAATTGTTCGTGTAAATCATACGATAAATCGTAGGCAATTCTGATGCACCCAAGATAGAACACGGACACAACGCAAGAAAATGTTTAAATGTGCATATACATGCTAAACTGGACCAGGATAATATCCCGAAGATCAGACGACAGCCCTCCAGACACAGGATTTAAAATTATAGCGCTGAAGTTCTGAGGCCGAGCACACTAAGTCTCGGTCACGAGGCTCCTCACGATACGGAATCTTTACAAAACGGGGAAAAACACATTTTGTTTCCTACAAACCTGAATACTAGAGCAATGCTTTTTCAATACAGACGACGGCTTCAGCCACCGCACCAGATTACAAATTTTATTTAAAGCCATTTTGATGCAACTATATCCAATATTTATCTTTTATATGACAATCGTGATAGAATGGGAGCGCTTGAGTAACTGTTGACATAATAAATCATATATTTTGTGTTATATGTTTACACACACACACACATAATATCGGCAATTGTATACTTTACACCCTCTATTATCTATGCTACATACATTGCTACAACAAACAAAATAAATTTGCAAATGGCCTGATTTTCCGTGAGAAAATAGCGATGATTTTATCTCTAATCTCCCATGCCAACTGATATAATGTAGTGTCGCATGTTCGTGAGCTAGAAGGCTTCCCGTCTAATATAATGTAGTCGATGGAGAATGTAGGGCTGAACTGAATCACATCTAATCCAGAGTAATGTAATGTGGAAGTGGCTATTATCTGATTACATGTCTGGTAAGTAACAGACGTTGAATTTCCGCATTATGACAAACGTTGATCTGGCTATGAGCACCTGATCCCGCTACTCTGTACAGTAACCCCCGGGCTGCTCCAAGCAAACACCATACATAGAACAAATATTAGCTTAATGTTGGGCCAACGTCGTGGACGGTGGGCCAACATTGAGCTAACATTGGCTCAATGTTTTGAATTTACTTGAGTGGGCCTTTTAGCGGTGCCCCGGATAACTTAATGAACATACAGCAGGGAATGCAATGTAATGATCAGCTTGTACACACAATCATATCGCCCCCTTAGATATGAAAGGGTAAATCCGCCACTTTGTAAAGTGGACGATTCACTCTTTTATATTCAAGGTGGCGATATATTCAGAATAAGGATATTTTAATGTCATAACATCATCCCATTGTGCAAGACCTCCATGGCTAATATTGCAGCTAATTGATTACAACGCAGCCGACACAAGACGTTGAATCTATGACGTTTGACCAACGTTAAACGTTGGTCATTGATTCAATGTCTTGTGTCTGCTGCATAGGAATACACAAAAATTTTAAAGTGAATTGAGAAAACAAATTTTTGAATTCAGAGTATTATTACGCAATCAATTGAATTCAATACTGTCAAGCACGAACAGTAAAGGAAGCCTGAATTACAAATGTACATCCAGCGCAGTAGCAGACATGGCTTCATATTTAACTTGAGAATTCACCTTGGGAATTAGGATGTTATAATTAGATCGGAACGTGAAGTCCTAATCTGTTACAACATGGTTCCCAGCTGACCTGTGGTCAAGACAAACCACAAAATATGGGATGTCTCTTTCCCTGAGGCCTGCCACAAAATGTGTCAAGCTTGACCATGGTTGACAGGCCTCCCTTGAGAGCGCATCCAGTAATATATCAATGGCAGGATATTCCGATGACTCCCAAGGCCACCACTTACTTACAGAGACGACACACAAATTATATACGGCCGGGCAAAGCCAAAAGGTAGTATCGGCTGATTTTACAAGTCAGCAGATACTGCCTTTTGGCTTTGCATAGCAGTATACGTGCTGGTCCGACGATTCAAACGCTGCTCATTTTACCAGTTTGTGCCAATGTTTTGAGGTGCTTCACTGCCGTACATAGCAGGCATAAGACGTTGAGTCAGTGTTGTTTTAATGTTGGACCAGCGTCGCAGACGATGGTCCGGCATTCAAAATACATTGTTTCAGAGCCCAGTGTTTGCTGAATGATGACCACAATGACTATGATGATCAAGACAGCAGATCATGGTAGACATTGAAGTAGGCCCATATTCATTATACGATGTTATGTTTTGTCATATATCAGGTTCTTGTCGCAAATATTATCACTTTGTGTGAAATGCATTTTTTTCAAATAGTAGGCTATAAATATTTAGAATGGCCCGCTTTGCATCGCTTTATACTAATTTCCACACCATTTCGCGACCGTCCACTCTATACCCCAATCTGAATGTAACAGAGTTATAGGCCTATAATCTCAGCTTCCCTAGCAAGGCTTGGCTTCTCGAGGTCGCAGAATTTTAAGGTCTGCAATGAAGATGTATAGTTCGGGCGTGTGAGGTATAGTCTGGGAGCTCCCAGATGGCACCTGGGGTATAATGAGGGAGATACCAGACTATACATCAAGGTGTAATCCAGAAAATACCCTGGAATAATTCAGAATATACCCGGTTATAGTTTAGAGAGGGATTGCACCAGCTTTAAGAATAAGACATTTATTTTTCAAATAAAATCACGTGTTATTTTGACAGGTCTGGACATATTATTGTCAAGCAACGAGAATGGAAAGTAATGGTAGTAGGAGATCTGTATCAGTAAACCAGTCTTTTTATTACTTGTATGATATTATCGTTGACACTAAACCAGCCAATGTTATTCAGCCAATGATATTATCTGCTTTAATAAGGTGATGGGACTTGGCCAGTCCCATCTTTATAACCAAGGACACTAAATGTACTTTTCTTGATATAAATATAACATGACAAGCGATTCCCTCTCCTATTGTTGGATCAGCCCTAGTGAAAGAGCACACCGGGCTATGGACACAGGGACACGAAATCCCCTGTTGAAGTGAAACAGTCTTGCATAGTCAAAAGAGTCATATGACTATACAGGGCTGTTTCACTTCAACAGGGGGTCTCGTGTCCCTGTGACCGTCACCACTGGCTAGTTCTGCACCAATGGTCAGTTAGTATTATTAATATCATGTTTTACACTTAATAAATATTATTGTTTCACTATTGTTGTTATTTTATTATGCATGAATATAACTTTTACACATTGGCCATATAAACAAATAGAGGCTTCCCAAAATGTTTATATATGATGCGTACATCGTTTATCATATACTAGTACATAGAAGACCTTTCCCAATACTTTCTATGTATACCGCAGTCAACTGCTAAATCATTCTTCTGGAAGAACATACGATTGCATAGGAGTGTAAGTGTTGTTGATATAGTAGTGTACACGCACCTTTTGTACAGTTGTGTATCTGTCCTATCCATTCTGTACCTTTACACACCAGGTGCCAGGTCTCGTCTGTGTAGTTACACTTCACCACCAGTGTCTCCCCCAGCCTGGTCATTAACGAATATTCCTGCGGCGCCGGATCAGGACAACCCGTAGCTGGCAAACACACAACAGCAAAAATAAGATTCATCGTCATCATTAAATACAATTTATGGAAGAAAACACAATTATGCTACGTGACGGCGGAGTTATTTACATTACTCGAGTTGTCAGTCCTGAAATGCAATCAGAGAAAGTGGCGGTGGAGTTGGTAATTGAAGATACAATGACAGTGTCTTCATTTCAAAGAAATACATCAGTATATAAGTATGCGTTCCATATTAATTTTATTTTCAAAAAATTTCTCAGATTTGTATGGCGCATGCGATGCACATCAAAAAAAACATTTAATTTATGCTTCGTTCGGGTGTACATATATTTATTAAATAGCATCTTCAGACCAATAACTGGTTCTTAATAAATTTATTTTATCTGTTCAGGTTTGCAAAGGACATTTATCATTAACAAAAGTAGCTTTTATTTTTTAGGTAATCACATGTGCATTTTGACAAAATTACACAACAACTTTATTGTTTATTAATTTGTTAAGACGTTTTCCAAACATACATAATACATTGCAGATTTTGTCTAATTCAACATATATAATTGATTTGAAAGACTTGAAAGACGATCCGCTTAGATATATTGAAACACTTTAACCTATAACTGCGTGTGGGTTCTCGGTCTGTGATGGTTAATGATCCCGGTCAATTAGGGTAGCAATGGACACGAGGCCCTGAGGACGGGGGCGGGATCAGAGACGTGATCCAGGCAGGGCACGGACGCGGCGAGCCTGGACCCCGCCGGGCCGTCACAGTGCGTGACAGCGGGTGGCGCGGCAGAAGACGGCGGCAGAAGACGGCGGCCCGGCGTCGCTCGGCTCCGGGCCGCCGTCGTTTTCTGCTTGCAGGATTGGCTGTGACCTCGCGAGAGAAGCGCGGAAAGTCAAGGGCGCTGCTTGTATCCTTTCCCGGCGCTCGGGGCCGCGCCTGGAAGCATTTCAAGCTGGGTGGTGGCGCGCGGGGATCGGCCGGGGATAGCGCCTGTAAACCTGCTAAATGTCAGGGAAAAATCACAACTTGGACCTTTGCCTCGGCAGCTGCCACTATAATGTGATTATTATATCACGCCGGTTTTGTTACCTGTCAGCCGGTTCACTTTCTGTGTCAAAAATCATCATATGACAAACTGAAAAGGTCGCGGTTTTCAGCGCTCTCCCGACTCGTGATATTCCCCGGCGCTGACACGCATTGCTTTCTTCGTAAGCTTTTACTTCTGACTAATAGGATTTGACATATGCAATCTGATATGTAATGCAGATTTAAATTTTATAAGCGCCGTTTTTGTCATTGCCAGGGTTTTGTCTACACAATAATACGAGCGGCAGGCCTTGAAATTGAAATCAAAGTATTTAATACTTATCTAACAATGATTTTCTCAAGTACATGCATCATTACTTTAATACATTTTACTAAGTAATCTCTCCTTAGCATGCGTAATATTAGTCATGATTCAGTGGCGAAGTAAATATTGTACACTTTCCAAAAAAAATAGGATACACGTTTGGAATTTTACCATGAAGAACGTCTGATTATTAACCATGTTAACGATGAAATTAGTTTCACGTACGTCATATTATTATATTCTGTACTGGGAACATATTTATTGTAGTGCATTCATAAGATTAGCATAGTTACCAGCTTCAGGTCATCGTGACCTGTGGCTCTGGAGAGTGGCCCCAGAGTAAGTGGCCGTCTTCGTAACAATAGAGCAAAAGACGTAGTCTAATTGTAAATGTGGACAAGATTTCGCACTATATGCACCATTGAATTAGCCGTATCGACGACACCTTGTGACCATCTATGCGACAGACTGGAGAGGTCAACAGACAAATCATATTTTAAATCTATTTTTTAGTAACCCTATAGCTATCAGTAACTGTATATATAGGCCTACATTGTATGATAACTTTATAGTGTTTATGTGTCTTTGTGGATGCAGTGGCACCTCAGAGAAGGATTTGGTGTTTGGTATTAGCACTATAGCCGAACTATTTTTTCTGAACAGGATGGAGGACATGAACCGTACACCGTACATAGCATGCCTAATCTTGTCAATCCCTTAGTGTCATATAGACTACCTTAAAAACGAAACACTAGAGCAATATTTGGTCCAACCATCCATTGCTGCATGGATTGATCACTGGATGCTATATATATAACCTCCTTGATTTAATGTCGCGTCAGTCACTCATGACATAACCATTATTCAAATAACAACAAAATGACGAGTGGTGATAAGCTGTTCTCGTCACGTGACAGACTGATCAAGGGTGGGCTACTACACTTGGTCTAAATGTTCTATTTTGAAAAATATAGTCGAAGTGTCCACGCGTGGTGGGTAGGCCTACATATCAATGAACATTAGTTGATCCCAGCAAGTACCAGAGGCCCATCCCACCAAGATTGCTACAATTAATATCATCTGAACTTCCTCTCATTTCCATTAGAAAAGTTAAGATAAATTTTACTTTTTCTAATGGAAACGAGAGAAAGTTAAGATAATCCTAATTCTTAGGATTTTTAGTGGGATGGACACCGGATCTGACCCCCCTCTAAGATAATATTAAGATTGGACTTATCCCAACTCTTATTTCCATAAGAAAAGTTAACCTTTACAACGCTGAATTATTTTGTCTAAAACATGGGGACCAAAGGGTTTTTCTCAATTTGAAATCATCATAGCTGTTTTAGCTGGCTATTTCTGATTTATTTAAATACTTAAGTTATGGGTCTACGACCATTAGAAATATTGTAATTCTTTCAGCTCGGGAACCATTTTTATACGTCAGAATCTGACGTCTGTAGACGTCATATTCTGACGTATAAAGACGGTCCGCGCACTGAAAGGGTTAACATAAATCCCAATTTTTGCATTGGAAATCCTCTTAACATAGATTCTTAATATTTTAAGTGGGATGTGCCACTGGACTGGAGGACAGGTTGTGATCAGGACGTCGATTGTCATGACCAAGTCTGATGTCACTGGCCTAACCAGGAGTCAACCTACCACGCCCATGACCCAACGCAGAAGACAATCAAATCAGAACGACCTTGTGTGCATGATCAAAAGGATTAACACTCGATTCACCCGGATAGGGGTTGCTCATGGTGGATAAAAGTATTAAAGCGGTACACATTCGTTCTGCCAGACTTCTATATGTCGTATTTCCCTGTATGCATAACGGCCATCATTTGGGGATAATTTCCCAGCCTTCAGCTGTCTATACAAAACGAGTGCAATATTGCAGAGTCTCACATTTGCCATGTCATCGCTCACTGGGAAATACATGAAATGTCGGGTGTGCCAGTGATATGTTTTTTCCCAATTTTGACATTAACAGAACATGTCTAAGGGTTAACATGGTCAAGTGAAATAAAAAATATCGCCTGAGGTCATGGTCAGTCACATAGGGCTGAACTATATATGGCGCAGATTTAACCCGATGCCGAAACCAAGTCCATAGAAGCTAAACGTCCCTCTATATTCTTGTGAAAACCAGGGAGGTGGATGGAGAAACTCGACCCTTGGCAGAGCGCTATTGATGCCGCAAGACAAAGTCTTGTATATAGTGATGGAGATGAAGGTCAGAGATTGTGGAGATGCTTATCCTCTGTCCTGGTCCTCACTAATTAGTCTAATGATCATCACAGCAGACAGAGTAGTCAACGTCCACAGGAAAGAGGTATCACTCAACAATTAATGCCAACAGCCTGGTTTACGTATTCGCGAAAGCAAAAGATGAAAATCCTTAACAAGCGTATAATTATCAGAGGATAAAATCCACATTTTCTGTTAGGGCTTGTTGACCGATATTGGCTAAATGTTAGTCCACAGCCTGCACACAGACTGCGACGTTCGCCTTACATTAAAACAACATTGGGTGAACATTTTTTGTTTGCATCTATTGGTAATTGTGGTGTTTTTGAAGGTTCCGTGCTTGACTTCAGACAAACGAGCCGGGTTTTTATCCTGTGTCTGAAGGGGTATGTCGGTGTCTGATTTCTCCGGATGTCCATGGTTAATATAGGGCCTAATATGAGTCTGCACAAAATGGCAATATTTATAAACAGTAATTCGTTGATTGTTTTCGTGTGATTATAAGAATGCATTTTTAGGAATCACATCCACTGACACTTTTATACTACAAAAAAATATGTTTTTTCCAGTTGATCAGTGACATTAATAATCAATCATAAAATAAAAATAAAGAGCTCTTGTAAATATCGGACTCGCTTCCTTGATTTATGCCCTGGCTAACTGAAATTAGAGGCATACGGTAGACTCCAGCTGCACGTCTCATTAGAGGAACCACAGTCCACATGTCTGGTCAGTGAGGCTGACCCCCTCCTCTCAGACAGGAGGGGGCGCAGGACACTCATTATCCCAAGCTCAGGCCCAACTGACAGGGTGGCCATTTTGGTGGATGTTGCAGTAATTTAATTAAGTATCTTTATTCATAAAATCATCATTTTCGTATCCGGTTGTTGATATTTCACTTTAATATTTGTGTCAATCGGTTGTTCTTTTCACGTCAGACATATTATTTTCGTCAATCTGTTATTATTTCACTTAAATTTGTTGATCCTAACCTTGATCATTTTTGTCATGATGCAGGTCTCTTTCCTCAGTCATTTTCGTCAAACCGCTGTTCTTTTCGATTCATTTTTGTAGCGATCAAGAACTTTCCGAGAATAACTTTACTGAAATGACTTTTCTTAGCTCCCTCATGCTGGCAAACAGATATTATTTAGTTCAGGAAGCATGGGACTAAAATGGTGGCTCATGGGTGCGAGCACGAGCCATAGACCCGATGACGGGTAATGTTGGGCCGACGTCGGCCCAACATCAACCCGTCATTGGGTCAATGTCTCGTGTTAGGCTGGGTAAATGAAGGTCTGTGCAGGTGATGAGCTGCGCTGTTTCCCGCGGACCACTGCATTTTGGTTGTGATATGAGATGAGGGGTTCCGAGCAGGGCACAATGAATTCACGTGTAGGCTAATGAAGTAAGTGACCCTGATCACTGTCAGAAAACCGGAATCAGTCTCACTTACAGCCCACTCGTTAGGTGTCTCCCTCAACCCATTTTATATTCGGCCATTCTGAGGTTGAGACCGGAACCATATTTGTAGCTCACCATTCATTGAAAATAAACAATAAAGTTTTGTATTTCATAAATAGTTCAGCGGAATAAACAATAGCTTCAATTTATCCAACGTTGAAATTAAAATAAAGTGCATAATACAGCTAGTATTTTGCATTTCTGCTCTGACGTTTTTATGTAATTTGGTCCAATGAGCAGTGATAGCTCGCAATTTCACGCATACTTGTATTTTTTATATTATTGATCTCTGATTCTCGGGGAACAGATTTGTCTCCAATTGACCTTTTTTATCCATGTTATATCAGTTGTTACCATAATTGTTTGATATTTCATAAAGACGTCCCCTGGAGCTAAAATGTCTTACCTGTCACTCAGATGAGTGGCTCTCAGATGAGTGCCTCTCTGTCACTCAGATGAGTGGCAGATAAGACACTTTAGCTCGGATTGGATTCTATGTGGATCAGTCTAGCACACCAGCAAACACAAAACATTTGTATAATATTTATACAATGTTGGACCAACGTCGAAGACGTTGGGCCGTCGTTGTATAAATGTTATACAAATGTTTTGTGTTTGCTGGGATATTATTCCATGCTAACTTTTTATCAGAGATGTAAATTATCCAGGGTGCTAATAATGAGCTTCGATTGATGGGAAAAGTGTTGCATTCTGTTGTCATTAATAATTACAGAGACACACATGTTAAGGTGGAATTACTAAACAGCTAATATGATTGTTTCTCATCAAATTAAATAAACCTTCTAAGTGCCTGGTAATCCCTGATTAGTCAACGCATAGTTTTCCATAACCGTTTAAACCCTCACGATGTATTATCACGATGCATCACCATTTTGCATCTCTGAAGAATGATTTAATTTCCTTAAACCTGGGGGGTTTAAACCAATTTTTTATTGGAACTGTTTTAATAATAACAACAATTTATTGTTTTTAATTTGCAACCCACTTCAAGTCATCTTCATCCACTACAAGTCGAGACTTGCGACAGCAATCCGCGGCTTGTAGTGGGTGAAGATGACAATGCTAAATTCAGGCTTGAAAAGGTTAATAAAAACAGACACAATTAATCAAGGTGCACATTTAACGTGCTTAAAGCCTTGAGAGATTCGATGTTTTTTAAATTACCATCACATTTAACCAAAGATCAAGGTTCAATTATCTCTATAATTCAACATAATTGCAACATGTTCAGTGGGTATCAATTGACTTGTTATAAAACAAATTGTTCAAAGTAATCACTGATAATGTGTTCACGGTTTTGTTTTCACGAAATACGTCAATAAGTACACAGGCATATCCATTGAGCATTCGTAAATGCGTTTGATCAATATACGTATCCTGGTGATCGACCAGATATGTGTGCTATTTTGGGTGGTGTTTTAGTTCCTTGCTCTCTTCTTGGTACATGCATATCTACAGATAAAGGCATCTTCAATTGCAGATCATATTCATTTATTTAGTTATGGTTGTATTGTCTGATTCATCAACTACTTACTACTAAAATGAATGATAAACGTACACTCTAAGACAAATAGGTATCGGTACTTACAGGTATGTGTTGTCTGGTATTATCATGATGTAATTTCATGATAAAAGAAAAAAAAATCATGTAATACAAAAAACCCTCAAGAACCCTTTCTTCTACAAGTGTAACAAGCTACTAAACAATTCTGCAAACTTTAATGACAATTAGCAACGACGTAATGGAGTCGCCATGGCCTACCCTGCTCTGCCAAAAGGCAGTATCTGCTTACTGAAGTAAGCAGATACTCCCTTTTGGCTTTGCAGGACATTATAGTAGTAGGCTAAATGTCTCATACATTTCTAACAAGAGAGAGAGAGAGAGAGAGAGAGAGAGAGAGAGAGAGAGAGAGAGAGAGAGAGAGAGAGAGAGAGAGAGAGAGAGAGAGAGAGAGAGGATATGTTCATACCTTGGTACTTGAGCATGAAGTTCCTCTGGTGAAGCTGTTCACTCACGTTCACCACGGTGATGTGTACGTAGTTGGAAGTTGAAGTGTACACTTTCTGGCCTCTTCTCTCGTTTCCACATACACGTATGTATTCTAGATGTGTATCGTCCATCACCATGGCGTATATGGGGCACTTTGGTTGCTGACTGTTGGGACTGTTGGAGAACCCTGGGTGATGTCTCTGCCTGGTGGTGTGCTCAGTGTAGTCATACAGATGGAGGGTGACTCTCTGGCCTGGCTGTAAAGACACTTCCCATGGACACTTCAGACCACCGACACCATAACGCTGAGTGGTGCTAGACGCCAGGTATCCTGAGGGTCCGTACATTCTTCTGGAGTGACAACCAGGTATTTGTTGTCCCAAGCCATCTGCTTTTGTTCCTCCAACCATGGGGGACACTACAAAAAATGATTATTGTCATAAAACCTAATGAAATAGATGGACACGTACTACATGATTAATCACGTTTATGGTGATAAATGTGGGGCGACTTTATTTATTTTAAATTGATTTATTGATTGATTGATTACGTACATTGTTTTTTAGAAAAATTGATAAATGTGTGTATTTCACAAAAATCAATTCTAATTACTTTGACTTTGCGGCAGTCTTTGATCTGTTCTCACCAAAGAAAGGTGAGCATACACGGAGTATTGATTACTGTTAGTCAATAAACAGAGCCTATACTTACAGGATATGATTGTTACATCCTGTATATATACTGCATGGACGTACACTAGTATCATAAGTATGATTACCCCTTTAAGCCCTCACGATGCATTAAAGCATCATTTCGCACCTCTGAAAAATGACTTAATTACCTGAAACCTAGTGGTTTTAAAACGAAAATTTTCATAGAACTGTTTTAAAAGTAACAGTATATTCTCTCCTTGGCCACCCACTTCAAGTCATTTTCATCATACAAGTCGGGAATCGCGACAGCAATTCGCGGCTTGTAGTGGATGAAGATGACAATGGGAAATTCAGGCTTGAAATGATTAACCGTTAGGAACGACTATAGCCGTTTTTAAGCCGTTTTATTAGCCATTTAACATGTTTAAATCGTAGTTATTGGGAACAAAGTGTGTGTTCAAGAGCATCTAGATTTGCAAATGTTTTGTCCCAAATTAAGCAAATATGAGTAATTTTCAACCACTTGAAGTACTTGGTCTCGGTAGCGAGACACACCTTCAAGTGGGTGACAATTTAAATTATTTAATTTAGCGCTTTATTGGTTGAAGGTGTGTCACAGAATGGATATACAATAAAGACCATCTCCATGGTAGCCTGTCTGTATGGTCGCAGTATGATCCAAATAGGAGATTACTTCATTACTTGGTAAAATGTGGAGTATGTAATTAAATATTCAAGAGATTGAACATGTTTAAAGCCAACAAGTGTACTTAGTTCTAGTTGTTTACACTACTAGAACGTCACATATGATAGCGCATTGTGACGAACATCCACAAATTAAGTTAATATCTCTTTGATTTGCTCCTGGTCATTATTGGAAAAAAATGTCATTTCACATTAATTATTGTCTTCCTTGAAATCAAGACTCAAAACATGAGACGTTTCCTGATGTAACTGGCGACCATTAAGGACGATCAGACGCTGCGTTTATGGCCCATCATATTACGTGGCCGCACCCAATCCAAAAAAGATTGTACTTTGAGAGATCTGCACGATTAGCCGGTGGTCAGCGGGGAGCCAAAAGCCAACGAGGAGCCGAGAGCCGCCTGGTACAAAGAGCGAGCCAGCGGGTGATCCCGGCTACATCCATTAGGGATTGGCAATACCCGGATCAGGAAGCGCCACTTTCACCTGTTTCTCTTACAGGTTCCGGTACACGGCAGCTTAATCAAAGTACAGCCGGCCGGGCGGTCTCCTTCTACCTGACTAACTAGGCTACACCTGGACAGCTCAAAGACCAAGGATGGCTTATTGGCGGAACGACGGCTTATTGGCGGAACGATGGATTATTGGCGGACCAACATCTGCGACGTTGGTCTGCCAATGAGCCGTCGTTTCGCCGACACCATGGTGACATCCCTGCCCACGTGGGATCAGGTCTGTGTGGTAACGATCCTGGACAACGGACACAGTCTCCACATCAAAGATCCTAATCGGATCCGTGGACCCAACGGCGGCTTTGATCCGCGGCTCTGGCATTGTATTTTCAAGACTTCGAAGCTGGATGAAAGCGATCCACAATAAAAAAGTTTTCCCCGATCATGCAGTTAAGTTCAGAGAGACTGCTTGGAAAGTTAGGCGAGGGACATTAGATCCTGACATTCGATCCACTGCTTTGTCATAACGAATGAGAGGATAATGAGAAGGCTTGCAACGATAATTTTATGAAAATAATGTTTAATTAATGAAACGACGATTTAAGGCTGCAGGCAATTACTGGGTATATTTTAACGCTTCGCGTTGTGATTTTGTATGAAGTAGAAAGTCACTTATGAAATGGAAGGCAACTTTATAAGATATCTTGATCGCAGGCTGAGCATCATCCCTTCTCTCAGGTTGTATAGTTCTAGAGTAACAATTGAAAGGTCAACTCCAATGCGTCTAAAATATCAACCAAATGTCGACGTTTTTACTGTGCACGACACGAGAGGCGGTTCTGTGCATGTGGAAACCCGCACCTCTTATCGGTCAGGTCTATGAGCGGTGTTTCTCATAAGATGTTGAATCGCGAAAAAACGCAGTCAGTTAGACAATATTGACAATGGCTTTGTACTTTGTCAATATCAAAAGTGCATGCTGCCACAATACGCGACCTTTGAACCGTCCGATAGCGGTCGCGATTGTGGTGAATTATTTACAACTCGGAAGAAACGGTCGCTTGGCACCTCTGAAGAGCAGAAGATGCTGCCGTGGATATTAGTGGATGTGTCCCTCTCGCCCGCTGTGTTGTTGGATCCATGACGCAGCAGGACTCTCATTCCCTGTCTGTGTGTCTGAGGCTTTATTACGTGATACACAAGTAAAAATCCTTTTGCTTTCAAGCAGTGCGCACGGCCGCGGCATCATTTCATATCCCCGATCAAAGGGGGTCCGCCACAAGCCTTTACTTAGATTCATCACAGTCAGACAGCGGCGCAGCCAGACAAACACGAGGCCCCGGCCACGTGTTGGATTAATGTTGGGTCAGCGTCGCAGACGCTGACCCAACATTAAGCCAACACGCGGACAATATATGTGGGGTGCTACGAGAGAACACCTCGCCGTAATATCAATGCATGTCCGCTCTGTGATCTGAGAAGGGTGTGCCACTGCAGGATCTGGCAGAAGACGCTGCACTGGGCCAGCGGCATGCGCTATACTGGTGCATCGCTCGACCGGCGTCTCCTGAGAGCTCTGAAGTCTATGTCTGAAGAGCGGGAACTGTGGCTCTATAATCATGCATGATAAGCAAACCTGACCAAGCGCATGTAGACTGTACAGTAGTGGGTGTCCGTGTGTGTGATTCTATACCACGTCATTATAGTAAGCCTACCTTCAAATGTGTCATGTAGCCTACCCTGCTTTTGCAAAGTTGAATCAGAAACACAATTTTGCGAGGATTGCGTAATTATTGTGCCCAGACGTTATTTCTACAATATGGTTTTCTTTTAAATCGTTCTAGATCATGTAAATAATCTATTGATAAAGTAGTTTCGATTAATTTGCTTTCTATCAGTTTCAAGCAACTTAATATGATGCTTATTTCTGGTATGTTTTGTAAATTAATCCCATGCAATCTGCGGGTGATATGACAATATGAAACAGTCATTAAACAAAACAATGTGTCGAAACTAAACTACTTTACCATTCATTATGCATGTGCGGCTCAAACTTATTCATATTAGTTTCCAATAATAATTTAATTCAACTGCATGTCATGGAGGATCAATACGAAAATCTGCGTCCAAAAATGCGGCAAGTTGAAGCTGATTTGTGGCGGTTCATTTCCCAGGAGTGTTCAGTTTAGATGACGGTAGTCTATCTGCGGCCATCAGACCTGCGTATTAGTTATTAGTAACGAGCCAGATTTCTGTGACTAAGCCGGCAGCATTACACGACTAATTGAAAGACAGAGATAAACTCGTAACCGGAGATGACGATATCCCTGATATCTGGGATCCACGTTCCCGTAAAGCAGTTCCACGTGAAATGACGGCCCAACGCAAGACCAGTGCTGTGCCGGCAATGATCCAGCACATGACCACAGTGGTGACTGCTCATGGACAGAAACTGTCGGCCAAAGTGACAGAGATAATCGCCAAGAAAAATTGACGAGAATTCTATTTTTGCCATAATTGCTCCCATAAATATTGCCCGCCTTTGTATCATATCATAAGGATGATATATAGTCTGACATATAAATAATGTGCACCAATATTAGCAAGTTAATAATTATTACGTACAGTGCTATAAAAAGTAAAACACTAACTGATTATTTTTCAAATAAACATATGCTGCATTTTTGTTTGGCAGAGCAGTACACGCTCATCAACAAGATCGCTAAGCACACTTTAACATGTTCAAAACGCGTTTAGAATATAAATAATATATCACTTATACCATGTCAAGCCTGCTTGATTGGTTGACGTCCAAATAAAATATCAATTTCATGAAATTTCCTTTTTATTGACTGTGTATCGAATCTATGAGTTTTAATTTTAGACGAATTAAATAAAGTAATTAAGTGCATTAGGGCGATTACCGAGGTAGGTAGAGGTAGAGGAATGAATTATTAAACGATAGATGCAGGCTGGGGAAATTCGGAACGCTCATTTTACATGATATATGGGGAGGTCAGGTACAACCTGATTGATGTCATGGCTTATACATTTACATACACACGCTTTGGAGACAGGAAATGGCATGGACATAGTTTTAAACTGTTGTGCTTATTGTAGCATTTAATTTTATATTTACCACCCTTCAAGTGAATGAGAAGTGAGACATTACACATTATTTTTGAAAGACAAAAATACTATTAAATAATTATTTTTTATTCATGGCAATTGCTCCAGCAGTGGACGCTTCAAATGAACTAATGAAAGAACATGTCGAGGAACAATTTATTAGTTAAATTAGCTATATAATGCTGTCTGCAACAGTTAAATGATTCTGATTCCCGAAAAGGACCACTATTAGCCTAATGTTTGGAATAATTTTTGGACACAGCTGCGCTATCACGATTGCATCCTACCGCCCCATCTGGAGCAGCTACCTTTACATCCATGATATACCTACCTGGGACACAGGAGTATGCGGCCTCGAAGTAAGCCACCAGATCCTTGCGGCAGGGCTGCACCTGGAACAGATCCGCGTCGGGGATCTCGATGACGCAGGACTGTCGTCCGGAGCAGCGTCCGTCCACCATCCGGAGGACGTCGGCAGAGCAGCCCACGTTGTCCGTGGTGAGGCAGTGGCCCCTGGTCATCCGGCCGTAGTGGGCCGAGGCCATCAGGATCACCTGGCCGTAGCCGCACGTGGCGTTAAACACATCCCACTGGCAGTACTGCTTCACTTCTGTAAACACACACACAACACCATCCTGATTAAATCTCTCATTCTGTATGGAATTCTCATTACAAAGAAAAATGATCGTGAGTTTTGCTCTTCAACAGGTTTAAGTTATATCATAATTTTGATCTCTTTTGCCTTCCATGGGCAAGGCCGTGGCGGGAAGCAAGCCTTGCCCATGGAATGTGACTTTAACCCTTTGACTTCCAGGCCGGAGTGCATGCCAGGATCCAGATATACTGGTGTAGGAGTTCTATTTTTCGTCATTTGAAGCTGGAATTGCTAACGCAATTTCCAGCTTCAAATGACGAAAAATACATAAATGTAATATATATTTGACGAAAATTTGTGTCATCTTATGGTTACGTTCATTGATGAATGACGACGGAAATTTCCGTCATGTATGGTAGTGAAAAGGTTAAACATATTATCGCATTGTTTATCAGGTTCTTCGTCAATATACTTTCTTCTATAATGGGTATGAAACCGTAGCGTACCAAAAAAACGTTTAATCATGTTAATCGAGTCATGAGAACCTCTTGATGAATACATAGATGAATACATAGATCCGCGATTAACCCTTTGACTTCCAGGCCGGGGTGCATGCCAGGATCCAGATATACTGGTGTAGGAGTTCTATTTTTCGTCATTTGAAGCTGGAATTGCTAACGCAATTTCCAGCTTCAAATGACGAAAAATACATAAATGTAGTATATATTTGACGAAAATTTGTGTCATTTTATGGTTAAGTTCATTGACGAATGACGACGGAAATTTCCGTCATGTATGGTAGTGAAAAGGTTAAAGAACCAGTTTTTTATCACTGGCATAGCATGTGAAAAGTAAAGCATACCGGCCTCGCTATTTGTGGTTTCGTATCTGTTTGTCTAAAACGACAATAAGATTCGTTTCCTGGCTTCTAAGAAGGGCGCACCTCAAGATGTTGACAGAGATTGGGTAAATACATCACTCGCAGCATAGTCACAGCTGGAAACGAAGCTAATTTACACCTGACACCACTCTACGTGACGTCATTCTGACCTTTCCGAAGGTCAAATGTTTGAAAAGGAACTCGGCTCATTTACTACCTTCTGCTAAAAAACAATCCGATTACAAAAACATCTCCCTCTTTGTTGACGACTATTATAATAATTATATACAGTGAATATATTATGACGATTATTATGATAATTATATACATTGATTTTTCTTTAGATTTGAGCCATATTATGTGGCATTTCTAGATAATTCAATACGGTGAATAAACGCCATGCTGTGCCTTGTTGTCTTGAATAATGTTAATCCGATATTTATCATGCATTGAATTAAAAGGTTGTAAGTATTAATTTACTAAGTATGACTCGTCACATTTTAGATTAAAAAGGTGGTGAGTGCTACTTATAATGTGACACCAACACACTGTGCACACGACGTTGTTGCGACGTTGAATCAACGTCAATCGTCGCTACAACGTCGTGTGCCCAGTGGGAATTTGTTTCAACGTGTGAGCCTTTAACAATATGCATACATGTGCAAAAACCTATTATGTGCAATAAGTATGAGTGATGTATAGCATGTCGTGTGTGCCCGTTGGAAAAGCATGACGTTTTGCACGAACACAAAATAATCATGTTGTGTGTAATTAAACAATCATTCCATCATAAATACTAATCAAACCGACAACGCTGTATTAACTATATGCAAATATATGCGCAGCTCAGCTGGTGTAGCATATATAATGTCCTATTACTAGACCTTGTCCTGATAGACGCGTATTAGACCAAAGATACTGTTTCAAAAAAGTTTCAAATTGAATAAAAGAAAACTGAAACTGTGCATTTTGTGGTGGATGGTACAGGTGATAATTAAATTAATTAAATTTGAGAGATTCCAGTTTCCATACATGAGAGAGATAAAGAGCACCAGGGCTCGTATTCTCGTACAAATTTCGATATATCGTAAGCTTCGGATTGGTCGAGATGGCCATCTCGACCAATCCGAAGCATACGATATATTAATATAAATAATACACTACCTCTCGTTCACGAAGGCTCCCCTCAATATTGAATATTTTAAACTGCAAATAACGACCATTTTTATGTGGAAAGTTGTTTTATGCTCTATAGCCATAACATTTATAATTCCAAGTATAGCAAAAATGAATAAGCAGTGTCTCTAGAAAATACTAACCACTCCCGATGGTAACATTACTAAGCTTCACACGATTATTCATTGGCCATTAATACTGTCTGTCAAAGCCAAAAGCCAGTAAATCCTTACTATTCAAGTAAGCAGCTACTGCCTTTCGGTTTCACAGAGCAGAATAGTTGGCTACATCGTTAATTCCGGGACGTGAATGGATATCATAATAATGCCATCATTATGCAGATGACGTCCCGCGACTTATCAAATCATCCCGCTAATCACATAATATCATTGGACAAACTGGTTGCTTATTTAACAGAGAGAAAATGATCATCGGAATCCACACACCTGTTGCCGCAGCTGGAATGGCGCAATGTTCTTCGTGAAAATAACTTTGGAATCGTCAATACTCGCAGTGCTGGCGCTCGAGCGTTTAGAACCGTTGGGTGGATTAACTCTTTCCGTGCGGGGTCCGACTTTAGACGTCAGGATCTGACGTCCATAGACGTCAGATTCTGACGTGTAAAGTCGGACCCCGCACTAAAATAATTACAAAATTATAATGGCCGTAGACCCATAACATGGGTATTCAAATCAAGAAACAAGCGGAAAGAGCTAACTAAGACATTCATGGTAACTTCAAATTGAAAAAACTTTGCTCTTCATCGTTTATACACAAATGAGTGACCGACAAGACAGTGGTTCAGAGGGAACTATTTGTTATGGCTGCCGCTACGAATCACACATAAATATGGCGTAGCTGATTAACCACTTGTAGAAGCTTAAGACCATTTCCATAGAATCTAAATAATCAGATATCATCGGTTATCCCAAACAAAGAATCTCAAAGCTCACTTTGGAATATTAATTATTCATTATGTCTCATTATGTCTCAGTTACAACACAAGTTTTGATTGATTTCTTTAATGCGCAGACATTCGTTTATTGACAATGTTGACAATGGACAAAATGGCGTATGGTTCTTAGTGTATGAGCAGGCTGACACCCATTATGTCTGTAGCCATATTTGTTCAAACGAAAATGTCGTCAGACATTTCTTCTCTGGATGATAATATCTAGAATTCGGACGCAATTAATCAGGCCAGTAAGTTGTTTTTTAGGGTTAGCAGCATTTCACAGATTCATTTAACCCCTACAATGCTGAAATATCTTTGTATAAACCATGGAGACCAAAGTGTTTTTTTTAATTTGAAATCATCACGAATGTCTTAGTTAGCTCTTTTGGCTTCATTTGAATACCTATGTTATGGGTCTACGGCCATCAACTTTTGTTTAATTCTTTCAGTGCGGGGACCGTCTTTAGACCGTCCCCGCTCTGAAAGCTAGGGTTAAATATGGTAAAACTTCCTGTTTTTGCTGCATGGGTAATTTGTTGTGAGCATAGTTCGGACTGTGGCATGGTCATCTACAGCGGTCAATCGAATAATTCTAAAACATGGTGACTGTGTGTATCATCTCCTCTACAGCAAGGCTTGTCTTGTCGAGGCCGTAGGCTTGGCCTGCGGACTCGAGAAGACAAGCCTTGCTGTATAGGGAAGATGTGGTGTATGTGCGTCAGCTACAAGTGTGTACTGTTGGCTGCTGGCTGTTATGAAATCTAAGTACAAAATTGGTGCTTTTACATCACACAATTAGCTATTTACTACTTGTGAGGCTTTGAATTATTTATTTCAAAATATTCCTGCCTCCTGAATATCAAAAGGTGTCCACTTAGCCCTTAAAGCGCTGAAATATTTTTGTCTAAACCATGGAGACCAAATTTTGTTTTCAATTTGAAATCATCATCAATGTCTCAATTAGCTTTTTTCCATTTTAATAGCTACGTTATGGGTCTACGGCCATAATAAATATTTTATTTCTTTCAGTGCGGGGACCGTCTTTGGCCGTCAGACCCTGACGTCTGAAGACGGTCTCCACGTTGAAAGGGTTAAGGTGACGAAACACTGCTATTATATCTGGATATCAGAGGAGACCATTAGCTAACGGTAAGTTTGGACTTTCTCACACTCTTGCACATTTTGCCTTTATATTTCATCTTTTAATCACCTCACATCTCATATTTACATCGCCCTTTGGTAGCGATTACGGCCATTGTGATATTAATGTAGTTATATGTAGTTATATCATTATATTATATTATTGGTTATATCGTATTTGAAGTCGTGTCTTGTTGAATTGTATGGAGGGCAGTGTCATCTCATTCTGTAAACTGGGCCAGGAGGATGGTGAGATCAAATTCATCTCTCCATCCTAAGGAGGTTCTCCTGGCCCAGTTTAGCTTATATGTGCACAAAGGCGGCTTAAAACCCCATCCATTTCATTTCATTTCATTTCATTTGTCTTGTTGACTGTGTGAAGGTTAGCACACGGAGTCAGGAATTATCGCCGTTCTCCACCATTAGTGAATTCATTGCAGCAATTCGTCGCTTTCTAATGCAGAGCTTTTAGTAGCCTTCCGGCAATGTGAGGGTCGGCAGCGCGTGACGGCGTGAGTTGTAAATGATCAAATCGTCTGGGCAGACGACAACCAGAGCGACAACAGAAGTGAGAATGGCGGCAACTCCCGCTGGACGACCCCGGGGGTTCTGACGTCACCGCGGCGCCATTTACACGGCTACATTCTCTACCTCAACAAATTATATGTTACATTAGACCGAGCGCGACAGTTTGGTCCATTTACAACGAGAATCGATCCGCACTTGGCGTGAGTTATGTTGACCGTCTGTCACCAGACGTGTCACGTTTTATTAGGTTGATAGGGAGGGAGTTCTGCTACTTTTCAGGGAGTCCTAATTAGAAAATCCCCTGAAATACCGCGAGCCAGACGTTCTAAACTTGTTTTTCCAAACAATTAATTGACCACATCAAATTTTGTTTATCAACCCTCTCACTGGTGGCTTCGCTTTAAACAATTTGTGAATTACTTTTTTGCAACATATAGATTGACTGATTTCATAAAAGTGTCGGTAGGTCTATAGTTCTATGGTTTTAAAACGTAGTTGGAGCTGTTAATTGTAAAATTAAAAACTAAACAAATCTAGCGCTCACAATATGTTCGATCCTCTAGAATCGCTTGGCCTACGTGACAATCATCACGCGCCATCGTATATATTGTGTTTGCTGGGCTCGTTGAATTGGGAACTTGGGCCATCAAAGTTAGGTGAATTGCAATATTAGGCCCTATATGTCACTATCGGAAACATAATTTCAGATTTTCCAAAATTTAAAAGACAAGAAAAGCTTTGAACAACTCGAAGTAGTTTCAATAAAGTGGCGGAAATCTGTTGGTAGACATTCAAATTAAAGTGCACTTGCAGAGTATTCTGCTGTGCAAAGCCAAAAGGCAGTATCTGCTTACTTGACAAGTAAGCAGATACTGCCCTTTGGCTTTGCAGAGCAGTATTTATCTTTCCGGGCACGTATGTGGTCTGACTTGATGCAGCAGGTTGAAGACGGCCTGTCGCCGGCAGGAGTCAGTCTCGTCCACCCGCCACAGACCAGTTTGCTTTTACGGGGACTAATTCGCCTGTCCCCGAATCTTTGCATCCCATGGGTTTGGTGGAATCGGTCCTTTGTAAAACTAAGCCGAGCTAACTCGTCCATTTCCGCTTTGCCGTATCCATAGCTGGCGATCACGTCACCAATGTGATTATCACTCATTATCGCCCGGGGTATTTTTAGAAATAAAACGCGGAACAGAGAAATATGGCGGTTTGCGATATCCGGATTATCCTGTAAAAACATCCGAGAAATGGCACAACGCTGGTTCACCGTTGACAGACTTTGAGCCACCGTTGTAGCAGACGTGTTTTGTTGGATGGGCTTGTTTGGGCGAGTTTTCGTGACTAAAACTGTCCATCCGTCTTTTGTTGACACAGGCAGACGGCGGGGCAGCCGGCACTTTGATGTCGTCCTAATGTATCGCCGACCCATGACAAACAACATTATTCTCTTTTTCAAACAACTAATTCACGGGGCCAAAGGCCGGGCCTAAACTAACAAAATGGCCGGCTGGTTTCTGTGTTAATACGGCCATTTGGCATCAGGCTTTTAGTGTGTCATGGCGTGACGATTCCATGAAGGCAAAATGCACTTTCTAATGGCATGTCGTTAACCATTTCATCCAGAACGACAGACAAACAGGCCTCAATTGACAATGTTTGCCAATTGTTCCAAGTGTAATGGCCGTTAATTTGGCCCAGTTTTCCGTTCCCTAATTGGCTGCTATTTAGATTGTCAGTCGCCGCCAATGATCCGCAAAGTATATTTCTGAGACATAGGCCTACAGGGAAGTAGAAGCACGGGTAAATCAAATAGGCGTTGCCCTTTGGCCCAGAAGGGTAGTTATATATCTGGAGAATAGATACTAAAAGCATGAATGATTAATAGCGTGAACAGCGTGACAAAACCTGCAGACGCCGGCGCACCAAGCCGCCGCCGGATCAATGCTGGACCGGCGTCACTGACGCCGGTCCAACATTGATCCGGCGCAGGGCTGCTGACCCACTGTGCCAAATTACAAAATAAGATGGCTGCCTGTGGACAATTGACGAATCACAATAGAGCATCATTACACTCCCATAGAACAATCTGTCTCCCTCTACTTGAAATAGACGGACTGAACAGAGCAAATGGACGCGGGATCCACACCAGAACATGTTACAACATGTTTCTGTCATTACCACCGCCACGAAGTTTATGTTTTGGTCTTGTTGGTTTGTCTGTCTGTCTGTCTGATCCGGATCGCATAGATTGGTGGTAAAGCACATACTTGTGTGGAAGATTACTTTATGACGTTATAGTTTCACAACATTAACGTTACTGCCGTGTACTTTTACTAGACTTATCCACCTTTATGAATCAGTGAAATAGGTTGAATCTATGACATCATAATTGATCATCTGCAGTGAATTTTTACAACCCATTTTATTAATGAATGCAACAGGGCATACTACTACTATCCCTGACTATAGGTTTTGGAGGCTTGGTGCACAAATGGCGTATGATCCGGATTACGATCCGGATGAAGAACCCGGATTACGATCATTAATTTCGGCTGAGGTTTGCCATCTCTGACTGACTGACTGTTTTATGCACGGATGATCTCCAGCTTATTTGTAGCCACCAAATGCAGTTCACTAATTGTTATACGTTTCTATGCAAAGAAAACCGATATTTGGTTTTATACCAGAAAAAATATCCCAAGTGCTGGCGTGACTATAGCACATGCACACAATTTGAATCATAAAGAAATCCATTGGTAGACCTGCAGGCCATTCAGCTATAGCTGGGCGGTTGATTTGGTAACAATGTAGAAGAGCAATTAATATCTGTAAATGAATGAGGAGAGTGAGGTGTGACAATTGGCTACCCAGTGGCTTTGTTGTCTACAGAAAAGACAAGAAATGGTAAAAATTGTTCCCGTTGCTGATCACGCTAATGAAAGCGAGGACGTTGACATGTTTAAAGCTTACACATATAGCTAACACCATGCATTTCTGCTAACATATAAATTTATCCACAATAATATATATCTATTGCTGCTATACGCAATTGGACTGATTAATTATTTGATCTGTGAACGTGTTACTAAGAATACAATTAATCTTGTTCGTTGTGTGTAGATGTACATCAAAATTATAATATATAATACATAATATATAATATATAACATATAATATATAATATATATTATATAACATAATATATAATATATAATATATAATATATAATATTGTAAATTATTGTAAATTATTGTAAATTATTGTAAATTATTGTAAATTATTGTAAATTATTGTAAATTATTATAAATTATAATATAGATACCAAAATCATACAATATATATACTTATGTGGTAGTTATTGTACCTATTACATCCATTGTATTAATTGCATACATTGTATTAAATACATTTATCATATATTTTTTAAATTTAGTATTATTCATTCTATTTATTTATTATATTTTTTTTATTTTTACGACATATAACAATTATACATAAATATAGTAAAACATGGCACTCTAAATCATTATGTGATTCACCGCAAATGAACAAAAGTTTTTCCATCAGCGGTGAGGCAGCTATTATTTGGCTAATGCTGACTGCAGAGAAAACACAATTGCTATCGCTCCCCAGGGAATCCCCCCTCAACAGACGGGGTAATAACGAGAGGTCGCTACCCTGATTGAGCTGATTTTTTAGTTTTTCTAAGGTTGTTTCAACGTTAGGCCAACGTCAAAGACGTTGGCCGAACGTTGAAGCAACCCTGAACTAACGCTCATTGCCGACCGGTTGTCATCACGCCGCCGGTAATAATTCACGGCGCGACAGATCGAACCGCGTTTTCATAAACATCGCGAAAAAGTGTCAATCTTGTCTGTTTTCCTTGTTGACCCGTACTCCACAAAAGGTTGATAATAATTTGATATGTACAGGCTTTGAAACGGGAAAATCAATAGCAGCCAATTTATCTCCGTCTTTATTTGATCCCGGGTCTCCTCTGCTGCTGTTTAGGGATCCCTGTTTTTACTTCTGCTCCTCATATCCGTATTGCTTTCGGCATTTTGCAGGATGAATGATCCTGGTGAGTTTTAATTGTGCGTAATTTGACGGTGATGAATTGAGGAATCTGATCACCTCGCAAACTAATCTAATGTGATTACATTGTAATCTAATGCAGACGTTTTCCCGGCGGTAGGCACCAGTCTACGGAGATATTGTGGCCAGGGCAGCCGCGGCTATATATCCTTATTTAACGTCCTTGTTAACATGGTTAAGTCCCGGATTATTGATCATATTCATGTGTATGTACAATATTATCTGATTGTTTTATTTGAAGAATATTCAGGGGGTGTCGGATATACCTGGACCTTAGCATATTAATACTTGTTTTAAATCCGGATTTATTACTCTCAGTAATGGTTTTCTTAGGATACGATACTTTATTCATTCCAAATTTCAGCCGTGTAAGGAATATTCCAATATTATTGTGTTTATAAATATGATATATTTACTGGTTTCTTGGCTTATAACGTCCCAGATTTATAAGTATTACTCATCTTTCAAAATTTGATATTCATTTTATTGCCTGGGCGAAAACATCATTAAATCATTTGGATTCATATTACATATTACACAACCAGAAAAGATTATGCCCTGAACCTGGACATGGCATTCATCATGAATGGTCTATAATGGCATCTGATCCCAGCACTTCTGAAGATCTAGGCTCGTTCGAAGTTATATATTTAATTGATTGATTGATTGATTGATTGATTGATTGATTGATTGATTGATTGATTGATTGATTGATTGATTGATTGATTGATTGATTGATTGATTGATTGATTGATTGATTGATTGATTGATTGATTGATTGATTGATTGATTGATTGATTGATTGATTGATTGATTGATTGATTGATTGATTGATTGATTGATTGATTGATTGATTGATTGATTGATTGATTGATTGATGGATTGATTGATTGCTTGATTGATTGATTTATGGATTGATTGATTGATTGATTGATTGATTGATTGATTGATTGATTGATTGATTGATTGATTGATTGATTGATTGATTGATTGATTGATTGATTTATTGATTTATTGATTTATTGATTTATTGATTTATTGATTTATTGATTTATTGATTTATTGATTGATCTCTCATTGCAATAAAACTGCCTTTGATCAGAAATGCATTTCTGCTTTGATCCATATTAAGCGTACACAAACAGAGATGATGCTTTTTCTTTTACCTCAACACAAACTTTAGATAAAATTAAACTTTAACAGACATGATTTATTACCTCTTATGGCAACGTGAATCGATTACTGGTAAACAAATGATTATTTGTCTCATACCGTAATAAGACACACCGGACCAAGTCTATAGTGTTGTACCCCCGACCAATGACAGGGTGACTCAGCCTGTCACATGACAAGGTCAGCTAATAACCTCTGTTATTCAGTTATTATTTATAGTATGGGTAGAATACCATACTTGGACCAATATATTTTCTCCGTGTAGAGCTTATTTTAAAATCTATATAGAGCAAGTATATCTGTTTCTTTATCTCTTACCACAATCAAATCAAATGTTTGTATTTATTTGGTTTCATATTATATTTCACAGAAACAGGGATGATTTTATATCCCTTACCTAAATAAGAAAAAAACTTTTATTTGCATCACATCACATAAGTCCACAAATGTCTCGATCACTATTAACAGATTAACATCACACGTTTCTCTGTGTTAGGGCCTACAATATCTCACGACATCTGAAGGAGTTTGTCTCGATTTATTTTGATCGCATTATATCACGCGTACGCGTGACCGTCAATTATGGTAATATACTCCGTCGCACAAAAATATAGATAATATTATTCAAAAAGAGCAGTTAATATATGTACATTTCTCGCGTTGCAAGCTAAAAAAACAACGTTGAGTCAACGTTTTGTGTTTAGAGAGAGCAGAGATGCTACCACCTGAGATACTTTAGTTAAAACAAAAAACCTTAAAGGTTTTTAATCTTAACTTCTAGCTATACGTGGAATAGAGCAGCTATATTTCTTGTTCAGATGACCCACATCTTGGTTGTAGGGCCTACTTATGTAGGTTCTCTTTACAGAGATATCACCACCTGAGCGATTTCTTGTTAAAAGTTACCTTTCATTTTTTTTTATCTCAACCTCCAACTAGAAGTAGAATAGACTAACTCTATTTTTGCTCAGTTAGCCTGCAGTTTGGTTATAGGGTCTACTTTTGTATAGGCTCTCTTCGCGGGACGCCATCTTGAAGTTAGCCAGCCAATCGTTTATGGCAGGTCAGGGGGCGCCATCAATCTCAGTATCTGCCTGTCTGGGTCTAAATAAAATTAGGCAAACTAATTGGTGGAGGCCGCTCATTATAGCCTGACTGCCTAATACCCTTTCAATTAAAAGGATCGTCCGGGATAACTGGAGACCGGTATAGGAGAGGGAGCCTGTATGGAGGCAACACGCCGGGATTAGCGGATGCTGCATATAGAGAGCAGAGTGATCCTGATAAAGTGACATGTGTCCCCAGCTCTATTTAATGTTCTCACAAATTCTAGACGGAAACCTAAATCCATCACACGGGGGGGGGGGGGGGTCAACAAACCCAGCACCCCCGATATCGGCACTCCGTTGCTGGACTGGCAGCGTATACATACATACCCGTGCACCGCTGAGGGCCCGTATTCTCCTGAGTGAGTGAGTGAGTGAGTGAGTGAGTGAGTGAGTGAGTGAGTGAGTGAGTGAGTGAGTGAGTGAGTGAGTGAGTGAGTGAGTGAGTGAGTGAGTGAGTGAGTGAGTGAGTGAGTGAGTGAGTGAGTGAGTGAGTGAGTGAGTGAGTGAGTGAGTGAGTGAGTGAGTGAGTGAGTGAGTGAGTGAGTGAGTGAGTGAGTGAGTGAGTGAGTGAGTGAGTGAGTGAGTGAGTGAGTGAGTGAGTGAGTGAGTGAATATTGCTTTACCTCGCTTTCTGCACAATCATGGCAATATCGCGACAGAAAGAAGCCCGAAGCTGGGACTATGTCCTACTCTTATTTTGAATGACTTCAAGGGTTCTTTATAGTGCACAGCACCATAGGCAGCACTGTACACTCCAGGCCTTTAAACAGTTTGGAGCACTGTATATGCACAACCACGAATATAAATATCGTAACTTGTGATTTTGCAAATCTAACCCTCTTGTATGTGCAGTTGTTAACACTGCTTGTCTGTCACACCGGACCTCACGGTTTTGTTCGGCCACTATGAAATTTAAGTTTCAAGGAAATAAAAACGTGTCTTTCCCGCCCATTCGTAGAGGTTCAGTATTGTGGGTAGCCTTCGTGTCAGAGAGGTAGAGTGTGCGACATCAGATCTTCCATGGCTCAAATTTTAAATTCTGTGTCGGGAGGGCATTGTTGTGTGATACATCTTACCATACTTAAGCTATTGTCTGGCCCAGTTTAGCCTGTATGTGCACAAAAGCGGCATAAAACCATAAGAAATTATATTCCAACTGTGCCGACACACCAATTCGCTCCTAGATGACAACAAAAGTATAGCCCTACACTGGTAAATTAAATGAAAAGAATGGTGTTTTAGGCCACCTTTGTGCACATTTAGGCTAAACTGGGCCAGGAGAAACTCCTGAGGATGGTGAGATGAATGAGATGACACTGCCCTCCAGACACAGGATTCGAAATTCGAACCCTGACGGTCTGAGGCCGAGCTCGCTACTTCTCGGTCACAGAGGCTCCCCACAATATTGAATCTTTACGAGTGAGCGGAGAAGAACCATTTTTTGCAATTTGAATGCCAAATGACAAAGCGGGGTTCGAACCCGCGATCTCCGACTTTCCAAGCAGGCAGCTGCACCAGGGCCCCCGTCCAGCCCTACACTGGTATTTCAGTTGACAAAATATACCAAACTACGCTAGGTTAATTTATTTCCAATTCGCACTTGCCAACGAGCCCAAGACGTGCTTGTTTGTTGTTGGGCGGCCGTCGTTGATGTTGGACCAGCAATAAAACAACATCGTCTGGTGCTTGCTGGGCATAGAGATACCAACACATAATTGAGATGGTATTCCAGGTAGGACGATAATATACTGTCTTGCAAAACTTGACAGTATTTGCTTACTTTAAAAGTAAGGAGATTGTGTCTTTTGGCTTTGGAGAGCAGTATATATATACCTGAGTACACTGAGTACAACTCAACAGCCTCCCCCTCATCCCCCCCCCCCCTTATTCATGTGCTTCCATTATGCTTGTTTCAAAGTGTCCACAACAACCTGGAGACTAAAGCTTATCCACGTGAAGAACACGATAACATTGACAGGTCCAAGATCCAGACAGAGCCGTCCTTGTAGGGGATTCCCAATGTGAACCGCAGAGATGAATGATAAATCACACAGGCGGATTGATAAAAGGGATCGCCATGGATACGCGATCCAGAGAAACCTTACAATCCATGCAGGGGTGGTCTTCTGCATTGATCTAGAACTTCTGTCGATGATTGGTCGAGATCACGATCTCGACCAATTATTCGCTGAAGATTTAGGTCAAACCAATTGAAAATACCACCCAATGCTAAAATTGTAAAATATCAGCAGATGAATGGTAATGTACGCGCACTCATGTGATTTCTTGAAAAATAAACTAGCTAATCGAGAATATTTCAGAAAAGATGATACCACCCCATGTTAATGTAATAACATAATTATATATTTGTTTACATATTTATACATAACGACTTGATGTCAAGAGAAAAAAAAATCAATTCGCCAGATTCGTAGATCCGATTGTACGAAGGCGTGCGGGGTCGAGGATATTCCGATTTACCAATCTATCGTAATTGAGCTCTTTATTCGACTTTAAACGGTCACATGGGCTCCAATGCTTATCAGCTTATTGATGAGCAGCGCCTACACTCTATTCGTCGGTGGAGGATTTCCAAAATGAAGCCTGGCTTTTTGGAAATTACTCTGCCAATTGCGAAGCGATTTTCATGAGATTGTGCAAGCACTACTATATTTCTGTATTTAGTAAGTTTCGTAGCCCATTTGACCTGCAATGTTATTGTGAGATTAAACTCGAATGATATCTATTGGGTTTATAGATATCTTTTAACTATAGATTGTTTCATGATAGTTGCCAAATGACTAGATAATAGTGCTTGGAAAATGTCAGGAAAATTGGTTGAGCAATTAGCGAGAAGCTATG
Source organism: Flabesymbios commensalis (assembly GCA_964017125.1). Classification (NCBI taxonomy): domain Eukaryota; kingdom Metazoa; phylum Annelida; class Polychaeta; order Terebellida; family Flabelligeridae; genus Flabesymbios; species Flabesymbios commensalis. The sequence continues at coordinate 87,540,767 of OZ024902.1, forward strand.
TTTATCTTGGACAATCCTCTACCATTGAATGAATTATATTTTACGACCTATATCAGTGTTCTTTACTCCCATATCAGTGTTGTCTACTCCTATCATGGTTGTTTACTCCTATCATGGTTGTGTACTCCTATATCAGTGTTGTTTACTCCTATATCAGTGTTGTTCACTCCTATAGCAGTGTTGTTTACTCCTATATCATGGTTGTGTACTCCTATATCATGGTTGTTTACTCCTATATCAGTGCTGTTTACTCCTATATCATGCATGTTGTTTATTTCTATATCATGGTTGTTTATTTCTATATAATGGTTGTTTACTCCTATGTCAGTGCTGTTTACTACTATATAATGCATGTTGTTTATTTCTATATCATGGTTGTTTACTCCTATATCATGGTTGTTTACTCCTATTACGTGGCCATCACGGTCGTAGATCACAGTGTACTGTGGTGTACTTTAACCCTCAAAGCGTTGAAATACTTTCGTATAAACCATGGAGACCAAAGGTGTTTTTTTCAAAATAAACATCTTAGTTAGCTCTTTCTGATTCATTAAAATATCTTTATTATGGGTCTAACGGCCATTATACATATCTTGACTCTTACAGTGCGGGGATCGACTTCAGACGTCAGAATATCTAGACACGTCAGATTCTGACGTCTAACGTCGATCCCCGCGCTGTAATGGTTAAATCAAATGAAAGCCGGAGACTATGATTAGAGGTATCCGCTTTTGCGGCAAAAAATAAACACGTGAGTTATCAAACTAAACAAGCATGGACGTAAACGAGAAAGCAAAATACGGTGAAAAAACAGCACTGTGAAAAACAGCGCGGCACACGCGTTTTCTCCGGTAAAATTCACCAAAACCAAATTGCCGTGCCGATGAGTTGAGTTGCAATATTGGCGGCGGCCGCAGAGGTAATAAGTCACTAGTGTCCGGGGAGTCCAAAGACCGCAAAAACCAGGTCCGCTGACAAATGCATACATTAGACTGTGGGATAAGTGTTCACCCCTTAGTTTACCCGGCTCCGATCACAGCGAAAGTCTTCGGAAGCTGTCCCCGAAAATAGGCCGACACTTACTCGATGCTGGGCCAACGTCGAAGACGTCGGCCCAGCATCGAGTAAGTGTTGGCCTAATGCACCTCCAAATACGTGTGATCCATACATACGTGTGATCCACGTCGCGTTCCGGATCTCTCACCTATTTTACGAGTCAGAATCCGCTACATTTTGGTGTTATACAATGGGTTAGGACGATGACGAGGCGATTTTTTTTAATTACGCGCGGCCGTAATGTCTCGAGCAAACGGTTATAAATAAGTGATGAGGCGCCCCTCATTAAGCTCGCAGACCCATCGCCGTGTATGGAGATGCATCGCCGTCTTAATGGCGCGTCTTCGCAGGAGTTTCCACCAAATTTTTGTCTTTACACACAAGAGTAATGATGAATGCGCGGCTGTTTTTTCCGGCGTGACGATCGTCTTGAGACAGACGCCCAGATCTGCCACAGTCTCTCCGTCCGCTGCTGTGCAAAGCAAAACCTACGGCCTTTTGGATTTGCAAGATACCGCAGTTTGCTGTTCAGGAAAGAGTGAACGTGAACGATATTATAACAAAATAAACTCCAAGTGAAACTTTTTATTACGGATGAGCGTAGCCTACAACCAGCGAGAGGCGCATTGATCGCTGCAGAAAAAAACTGTTTTGAAGTTGGTTGGAAGTCCATTTTTCCTGGGCCCACAGATTGGACTGATTCACCCCGTCAAACACGTTGAACCAATGTGTGTTTGATGCTGGACCAGCATCGCAGACGGTGGACCAGCATCAAACCAACATTGTGTCTATGTCTCGTGATTTGTGGGCCATGGTGGACTCTGCAGCACACGACAAAAACCGCAGCCATTCATTACTCGCTGATTTATCGGACTCCCAGAATGTCCTGTATGAATATTTATGTGATTAAATAGCTTCCCTGTCTCCTGGAGTACGAATCCTTCATTCATTCTTTATAAAATGACCAGTTTTCTTCAACTATATTAGAATGTGAGATATGGGCTTTAATTAAAATGATTTATACTTTTGTGAATTCCGTCAACAAATATGTGTAATCAGGTCTATAATAAGAAAGATGAACAGGGAATCGAACAGACACACAAATATCATCAGCATAATGTATGTTGGTTTATGCTATTGTAGATAATATGTAATGATAATGAATTTTGTTTATTCTAGGTATTTACCGAGTAAGTCGCGGGAACGAGTCAAGCAAGCGATGATTGTCTTTGTTGTTGTTGTAATGGATTCAGGCATAATTTGTACCAGATTAAATAAACTCTTAGCCGCATTTGTGTTGGGAGTTTAATTTAATCGTTGTATGCCGGATAAGAAAACATATGGATGAATGATGTGCCAAACACGTTCTACAGATAGAATATTCGAGTACATTTTAAACTACAATTATTCTTGGTGAAGAGCGTTCCGGTATTTTACTGTACAGTATGCCTATGGAACCTTTACAGATGTTCTCTAGGCATACACGTATATTATGCAATAAAGTAAAATACTACAACATCATTCACTGGGAAAAATCATGTGTTTGGTTTTGAAAGTGTTCTAGGAAACCCTGTTAGAGACAATTACAAAACGAGGAGAACAAAAAAAAAGACTTTCTGCCGGATGCTTTAGATCTAAATAAAACTAAATGGTCATAAATTATTGACTGTGGGCTCTCACTGCAGCAGGAAATACGATGTCAGCCGGATGGAGACGCGTTATGAAAAAGCACAAAAAGACGCTGTACGTCAAGAAGTTGTGGGTCCCCTGCGAGCGCTCCCCATGTGACAGTCAATACGTCAGATCCTGCCGCGTGTACATGTACACTGTACGCACCCAGCATAATACATGTACATTTGGTAATATTGTATAGCTTTAACCCATGCTTACAATTGGTTATTATGAATACAATTGTGAATTAATGTTAGTTTAATGTTGTGCCACTACATATGACGCTTCCTCAAAATGAACACAATGATAAGATTAAATTTGGGGTGCACTTTGTGAGCCATGCAGGTATCACTTGGCTACGTACTACTTCCCAGTAAACACGCGATGATGGTGATCCATGTAATGCTAGGGTAAGGTTGGGCCAGTGTCGCAGACGGTGGGCCAACATTATCAAAGCCTCGTGTTAGATGGACTATCGCTGTATTGCGCGCGTCGTTCTTTTGGCCATGCGCGTATCATTAGCTGAAATAGCCTATACCTAATTTTTGTTGTTATCATTGTGAATAAAATCCAAATTACGACACAAAAAAACATCTCGCAGGAGCTGTGTGAGAGGTATATATTGAGTGGCCGAAAATTGCGATTTGACTGGCTTGAAGGTATTATAGTGTAGATGTATCTCGCTCATACATTCCTCTCTCGATTTGTGAACTCTACAGAAAAAAACCCTAATCTTTTCATCGGCTGGCAGCATGTTATGATTGATGTTCTACCCTGTAAAAGTTCGCTGTAAACTTATGAAGCTTTCTCATGTAACAATTATCTACTTCAGTTATATAATCCACAAACTCCATGCAAATATACTGTGCTTATGATATCCAGTACCATTTCTGACATATCATTGTATTCATTCTATGCCTAATAGACTCTGAAAAAACTGGAAGAGATCGCCATCAAACCGACAATCTAGGCCAGCCTGACGACTTATACCGATCACTTGTTCTACTGTATACGTAATATGGACGTCTGTTCTGTTATGTAGGCTTTCAAATTTTACATTTTTTTACAAAAAATACTGTTATTATTATTTAATTTTTACTTTCATAAAGCGCAAAACATACCAATGCGAGCGCGAGAGCGAACACGCAGGCGACGACAACACGCGAACAGACGCGACATTCAAGTGGGTCTTTTTGCCTTTCTCATGCAAAACTGGCGCGTTTCCCTTCGCGTTTTGATAAAATATGGAATTGATCATTTTCTCGCTCGATTTTCGCGCTCGATTGATAATAAGTAAATATGTCAAGTATAGGTCTATGAATTTAACTTTTACAACGCTAAATTATTTTTGTATAAATCATAAGGACCAAAGGGTTTTTTCAATTTGAAATCATCATAACTGTCTTAGTTGGCTCTTTCCGGTTCATTTGAATACCTGTCTGCAGCCATTATAAATATTTTAAGTCTTTCAGCGTGGGGACCGTCTTTATATGTCAGAATCTGACGTCTACAGACTTCAGATTCTGACGTATAAAGACGGTCCCCGCGCTGAAAGGGTTAAAGGAAAATGGCAGGATGTAAGTTCATTGGCTGTACAGATGGTTAAGTTTGAGCGTTGTGGGAATAGGTCATCTTCCCACCGCAAGGCAAGAACGAGTCTGCGAGATCAGGAGAAGCCGAGCCTTGCGGTGGGAAGATATGATAGGTGATCTGGAGTATTCAGACGGGCAGGTGCGAGAGGCATAAGACAACTCTATGTTCCATATATTCTGGAAAAATTACATTGCACAGAGCCACCTGCGCCCCTTAGCAAGCTCTCCTCTACGTGTCATCAAAATGGTGTTTTCTTTCATGTTAGGGGAAGGCCCGGGGGGAGCAGACCAGAATGATCTCGTGACAAAACAAGGTTTCTTCCCTTTATCAGAAAGTGAAGAGGTCGCCGCGGATATGTGGGACAAAGCCACACAAAGACTTGAAACAACGCCTTTTCAACGAAACGTGCCGCCTCCGTTATTAGTTGGGGCTCTTAGCTAATTCTGAAATATTAGGGTTGACTATATATATGAGTAGTTCATCCACCACTGGGAACTCGTGTTTTTTCCATAGTAGTCGAAAAATGTCTTGACATTTCGGAATTCTATAAAACAGATTCCTGTGGATTTCTCATCAATCTCAGTATATAGAAAAAAATGGTTCATTTTTGGCTGTTCATTTTCGCAACAAATGACATCATTAACACAAATTGCTAGTTAATAGGCTACATACTCATGATAATGACCTCAGGATATTTCAGCACACTTTGCTTAATAATGTTATAAATGAACTACATATACCTACATTATGGGAAACAATAAAATTGCGAAATCAGTTATGAGTCATTTCGCAATTGGTAGAGATAGACAGAAATAAGCTATATTATTATGACTCTGCAGAGCCAAAAGACAGTATCTGCTTACATGTAAAGCAAGCAGATACTTCATTTTGACTTTGCATGGCAGATTAGTTTAAAAGTCTTAAATGTCAACTGATTTGAATTCTCGAATATGAATATGTAAATCGTTCCATAAACAGCCTCGAATGATGAACAGCCGAGAATATAATGAAATCTTCTTCAATGTTATCATAACGTCCACTTGAATGAGTGGCATATATGACACTAGCTCAGAAGGGACACCATAATACGTGTATTTATTATCTGATCTAAATAAATCTAAAAACTATTATAGCTTCAGCGCGAAATAATGTATGCAATTTTGGATTTCCACATTCTGTCACAAACAGCTAGCTTGATTTTCTTCTTACTGGCCAGACTGATGACTTTGGAAATGGTCGGAATAAAATGGTGTGAAAATATGAGCAGCGTTTCAGAAGGGGACAGCTAGAAATGAAACATTACAGTAATGTTAACTTTGCACGTGATTGTAGCAGCACAAGATGAATTATATACCATCTATAGGCAGACCGCAGATCATCCTACCCAGATCGAGAAGAAACAGAATTAGTGTATTACCGGAAACAACCAGTCCTTGTAATCACATAAGTGCATTAATAAAAAATCGCGACGATTCCTTTTTTGATATCTTAAAAATCCACATGTCACTAGTATGATAATAATAATTATTTCTTCAATAACCGTTCTTGATTGCTTTTCGCGTTGTCTTGCACACGGCTTAAAACATTTCCCTGAAACTTCCGACTGTTCTGCAATTATTTTCTCCAGGGAAGAGGAAGTAAAGTATAGGTATGTAGGTATGTGTTAGGCCGTCTCTGGGGCAATGCTGGCCAACGTCGGAGACGTTGGTCAGCATTGCCCCAGAGATGGCGGCGGAACCCCCTCATCACTGCTGATGATGGATGTGTGACAGTAATGTTTGAATTTAGCAAATAATGATTGTACTGAGTGGGCCACCAACCAGGATCACAGCCAGCAAACGCCGCGCCCGCTCTCCGCGACCGTTTTTTGTCGCAATAACACGACTCGCTTCACGTTGAGGAGACGCCTAATGTTGTAAGATTAGAACAGGTTGTTATTGACTCCCGTTTCAGAGAGCCGGAAGTGCCGCGCCGCTTTTTCCTGCGCGGTTTTTATTGATTGTCTTTTATAGCTGGCAGCTCATCCGAATCACATTTTTGTTTTCTAATTGAAGAAGATTACCGGTGGAGAATGTTTTCGTTGACGTTTTTTCCTGACGACGGGCTTAGATCCCGTCCTCTTCAAAACTAGTAAAAAATACTAGAGATTTAATGCTTCGAAAAACACGACGGTGTTTATCGGGTATGGAGTATCTTCTTCAAAAGCAGTTTAAATTGCGTTCTATTTTTGGGTGGTTTCGTATAAATTATCGTCCTGCACTACATCTCGGCCTGAACACTTTCATGTAGTTAACAAAGGGACACATGACATCTGCGGTAAGAGCTTGACCGGGGCTGACCCAGCAGCTTAACATGAATATGAAAAATACTATGATAGTAGTGCTCGATCAGCTAATGGGATTAGCCGTAGGTGGAATTACGCATGCGTGACCTGATTGGCTTCCGGTCAAGGCTAGTTGCCATGCCAGCGTATCCCAGCAAACACGACAGGCGTCGAACCAATGCTGGTTTAATGTTGGCCCAGCGTAGCAGACGCTGGGCTAACATTAAATCAGCATTGTTTCAATGTCTTGTTTTTGCTGTTCTTTCACCACAGTCACCACGTATATGACGATACTCTCGATTCCTTATCTCAACACTATGACTCCGCAAAAACAAGATGGTGATCGACAATGGGCCCAGTTTTATCAACGTTTTTTTCCTTTAGCTCGTTTGATTTACAAATACTTTCAACGATTGTCACCTTCAATTTACTATGATGTGCAACGATGAAGTGGTGGGTGATAGGCGCTGACGTTCTGTGTGATGCACGGTCTAGACTTGCTTGGACAGTATGAACGATCGTATGACTGCTCATAGGCCCGTACAAACGATAAATATAGAAACATATGCCTACGGAGAATATCAACGAGATTTTCGTATTCTCGTAAGCGAAAGGCTAAGGTCACTGTACTTTTTTTGACAAACAGAGAAAGAACAAAACGGTATTTGGAATTATCTGATTATAGCTTGAACTAGAATTATGCAGGTCTCTCAGTTTATCAATCAGACTGCTGAGAGAAATGATTTCAGGTCGACCAAAGCAACAATAAAATTAGCAACAACGTACGTCCATACAGTATTGGACTGATATACTGTTCTTTACCTTCATTTCAATTACCTTTTTAACCTTTAATACTGGGGGAGAGGGACATGGCGCAATGGTTAGATCATAGTATATGGCGCTTTGCCGATGTCGTTGCCTGCCGTGCGGTTTCGAACCCCGCTTGGTGCAGGATTATGAGAGAAAGATCATGTTTCTCCCCTCTCAATCTTGGGACATTGTCGTCTCGATGTTGTGTCCTTGGGCAAGGCACTTCACCCTCAAATGCTTCGCTTGACTCAGGTGGTAGGACAGAGATGGAAATGTGTACGATAAGTTCAATCAGCCGAAATGGCTGCCGGACTGTATGCTCACCGTGGAGTTGAGATGACACACGAATGAACAGGTCCAGTGACCATGCAGGGGTAAATGTAAATTTGGCTGATATGTCTTCTAACTTGATATCAGACTATAAACGGTTACCTTTATCTTTCTTTTTAACTAATCTGAGATTAACGAAAATGAATACTTCTCAAATTTGTCACGTGATGGTGTCCCAGCAGGCAGCTTGATACAGGAGCATTTTGATTGCCTTCATCCTCACGCCATGACATGGCCCTGCTGGCATGATCTCTACGTACTGTACGCCTATTCTACCCCGCAAACAGATCCTAACTCAAGTCTCAAAGGAGTCCGCTCTATCCTTGGTGTGATTTGTTTGGCGGGCGTATCGTGTGCACAACAGAAGACCGACCGGACCACAGAGCCCTTCAAAGACAGCACCCTTGCATGAAGCACCTCCCGAGACATTCACCGCCGTATAAACTGGCTGTGACGAGTCACGACAGCTCTCGGTCACGGCGGCTTCCCGGGAATCGTGATCGAGTCCGCGCCCAGGAATAATGGCCGCCAGAAGACGCGGCTGTTAGCGAGAGGGAACAAGGAGCCCTCCCACCCCCTCAGGATTAAAGGGACGTATCTGCCACTTTATCAAGTGGCAGATACGTCCCTTTAATCCTGGGAGGGGGGGCGGTGGTATCGATTTCTGAGGACGCTACACGCCGACTGATCCCAAGTGGGTTTATATGTCTGACTGAGCGAGTTGGAATGTCTCATTCACTGCTTATCGAGTCCTGCCCGGTACACTGATTGCCGCCGGCTGATCACCTCTGATCGCGCGGAACTAACTCTCCACATGGCTATACATATAAACAGTACACAAATACACACCTAGCCACAGTGACTCCACGCTTATACACACCGAGGTGCTTACAAAGATAATACATAGTCGTTAAATTTAAATGAAGAAATTAATGTGAATAATTTTAAATTATTAGATTGAATTTTTTTTCCAGGTTTTCCATAATTCATCGACCAATCATCTTTATACTCCTGCAGATCACCTTATTGGAATACCTCCAGCCAATCACCTATTTCTATCCACTCCCCCATACGTTTCCACTGCTCACAGCACGTTATACGATCTGTTATAGAGACGCTACCAATAAGTATCTTGTTTCGTCAGAACTTATGACGGTTTTACAAGCTGGCCACGAGAAAAGCACAGCCCAGTTAAAGGGACTCAATCAGGCTAAAATCATAGAAAAATCGGCGATTTTATTTTGGCTTCTTAATATTACCATATGATGTAGACATGATTGAGTCCCTTTAATAACTACGACGATATATCATCTAGTTATAATAAATAAATCAAGCAATAAATAAAAGCTTATATAACGCGAAAATCTGGTCTAAGGCCATTCGATGCGCTGCACATATTTTAAAATTAGTAGCTTTTGTCTCACTTAAATGGCAATTTAAAGAGGTGTGTTTTAATTATTAATTTTGCATATAGCCAAATTTGGTAACTTTCTTAAATTGTCTGGAAGAGTGTTCCACATTACCGGAGCAGCTCTACTAAAACTTCTTCCTCCAAAACGTTGCAGCCTGCTGGAATTTTACAGTGAGTAGACACATATCCCCGGATCTCAACGTACGCGCAAGACAATAGGGCGTAATCAACTGCTGTATCTAAGCTGGAGATGTGTTGTTGATGGCACAATATGTCAATAACAGGATCTTATAATCAATGCGTGACACCACTGGGAGCCAATGCACGTTCTTAATGATCAGCGTTATGTGTTCACATTTACGCGTCCTCGTGAGGATGCGTGCGGCAATATTCTGTATGGACTGGATACGTCCGATAGAACACGAAGGCAGTCCACGGAGCAGTGAAATGCAGTAGTTCAATCGAGACAGCAGTCTTATCTGGAAGAAAACTGCGAATGTTCGAGATATTTTTCAGATGAAAGAGCGATGTCTTGAAGATATGTTGAATGTATGAATCCAAAGTGAGTTTATCATCAAAATAACCCCCAGACTACGGTAGTAGCTGGAACGATGTCATGAACATAAATGTTGATGTGGTGTGACGTGGAACACTGAAATCAATAATCACAGTTTTATTTCCATTAAGCATCAAGCTATAGGAGAAGAAGAGTATTGAGAGAATAACATGGGTCCCAGAACAGAACCTTGAGGAACTCCATAAAGTAACTTTGAGGCAAAAAAAAATGACTTCTTAATTTTTACTGACTGTGTCCTATCTGAGAGGTAAGATCTGAACCAGTGCAGCGCCACACCACGCACTCCATATTCAATGTCCATATACCGAAGAAGAATGTTATGATCAATTGTATCAAAGGCAGGAGACAAGTCAAGAAGTATTAAAACTGCTGCTTTTTTCTAGTCAATAGCGACAAGGAGATCGTTTTGTATTACAAGAAGTGTTGTTTCGGTGCTGTAATGCTTCCTGTATGCTGACTGAATGGGCTCCATAAGGTCATTAGTGGTTATATGACTGCAGAGCTGGCTAGATAGTAGTTAATCTACATGTAATTAATCAATGATCATTGTTAAATAAGTATCCGTCGCTGTTAATTGTGTTAGTAGTGAAAGGGAAGAGATTGAAGACCCACATTACAATGGGATGACACATTAGACTAATGAAGTACGGTGTTTTTCCTAGTTTATTATTCCATGGAATTACTTGTGTTTACTTATTTAGGGCGTCATCAGAGAGTAGATGATGGATCCCGGTGATCCATGTAGTGGGACACCTGCCAGGCTGGGTGATCCATCCGCGGGGGGCTCCAGGCGACAGCCGCAGATATATCATGAATGCAATGTACATTGTTGGGTAATGTTATAAAAATAATAATATGTCAGGCAAGCCTACACTGACTTATCAGTGAGTGCAACAGTACGTCGTGACCTGAAGTAGAGACACTGGTGACACGAGCGAAGGCAAGCCAGATTGCCATGGACTATATAATACAATCTAAATTGAGTTTACAACCCTGAAGAATTTTGGTAAAAACCATGGAGACCAAAGTTTTTTTTAATTTGAAATCATCATAAATGTCTTAGTCAGCTTTTCCGCTTAATTTGAATACCGATGTTATGGGTCTACGGCCATTACAAATATTTTATTTCTTACAGTGCGGGGATCGACTTTAGACGTCAGAATCTCAGACGTCAGGTTTAAACGTCTAAAGTCGATCCCTGCACTGTTAGCCCAGTTCCGACTATAATTATTCCGTTTTTTATGTTTTATTAGCACATAAAGTACCACCTTTTTAAAATTGTTTTGTCAAATCTGAATAATTTCCACTCACTTGCAGCTGTGGATCGCGTCAGCGAGACAAAACTTCAAGAGTGTAAAAATTCCAATTAAATAATTTGGCGATTAAAGGGTTAATAGTGAAATCGCCATCCGGTACATGATTGCATTACGTATTACATCAGGATAATTGATTCAACTATATATTTTACGTAGAATTGTAGAAAAAAATTGTTTTTGGAAGTATTTAGGTAGTCTGAGATTAAAAGAAAAAAATATCGCAAATTAGCTGTAGTTTTATAAAATGTAAAATGTTGTTTGAATGAAAAATAACATACAGCCGTAAATAATAATTTAGTTTCCAATTAATATGTTAATTTCATACAATTTAGACTGTAACTTCATATATTTTTTCATTTAAATAAGACTACTGATTACTGTCTTATTTCAGTGTCTGTGCATGGATTCTGCGAACATTCTAAACAGAGATAATTCTGACAACGAGGGGAGAGAGACTGGGGGGGGGGGGAGGGATACGGTGGGATAAGTCTAGCCCAAAATCGACCTGTGTTTGATGCCAGTGCAAACGTTCAGCCAATACGAGATCAATATTTTATTTGGTCACTGCGGTTCTGATCTGACAGATCGTATTTATCATCTGAGATGAACCGTTAAAATGAGGGGCATTGAGGTGCTACCCTCGACAAACACAAAAAGGCGTCAGGCCAACTGTGACTGTGTAGGGCCAACGCTTATGGCGTTGGCCCTACTCTGAGTCGCAGTTGGGAGATAGAAAAATGTTTCCGGACTTACTCTTGTTACTGTCGTGTCAATGGTGGAAATAAACTAGACCCACAGTCTAAAAATATAGTCGGTTTTGTGGCTTGTGGGCGTCCAGTGTTAAATTTATACCAGCGTGACTTTGTTTATTTTATCGCTTTTTAGTGCGAAATAACTCTGGATGCGTTAGATATAAAACGCCAAGCAGGCCACACAAGAGTGTAGGCACGTTGCAGGTCAATGTAAGCCACTACGTGGATGGGAGAGGTGATCATTGGAAAAGAGGTTAAAAAGTCCAACAAGCCAATCGGCTGGTGTCTGTGATTTCTGTGTAGTCAGTCCGCCGTGGTGGGGGGGGGGGTATCACATATCGATCACAGAGGGACCAGTGGTGCATTGAAAGCAGTCAAGGATTCAGTTCTTCTAGGATGAGGGGCTGGGGGAGGGGCTGGATCGGGTACAGGCGTCAAATCTCCTCTCCCGAATCCCCACAGCTATCCCAGTCGACATGAAATGTCTTTTGTCAAACAAACCTACACGGTTACAAAGGGAAGGTCTGCTGGGTGCCGGGCAAATATTTGTCCCTAATCTGTTGCATTGTGATCCGGGGAAGATGACACCTACACAGAAAATGGCGTTCTCCTTTTCAATTATTACCACGTGTTCTGATCGCCCACGTCTGGTTGATGCTTGACTTACACCATCAACAGCAGATGGGATGAGTTTCAGTAACTACAAAATTTATCTTAAATTCACAGACATTTTGTGAAGTTTTTACCAAACCATTATTGAATCTAGCTCACCATAAAGCTGACATAAGATCTGCACCCCTTGTGCTGGTTAGCTACATGCAGTTACACCATCAACAACAGTTGGGATTTATCTTATATTCACCAGCATTTTGTAAAATGACCTAACCATTATTCACTCTAGCCCAACATAGAGCCACCGTAAGATCTCCGTCTTGTGTTGGTTAGGCACATGCAGAGATATAGCGGCGCTTTTTCCATTTCGTGGTGAAAACCTATCCATTGAACTGAAGGGGAAATTTCAAGCGTGGACGTTGTATATTTGAGCGGGAATATCACACCGGGCAGACAATCCTAAAACTTTGTGATCCCTTGTCTGGATTTCCACAATGACCATTCACAGACCGATGGCGATTCGACATTTGTATCCCTCTTCCCAGAAAACACGAGACGTTTACCCAATGCTGCTTTAATATTGGGCCAGCGTCGCAGACGCTGGTTCAATATTAAAGCAACATTGGGTCAACGTCTCGTGTTTGCTGTGACTAGTATTCACATGGATGAGTGGACCAAAAAAGTTGACCTGATTCTATACGTATTGTAAATGAAAACGTGTTATAATCAGCAGCTTGAATCATATCCAAGATCAAAGAATAAGATGACGCTGGTGATCCCGGGGGACGCCGCAGACTCCAGAGGGTTAATAAGTTTGATGTGGCAGTGATCCGGGAGATCCGCACACAAAACCTGGTCCTTTTGTGGACGCCACCCTCTCAAAGGGTTACTTTTGATGGGATGAGAGAGAGGATCGATGACTGCGCACGCGCGAGGAGCACCGGAATCCCGCCGTCGCTGGCGATTCGGGCCGGCTGTGAATGGTTACGTTGTTTGACTGGGAATAACAATAGGCTATCTGGCAATCAGGCAGGCCTTTCTTTTTCTGTTATAGGTGGGAGGGTAGCAGGCCTTTTCTGTTTGGCGTCCCCCGCAACAGAATCCCGTGCCGTAATTCCCTCCACTCTCGCGGTGACGCAGGACGCGGGACGGACAACCCTCAGCCTGCCGGAGCACCCGATAACCCATACAGAACAGACGCTCTGGATTAGATTTCAAATTTAATTCAAGGAAAAATTGTCATTATCCATGACATTATGTTACTAATATTCTATAATAAATAGATATTCTCAGGGTAGGATATTAGATCTACATGGTATATGTGATGATTGGTATTATATACTAAATTTGAACCATGTCATTTTAGAATTAGGCTATGTTTGCAGACACAGCACATAATGATGATTGTCAACCGGGATGAAATATGATCTGTCTAGCATTTGTGATTATCATCCAACAAAAATAAGAACATAAATAGTTTATTGTATTATGCATATATAGGCATAACTATAAAACACAATTTATTGATATTGGTTAAAATATATTTGTATAGCGTAGGTCTAGATTTGAATTTATTATATCTTCATTAATCGATGCCATCTAAGTTGTTCAGCAAAAAATTCGAAATGTATATATATGTTATGAACAGTCAAGAAAAATACATTGAATCCATTACATATACTGAATATATTCTATAATATTAAATAGGACTAAATGTCATCGCATGCGAGATGAAATGTCATGATCCAGCTCATTTAACATGTCTAAGTGATGGCAGATGGAGTCATTGACGCATATATTACAGTTGACTAAAACGAACAGACTAGGATTACTAAGTGTGAAACACAAAATGTGTCCGTGCCATTTGAATAGACTGACAGAATGTCAAATGCGTCATCAATGTTCTACGTGGGTTAAGATGAAGCTCACATAAGCAACTGATAAGCTTGAAATATTTCACCGAATACAAAACTAGGACAATTTTTTATAGTTGACTAGTTGCCGGCAATGAGATGTTATTGTAGTAAAGATGAAGGGCTGCATGAACGTGAGAGTCCTTGATAATATTATGTCTCACAATAAATGCCATTTGAATGGTTTTTTCTACACCTGGTGATGCTATGGGACAAATAATATCCCCGTAAATTAGATTTTATTACTCAAAGTAAATCATCTAGACGATGAGTTTCAAAATGCAAAATATCATCAAATCATCTTAAATTCCGAAAAAGTCCCAATGTGTTACTCATCATCGCGGTCATAGAAACGATCAATTAATGAAGGCATTCACAAACTGATGAAATTTTTGGGTAAATGTTTGCCAAGCTTCTAAATTCTACGAGCCTCTTGGTACTAACATTGCTCTTTGTTGGACTTGTTGTGATTTGCCGAGATGAGTTGAAATGTGTAAAATCCATCACTTTTTACTTACGGTCCAAGTTATGGATCGCCACCGCGATCCATAACTCAGACTGTCTGAAAAATATCTCCAGGAAATGATGCAGATATTAACTACACCTTTTCATCACGTCTCTCATCAAAGATAATGACCACTATCTCAAATTGCGGTTTCAAGGCGGGTGTCGGTGACAATGGAAAACTGATTGATTTCTAGCATTTCATCCGAGCAAATGTTGGTTTTTCAGACCAGAGAAAGAAGTGGAGTGTGGTGATGTTTGAGGTGTGGTCAGATGATATGTGGGGCCCTGTATCCATTACCAGCTCTATCCCGCTCTATACAAAACCAAGTCTAGTGTCAGTGATTCCCATCTGCGATCTACCTTCTAAATTCAAGCCCCTTCTTGATAAACAATGGCATGAAATTAAGGGGAAGCAAAGTGGTCAAATGGGCACAGCTGCTGACCCATCCAGGGGAGGCGGGCTTATAATTTGTTGTAGTAGCGTTACGGCTCTGGTGCGGGAGACAGTTGTCCGCATCCCTAGAACCACAACGGCCCGTCCATTCCCGATCCTATTGACACAGTGGACAAGGAGGGAGGAAATGGTCAGACATGGTCCATAGCTGAGCGCTCCACACCCACTGTCTGAGTGCCAGGGCCACGCGCTGTAGGCCACGAGTAGCGCAATGCCAGAAGAGACAGAGGCTTCGGCTGCAGGAGAGATTCGAGCCTCGAATTTATGTAGAGCGCCTTTACTATGATCGGGACACGAGTCGGGCAATGCCAGAACAGACTGATACTGCAGGAGAGATTGGAGCCTCTGTTCCACATCCACGTCGTGTGTAATGATCGATCCTACTAATGGCTTCATTAGTTAACTTCATCCAATTAGACAACTTGGTTGGGCCTAAATAGTTAGGTAAATAGAGAAATGTAAATCTGCAAGGGAACTGTACAGATGTAATTTGAAAAATAGATATTTAGATTCTGTGCACGTGGTATTTCTTGCAGTCCTGTCGTTTTGCGGCTGAGAAGGATTTAGTCGTTAATTTTAGTGGTCAGATGGTCTGACCAGCCGCTGGACATGGACCAACGCTGGATTTTTGCTGTTCCAATGTCAGGGACAGAGGCACAGCATTAACCCGGCGTTGTGTCATGCTGTGAGTGGTTCGGCTGGACCGGTCAAGGGGTCCAGGTTATTGTCCGCTGTGTAAACTGACCGGCGTTGGTTCCTGTCCATGTTACACGCAGTGGTGCTTGGAGCGCGAGGTCGACCTACCTGACCCGAAACACCGCGCTGATCCCCGCCGAGAACATGCCCTGAATACACACAGTCCACACACAAGTTTAAAAAGAGCAGCTACTCATCTGCTCAGAGAGGACACGAAGGCTGTTTTTGCTGTTTTCTCGGATAGGTGCTGTTAAATGTTACTGCATGGGATGAGATACAGTGGCGCAATTAAGGTTAGGCAAACAACAATGTTGGCATTTCCTTTAGCTAGCACACTTCCTCGGCCAAGGTCGGCGGACAGTGCATCTCAACAATGCCCGAGGTTTATGTGGCCGCAGGTCATCACAACTAGTACTGAACCACGCTCTGGTTCCAACATCCCACGAGGGCCTGAAACACTCCCTGCTGGAGTGAGGATGCGCGCGACAGAACGCGAGGTCGCTGAATTGAATTTGACCAGGAGATCGTGACGGCCGTCACGATCTCCTAGTCAAATTCAATTCACCGACACGATTTGTCTAAATTATAGTGGATTAAAGTAACCGTCCGTGGCATGGTGAGGGACGGAGGGCGGCCCCTGAGACTCAAACACCGACCGCCTTCATGACCTTTCATCAGGGGAATCACGGGAAACTGGTTTTTATCGAATCGATGAGCGGTTTTTGGTTGAGCCAAACACAATCCGCCCGTGAAATCACACTCAAATATGCATTAGACGGGGCCCATTTCCTGGCTTTTGCCTTGTTGGACAAACATGATTTTTTCTAAGAGAATGGACGTTCGCTCTGTCATCGACCGACCTCATCGCACAGAATTTAACAGCTACTACTTTCATCATCAGCTATCAGTCAGGGATATTGCTGACAATCTTAATGTGGATACTAAACACTGAATGCCGTTGTGATTAATGTATTATTTCAGTTAATGCTTATCGTCCAAACAAAATTGCTCATGTATTCACAAAAATGACGACGTAGTTTCTACGTGTCTTATAGGTTGAAATAATTGATCAATTAGATGAAAAAGTAGGTCAGTTCATTCATTCATTCATTCATTCATTCATTCATTCATTCATTCATTCATTCATTCATTCATTCATTCATTCATTCATTCATTCATTCATTCATTCATTTATTTATTTATTTATTTATTTATTTATTTATTTATTTATTTATTTATTTATTTATTTATTTATTTATTTATTTATTTATTTATTTATTTATTTATTTATTTATTTATTTATTTATTTATTTATTTATTTATTTATTTATTTATTTATTTATTTATTTATTTATTTATTTATTTATTTATTTATTTATTTATTTATTTATTTATTTATTTATTTATTTATTTATTTATTTATTTATTCATTTATTTATTTATTTATTTATTTATTTATTTATTTATTTATTTATTTATTTATTTATTTATTTATTTATTTATTTATTTATTTATTTATTTATTTATTTATTTATTTATTTATTTATTTATTTATTTATTTATTTATTTATTCATTTATTTATTTATTTATTTATTTATTTATTTATTTATTTATTTATTTATTTATTTATTTATTTATTTTTTCAGTTGTTTATTTATTTATTTATTTATTTATTTATTTATTTATTTATTTATTTATTTATTTATTTATTTTTTCAGTTGTTTATTTATTTATTTAGTTATTTAGTTATTTATTTAGTTATTTATTTAGTTATTTATTTAGTTATTTATTTTTTCAGTTGCTTAGTTTTTTATTCAACCCCCGGATTCAACTATTAACTAATGTTAAATCAGAGTTATGCTGAGTTTAAATCTCAGTGTCAGGTCACCATGCTTACATAACGAATACTAAGAAAACCGGCCTCATCTCCATCTCGGCTATCTTCTTGTTTCTGGCTTAGATGACACCAGGATCCCCAGCAGTTCTCTTAAAGCATTCTTATAACGACCCGCTGCCAGTTGCCCATAACAAACACATACATATATGCATGCATTGCTCGACTGCTTGCTCAACACACGAACATATCTCCTTACACCCCCAGTCATAAACCAGGGGACCGGCGCAGCAGCTGGCTCCTTAAATGTCACATTGTTCCCCATTTGATCGCGGGGTGATGGATCAGTACTCAAGCTGGGGAAGAGACGTTGTCCAACGCCGTCAGAATGCAGGGATCAGCGTCGCAGACGCTGATCCCGGCATTCAGATGGCGCTGGATGGGAAGATAGAGAGCTCCCCTGATCCCTATCCCCAATGAGTGTCCCCTTCCCTGAGAGGGTGCTAAGCGCGGCCAGATGGCATACCACCACGTGGTGCTGGCTGGGGTAGATCCACAATGCCGTGCGCCCGCTTAATGCGTCCACGAATCCGGCAGGTTTTTTCTTTCCCAAAGGGGAGAAGAGCTCTGCCTAATTCTCCTTGATGTTTCTTCTTTCTCTGACATCGAGGAAGAGGAGGGAGAAGGCGTATTCGTCGGACAAGAGTGCTTGTTACAATCAGGGGGACTCACGACCAGGACACGTTCTATTGCTGACGGAAGAGCAAACCCTCTACGGGCGAGGGGCAGGTTAATTAAACTCAAACATCAACGCATTCGTGCACCACCAGGCCTTCCGTTTAAATCCGTGATAGAATTAAATGATTTTTCTCGACTCATTTGCAGGATTTTTTCGATTACATTTTAATTACGTTAGAATGAACCACGTGTTAAGGATACAGCACCAGCATTCATCCGCTGGTCGTTCAATGCTGGGACACCGTCTTCGACGGTGGCCCAGCATTGAACGAGCAACGGCTCGATGATTCTGTTTCTCGGGTTCTAAGGACACGCAACCCTGCGATGTTTACCGACAAAGACGAGCATAGCTGCGCGTCCTCGCTGGTGACACGTTTGCGTAACAGCAGGCCCGGCAAAATTGCAACATGCTGTGACTAACAAGAGTAACGCAATCACTTTCCCGCACAGCCAGCCGGCAATGGGGGGCCGGAAAAAAGCTGATTGTAAATTGGCCGGAGTCCGTCTTTTCTGGCGGGATGAATCGCGCCGGGGCAAACAAGAGCAGGCATTTGTTAGCGGCCAGCTTTTGTCTGCCGCACGATTCCTTCCAGAAAGCTAAATTAGGAAAACGTGATCGGAGCAGACGCAATTCTCAGCAGCCGAGAAAAGAACAATATAAATGATGCCACATTTGTGCGTATAACTGTGTATATATATATACAGGCTGATGAAACCAAGGGCAACCTACTGTGATGATGTAATGAAGAGCATATTAATTACTACATGTATTTGAAAACACAGCATATACGTTCACTTTGGGTAACAATACATGTGTTGTACTGTTCACCGAAAGTCTAAACATATTAATATTGCTGATTCTACGTGGTGACAGATTTCAAGTTTTAATTTGGAGAGCAATATAATGTGCCATATTACCATGATTACATTAAGAACAATAAAACTAGATTAGACCCTATCCCCGCGTCACGGGGGTATTCCAAGCCATGGTGCTAGTATATATTAACGCAGTAAAATACAGTCGCTTATGAGCACCGGCCCATCCTCAAGTGGCACCAAGAGGCATCGTGCTCGACCTCTTTATTTAGAATAGTGTGTCTTAAGTTTTTTTTCTGGCCCAGTTCAGCCTGGTTGTGGACAAAGATGGCTTTAAGTCACATTTATCAATTCATCCTCAAGGCATGATATCGTAGTCAATCAAGAACTTAAAATATTATTGGAAATTTCAGCAAATTTCGGGTAATTTTCTACAATGGCCTCATTAGGCTTTGTGCAGCTACATCTTATCCCCCCCCCCCCTCTACCAGACATTCGGCCAGTGATCAGGAGAAGAATCGAACCAAACACGACACGTTGAACCAATTCTGGATTAATGCTTGGCCAGCGTTGCGGATGGTGGCCCAGCATTAAACCGGTATTGGTCGAACGTGCATGTCTGTGCTTTGCTGTGGAGTCTGCCATGGCCAGTCCACGTCTGCCGTAGTCTGTAATTACCGCTAAAACAATTCTTTACGAACCTCATAGACATCTTGACGACTGCAATTCCCATTTGGACCAAGCAGACGGTTTGCTTCAGTGCAGATACTCATACACTTATACGGCATTCAATCTATGGTGTACTGGTTATTATTGTCGCGATGTTTGCTTGCAGCACTGAAAACGGACACAACGGACAGACAATATTCGAGTATCGGAGGCAATTTCTGTTATATTTTGTCGTACTTTTTTCGAGCTTTCTAAAGGAAAGGATCAAACGGAGTTCTGGAGCCTTAAAAGTGTTCCTGGCCTTATGGAACGTTCCCACGTCTGTCTGTGATCGTAGATTCTTTGTCCTCTCCAGGAAAGCAACTACCGTCATTAAAAAGTTTGAAACTTTTCTTTGCGTCACATACTCTTTGAGATCGCTGAGCTATTCACGCACATTTTTCAAGGTTTATGCCAGCTACTACTAGCTGAAGAGTAAACACATCGAAAAAAGCAGCGTGTTCTCCAATTGGCGGATCAATGACAATGGGAATTTACTCATCAATCAGAAACAATGCCAAAAGTGGTGTGTAGATGGATCGTATGCTTTCGCCAAATCAACATGTAGGCTACACTCCATACACAGCGACAGATCAAAATGTATTCAAGAATTAGTTTTCATCTGCACAAGGCACACATGGTGGTTTGTAGAGTGGCAGATACGACCTTTTATTACCAACACATTGTTCAGAATACAGTGGTGCAATGTTGGCTCAGTACTGCTTGTCATCGACTCAACTTTTATTCTAAATGTTGTGTTTGCTAACATAATTGTCTAGTTTACATTGAGTTAGGACAACATTGAATAATATTCTTATGTCAACCAAAAATGTCAATAATCATCTTGTCCTCTCTTGAAATAATTAGCAAAAATATACATTGAAAAATACATTTCCCCGGTGCTATCAATTTTGTGAATATCGATGGCGGTGTTAATTAATTACATTATTAGCCGGTGGCCCATAAAATCAAAAAAGCCAGAGGTTACCAAGTACACGGCTGTCAAATTAATGAAGTAACTGGCATTAGTTGAGCGTATGTATTTTATTGTTGTAATTATTCTGTGCACCACTTGAGTATTGATTCGTATAGTTAATTTCCCGCTAGACTTGTATTTATTGTTATTGGTGCATGCAATGTGCCAGCCAAGATGTGGCGGAATATGTTTTTTTTAATTTCCATGATAAAATACCATTTACAGATACACAATTTTATGAGAACCCGCTATATTTACGTTTAGGCGAGAATTAGCAATGTCATTCATGACTGATTGTGTTATAAATAGGGTTAGTGCTCGATTTGATTGGTGTTACTCTAAGCCAATAATATGTCAAAATACTTTGCCAATGATAGAAGTACATGGCACAAGTTTGTCAGATTTGAGTATAATCCCTTTTCATCAAACACACGACATGATAAGCCCCCGCTGGTTTAATGGTGGGCCTCTACCATGTGCAAGGGCAACAGTAATTACAGAGGAACGCTCCCTGAATGCAACACCAACAGCCACTCGGCACACGACGTTGTTGCGACGTTGAATCAACGTCATTAACGTTGATCAAACGTCGCGACAGCGTCGTGTGCCCAGTGGGAAGAGCCACACCAGGCAAATATAAAACAATCTGTAAATGTTGGGCAGTCGTAAAAAGACCGAGCAACCGGCCAATCACCAACTCGGCATTTGACGTATGCTATTTACCATCATTATGAGAAATGTTGTATGATCCACACCCGTTATACACCTCCAGCAGACCAATGGTTTTTTCATGTTGGGCCAGCATTGCAGACGGTGGACCAACATGAGACCAACATTTGGGTCAACGTTTCGTGTTTCTTGTGCCATTATTACATACATGGGCGGGGGCCCTAGGGCAGTGGTTAGCACCGCTGCCTTTCACGCCAGAGTTCGGGGTTCGGTTCCCGGTCTCGGCGGTTTGAAAGAAACAAAAAATGTTTCTTCCCCATCCACGTGTGAGAGTCAGTATTGTGGGGAACCTCCGTGACCGAGAGGTAGCGTGCTCTGCCTCAGACCGCCAGGGCTTGAATTTCGAATCCTGTGTCTGGAGGACAGTGTCATCTAAATCATCTCACCATCCTCAGGAGGTTCTCTTGGCCCAGTTTAGCCTATATGTGCACAAAGGTGGCCTAAAGCCCGATTCATTTCATTTCCTGGCCCAGCTTAGTCTATATGTGCACAAAGGTGGCCTAAACCCGATTCATTTCATTTCATTTCATTACATACATGCATTTGATACTAAAATTTACACTGTATTGCGAAAGCTTGCAACACGCAATAATTATTGAGATATCAGATTTTTGTTCACGCGGATGAATGAGTGACTAGTTTTGACAACCGTTTAATCACGTTCCCGGTTTAATCCCCAATGATATACAAGAGCTTATGTTGATGCAAAATAATCGTCTTGAGAAACGTTTTCTGATTGATTGTATTCCCCGTTCAGAGCTGGGTGATCCCCAGGAAACACGATGTCAGCGCTGCACCAATGTTGCCACAACAACATTGTCTGGATGGCACTGATATATTATGTTTGGGTTGTTATTGAAATGGTCATATTCATCGTAATTTAACCTTTTCAGACCATTATATAGAGGCACTATATAAAACGTTTCAACAATTGCGTCGTCGACGTCACTCGTATGCTTTAATTACTCGGCGGTTAAAATGGTACTTTACAAACCATGTGTCATTTTATAAAACGTAATTGCAAAGAAATTGGTGATACGTTTGAAGTGGTGGTGAATCTGTCTGTCAATTGGTTGGCAATCGTGTTTTTTACATTGCACAGCCAATACAACAGCGATCTATAACTTAAAGTAAACAGGAATTTAGAGCGTTGGCCGGCATGGCAGGACGTCTGGTGAATAAATAACTAACAACACTGGCAGCCGTGGCAGGTGGCCAGCCGATCCACACTCCCGGTGCTCCCGAATCCGAATAGGTGCACGTCAATTCGGGATGATTAGACGATGTGTCTGAGTGAAAAGGGGTTTTTTCACAATCATATCCAAGTGACCTGGTGAAAACTACGGTGAAAACTGATACCACGAAGTCACGAGAAATGATTTATACCAGTTGATACACGGTGCAGGGCCAGGGAGACGCGGTACCCAAAGGGTTAACACTGCAAGTGCCGCGATACCGCTTGACATCTCTCATTTATTCGAAGCTGGCATCGCTCACGCGATTGCCAACTTCAAATCAATGATAAATGCGCGCGCGTTTAAAAAGTAAATTTATTTTAATAATCGATTCGCGCTTTGCATGAGAGACGAACACGGATAAACCCCAGTGGCTATTTGTTGTGAGAGAAAACGTTGCTGTCCCCGGTGACGAAAGGGTTAATAGGCGGACTGGTGTAGTTGCGTGCTGGACGACACAATTGGCCAGAACAATCACCCGACCCTTTCCCATGCACCTCCGTGGCCACTATATACTCGAATCCCATTTAGTGCCGATGCCCACGTGTGCGCGGCGCTGAGACCGCGGACTCGCACGGATTTGCTTTTTGTTCTCTCCCTCTCTCCCTTTTGCCGCGCTGTCTGGCACTGGGTGATCCGGAGACGCCGACCCAGTGTGCTTTTAACGCCGGGCCAGCGTCGCAGACGCTGGCCCGGCGTTAAAATCACACTGGATCGGCGTTCCTCGCTCGCTGGCTGGCTGTCATCGATCCCCAGCTTGTCGCGGTGTCTCTCTAATGTTAACCACTGCTGATGGTAGACCTTATACCCCCTGCGGGCTACCAATTATATTAACGAAATAAAAGATCCCCCGCGAATAGAGTGCGATCAACCCGCTAAACATATTATCCGTAAATTACCCTCTGCCATACTGACTGTAGTCGAGTATTCGTATCACGCTGAAACGTATATAACAACATTTTTTTCAACTTCACGTGATTTTTTTCAATCGAGTATTATTTAATCAATCATGGTATCTGGTAATGCTGCTTTATTAGATCAGACAATCAATGGTTCTCCACCATATTGCTGTCTTGACTCTGTCTGATTATCTGATCTGTACGCGTGGGCTTACGATGTTTGTCTCATTACTTTTATATTTTTTCGCATTAATGCAAATTTGAAACTTTTAATGAGATAAATTATTATCTCACAGTTTCACCCATTTCAAGCTGGCAGTGTTAGAGCAATTATCGGCTTTAAATGCTTACACTGCAAGGGCCAGCATATATCCACATATACATTTTCTGTTTCTTTGCGCCACACGATTTCATAAAGTTTCTATGTGTGCGACAGTAACATATACTGAAATGTTATTTTTACACAAAACACTTTCATTTTAGGATTTTAGGAGAGTACGTGTAGCAACCATTCAAGTGCTAATCATGCATAAAGCCGTTTTTTGTCTAATTTACTTGTGCTTCAAACCCCCAGAAAGAGAAATAAGCATTCAATTTGAATGATTGCCATATGTTTTGATTAAAATTGTACGCATGTGTGAGTAATTTTTACCCACTTAGCAACACGCAACTTCAAGTGGGTAAAAATTTAAATTGTATAATGCAGAGCTTTATTTTACAGTTCATCTCGCCGAAGCTTGCATTCCATGTTATGTAAGATTTGGACCACGTACGTGCAAAGCAAAGGGACTATAATTAGCATTGACGTTTACCCACTCTCTCCTCCGGGTGCATGCGGGGTAATTACATTGACATAATAATGTATTAAGATTTTTGCCAACAATGGGATGATAATCTTTTTCTCGTAGCATTGAGCACGTGACAATGCGCACGTCGTCAATGAGAGCGTCGTGACAGTGGAAACAAACGGCCGTATCTTCCACTTTTCAAAGTGGCAGATACGGCTGTCTAGTACCAGGCGGGGACTATGTGTGCCTCCTGTCGCGCAGATGAAGTTTGGAGCACTACTTGCTTGAGCCGTTAATTTGAGGCTTTGTTTGTTTGATTATATTATATAAGTATTTAATCTCGGTTTGTCCAAATCCACTATTTCAACTATACCAAGTGAGTAGCGGTAGCATTGGAGCTACGCTCTGAGTAGTGGTCCAGTCATGGCTGGACAAGATGGCGATTCATACAGTTATGCCACATTATTTTGACGACGTGTATTGAAGAATTTGACCTGCGCACACCCTTATGGAGGCTGGACTTGCTAACTGGATTTCAGCTTCAAACGCAGGACAAATGCTTAATTTAGAAAAAAATCGGACAGCCCGAAGGTGAATTCGTTTCTGATTAAGCCTTACAGTGTAGATATTATATTTTGGAGGGCTTATTAGATTGTCCTTTCCATCCTATAATTTAACCCTTTAAGCCCGCACGATGCATTAAAGCATCATTTTACATCACTGAAAACAGAGTTAATTTTCCAACAACCAAGGGTTTTAGAGTAAAAAATTCCATGAAACTGGTTTACCAATACATGGTAATTTTCTTTAATTTTAATTTTTCACCCACTTCAAGTCATCTTCATCTTCATCGAGAATTGCGACAGCAATCCGCGGCTTGTAGTGATGAAGATGACAATTGTAAACTTGAGAGTGTTAAATATTGTGCATACTCTTTTCCAGTCTGGAAAGCAATTACGAGCTTTTTAATGGATCATTTCGCGTGTTGTATAATACATAGCAAGACATAGTACTGTTATTTCATGTTGAATTAATGTCTTATTAACTCTTGCAACGCTGGATTATTTTTGTTCAACCCTTGGAGACCAAAGATTTTTTTTTTAATCATCATAAATGACGTAGTTAGCTCTTTCCGCTTCATTTGAATACCTATGGTATGGGTCAATGGCCAGTATGAATATTTGAATTATTTCAGTGCGGGGACCGTCTTTATGCGTCAGAATCTGACGTCTACAGACGTCAGATTCTGACGTATAAAGACGGTTCCCGCGCTGAAAGGGTTAAACCTGTCTGATGAGAAAAAGTTAAAAATAAGTGGCAAATGTTTAAAATCAGAACGATGTAAATCTT
Source organism: Flabesymbios commensalis (assembly GCA_964017125.1). Lineage (NCBI taxonomy): Eukaryota > Metazoa > Annelida > Polychaeta > Terebellida > Flabelligeridae > Flabesymbios > Flabesymbios commensalis. The sequence goes on from OZ024902.1 coordinate 87,566,862, forward strand.
TTGTGGACTATTTTTTATTCTCCGTTTTTTGGAGTCACAGAATTCTCAACAGTTTAATCACAATTAGTTAACTGTATGGTAAACATGTATTGGTCAGATACTAGGTGATGGTGATGGTGAGATCCGGTATTCTGAGCTGACCCAGGCTGCTGTTTGCCCCTGACTCTAACACGGACAATGTTAATCCTGGGATAGACAGTCATGTTTACTTTGTCCAGTCTTCCTGGCTTCCTTTGGGTGCCATCAGCCATCTATATATAGATCGGACGACGTCCACTGGACAATATGAGGACAAGCAGCACACACAAAAGGCCGTATCTGCTTACCTGCAAGTAAGCAGATACAATCTCTTGGCTTTGCACGGCAAAGTAATCATATACGTATACTATGTATCTAAAAATTGCGCCATTTTACATCCCACAGGCTATTTTAATTATTATTCGACATATAAGACAATACAATAAAATTTGTCAGCAGACCCCTTTTGAATGTGAATTTATAGCTCAAGCAGCATTTTTATTAAACAGATTGAAGCGATACAAATCTGTAATGCAAGGCTTAGTTCTGGAATCCTGTAATACTCATGAGATGATAACTTAATCATGTGAACATCTATTTAATTTGTATAGTTTGTGATTGAATAATCCCGATTTATCCTCGATATAGTCCTACAACAACGTATATAAGTGTGAAAAAAAACACAAATAATGTTCACAGTGATAATTCCAGGTAAAGCAGTTTGCTCGTACACAATGCTTGGCCTGCATTTCCTTCACCTATGTTCTCCTGTTTATGCTTCATTGTCTTCACTCGTACGCGCTGCCTCTGCAGCGCGTACGAGTGAAGACAATGCAGCACAACCTGCAGTTGACGAGGGCACAGTATCGGACCCGTGCTCTGCGTGGTGCTCTGCGCCATTATTTGTCCAGCCGCATTACCAGAGCAGCGAGGTCACTGATTCCCGAGCTGCTTGTCGCCAAGTTACGATCATGCCAATTGTATTAGGAGTGCCCGACCTTTTCCGTGTGAAATTGGGGAAATTAGTTTCTCTGGAGAATCCACCTTTTCATAGCCGGTCAAATCTGGTTTTCACCAGATTTTACCGGCTATGAAAAAGTGGATTCTCCGGACAAGCCCGACATGTCCATTCAGATAGCATGGATAGTGAGATCAGTAATACAACTCGTTTTCTGCGTCATCTTCTACTGGAAGCAATCAACACGTGAGCCTGTCTAGGACAAATACTTGAAATCCAGTCGTTAAATAACTGCGCAAATCATTTTTCATCATTTTACGTCATAATATATCTTGCAATGTATTTCAAACAATGCCTGTTGCGGTATCAGCACACAGATGATCCAGCCGAGAAAACAGAATACGTTACTGGTACGTTGTTTTTTTCTGGGAAACCGGTGCTTCACGATGGGATGTAGTTTATACGTCGTGTTACTTCATGTCCATTGTGGAGAGGGTCCGTACCGTGACGTCACAGGGATCAACTGTGGATCCCAGCACAGACGCAAGATGTTTAACCAATGCTGGATTGATGCTGGCACAGCGTCTGTGACGCTGGGCCAGCATTGGATCAGCGTCTCGTGTTTGCTGTGGGTTTCTGGGCCTTCATTCATCAATAAATATAGCCCACTTTTTATCATGTCATATTCCCACCTGATATGACGCTGTGGCAACTCTGAAATCAAGTCAATGTTGTCGCGACGCCATTATAGGCCAATGCAGAGATAAATGGGGATATTTTTTGTAAACGAAACTCTCAGATGACGTGGAATCAAGGCCGAGTCGCTGTGGAGATGTAGGCCTGCATGTGGGGTGTGAATGCTTGGAAGAAATCACACGTAAAAATCTCTATTTGATCTATATTAGATACAAGGCCGTGAAAAAAGACGTTATAAGAAACGCCAGTTTTTTTCTATTCGATTGGATGCTTGTAATGGGGACGTATCATGCAACCTGGGAAGACATAATAGATTATAAATAGTGGCCGACATGCGGAGCAGAAAAACCCGGAGAAGTTGCCTGTGTTGGTTTATTGCTTTGTCGCCGTCTGCGCCGGAGGATTAGGCCTAATCTTCTTTGTGATTTTGTACTGGGGAGTGTGTGCTATACTGCAACATAGCAGATAGAAACACAAAACCAGTCATGCAGAGCATCACCATATACTCTTCCCTAATTAAATGATTTCGTAATATTATAGGTGTGGTTCACCATGTGCCTTTCGGAACACCACAACTGGCCTACGCCAAGACAGAAACTGCAATTGGGCCCACTGCACTAGTATAGGGGGATACCGCAAAATATAAATAGGAATACTACAAAATGCAACCAAACCATGCACATAATAGAATGCGTACATGTTAGCTCAAACTCAGCCGCAAAGTCAAAAGTTTTTATACTGCACATTTAAGGAGATACATAACGTAATGTTGAGCTGTTTAACCCTCTAACCGCCAAATTATTTAATTGGAATTTTTACCCACTTGAAGTTGTGTCTCGCTGACGCGATTCACAACTTCAAGTGAGTGAAAATTATTCAGATTTGACAAAATAGAGGTCAACTATTTTGAAATCTTGTTGATTGATGTCACGTTTCATCTCCAACCTGTTCGAAAGCTGGCAAAATATAAAAATTGTAAAAACGAGTATACTCGGGTCCGGCGTTCAAAGAGTTAAAATGATTTCAATACTGAATCGTGTGGCTTGTATAATATTGATGCCACCCTACCATATATAGCTACTGTAACTTTTTCCTGCTAGGAAGACCGAAGCGACAAAAATTTATCCTACCATGTTGGAAAGGGAGACCGTCTACAAAAATAAGTAGTAAGATGAGACTGTCGAAGGGCCTCTTTGTATGAACACCACAAGAAAGGCGTGATTGTCCATATTTACCGAGCGTGTGGCAACGGATGTTCTCATGTTAAGCCGGACACCATCTTGAATTTTATAGCACGCACCTTTGACATTTTTCCACGTGTAGTTTAATCAGAAAAACGACTCAAAATTGACTATTGTATGAAATCTGCTTTAACATGTTTAAGGGAATATGTCATTGTCGGGAACTCAAGGCTTCTATATCAATCAGATGCATCCCTGTCCATCTTTATCAAAGACGATAATTGGGCAGATCTGGACAGATTTGAACAGATTTGGACAGACATTTGGAGTTATCAGGTTTATAAACCGCATTTTGTTCCGACTGTAAACCACGTGCCGCAGCAAACAGCGAGAGTCCTACACATCTAACTTATGTATTATATTTATAGTCTAATTATTAACCCTTATAACGCTGAAATCTTTTTTGTGTAAACCATAGAGACCAAATGGTTTTTTTCAATTTGAAACCATCATAAATCTCTTACTTAGGTCTTCCGCTTTATTTGAATACTATTATGTTATGGGTCTACGGGCATTATACATTTTTAATTCTTTCAGCGCGGGGATCGACTTCAGACGTCAGAATCTGACGTCTGTGGACGTCAGATTCTCACGTCTAAAGTCGGTCCCCGCGCTGAAAGGGTTAATTCTTCGTCTAACACCTCACCCGGCGCTGTCTGAGTGTCGGCCCTACGTCTCCGACGTCGGCCCGACATTGAGACAGCGCCGATCGTGACGTCATTAGCCCTTCTCCCTTCACCGCCCCCCCCCCCCCCAGACGTGGACTTTCACTTCTGCATGTCGCCGCACGCTTCTGGGCACATTATATTCGGGATCACGAAACCGTTTGTGACATCCCCCATCAACAAATATTTACTCGACTTCCATCTTTGCCTGCATGGCTCCGGATCGGCACTCTTTACTCGCGGTCCCCGGAAAGAAGCCGCATTTTAGCCGAGCAGTCGCGCCGTTTTGCGAATATTGCGCGCGAGGTAGTGGCGTGGGATATCACGTTTCAGGGGGAGATTAAGGACTTATCGTAATCCCAGGAAAATGAGTGGGATTTTAAATCCGGGAAACTTACGGCAATCCCTCGTTTGGTTCTGATTGTACTAGTTCTCACTGCCACAGACCTACCCCAGCCATCAGACCGCGAATCTGAGCAAATAACGGATGGGTTCGATTTAACCCCTTCAGCGCGGAGACTGACTTCAGACGTCAGAATTTGACGTCTATAGACGTCAGATTCTGTCGTCTAAAGTCGATCCCCGCACTGGAAGAGCAAAATATTTCTAATGGCAGTAGACCCATAACATGCATAGTTATTCAAATGAAGCGGAAAGAGCTAACTAGGACATTTATGATGATTTCAAATTTAAAAAAATGGTCTCCATGGTTTATACAAAAATCATTCAGCGTTGTAAAGGCTAAAACCACAGAGTGCCCTATTACAGCTATGTTATACACACATCTCTCTCATTTAAAGTCATGCTATTTCTATCGTTTTGGTATTGAAATGCATTGTACAAATATTCACAAATATCTCGACAATATTACTCAGTATCAAACTAAATATACAACGATCTTAATCCAACAGCAGCCTAGACTCTTTAAGAGCACTAGTTCATGCCATAATGATCTTTTACTGCGTGCATGCATGCATGTGTAGGAGTATCCAATAGTAATGCGACTTTTAACCCTTTGCCTGCTAATCGCGACACGAGTCGTTTTTAATCCGTTTAATAAGTCGATTGAATCACTGTTATTGGGAATGAAATGACTGATTGAACATCAATGTTTGTCAATGTCTGGTCTAAAATTAAATAAATAATTATGAGTAATTTTCAACCACTTGAGGTTGTGGATCGCGGTAGCGATCCACAGCCCCAAGTGGTTGAAAATTTAAATTAATAAACTTAGCAGGGTAAAGGTTAATAATTGACTAAATATGGCGGGTACATGATGATATTTATTTTATATTAAATATTTCTTTTAAAAATGTCTCGCATGCTCAATCTTCAATAGTGTCTTCCGTGCTAAAGAACATATCGGTCAGCGTGGTGTGCAGCGGGACTCTCATTCATGAATATTTCACTTTACTGAATGAATCTGGAGTAAGGAGCACAGGTTAGACCCTTTAACCGCCGGTCCCGATTATTTTTGTCACTTTTTTCTAAATACCAGCTTTTGAACATGTTTAATATAAAACGTGACATTAATCAACCAGATTTCACAATCGTTTACCTCCATTTTTTCAAATCTGAATAATTTTCACTCACTTGAAGTTGTGGATCGCGTCAGCGAGACACAACTTCAGGTGGGTGAAAATTCCAATTAAAGGACTTGGCGGTTAAAGGGTTCAATCGCGTATTGCATCCACATTATCTAACCTGCCGCAATGGTTGTGATCCGGATTGCATTTCACAACACTCACATTGTATTAATGATTGTGTCGTATCGGTATGTTTTTCTGATCATGTTTTTAATTTTTGCCACATGCGTCTGTGTTAAACATTTCTTCGTGGAAGCTTAACCCTTTAACCGCCGGTGTCGCAGATATTCGGGTTTTCTTTTTTTATTAGCACATTAAGTACCACTTTTTAAAGATGTTAAATATGAAATATGACATACATCAATCAGCAATATTGAAAACAGTTTACCTCCATTTTGTCAAATCTGAATAATTTTCATTCACTTGAAGTTGTGGATCGCGTCAGCGAGACACAACTTCAAGTGGGTGAAAATTCAGATTGAATAATTTGGCGGTTAAAGGGTTAATATGAGTGAGGAGTCAATGCTGTGCCACAGTGAATGTTGGGCAGCGTTGACGTTTACGCCATTTCGTCACGACAGCTTGATAGCGTCTTAATTAGGAGAGAACGTTCAAATAAATCACATAAATTTACCTGTAGGTGGGCTTACGGTAGGTGGGCTTACGGACATTAATACTGCCAAAACCAAGAGGCAGTATCTGCTTACTTTACAAGTAAATAGATACTGCATTTTGGTTTTGTGTAGCAGAATATACATTGTTATTGTATACACAGATTGATTGATTCTTGTAAAAGAACTTATTTGGCACATTTAATGTAGGCTTAAATGTCACGCACTTTATCATATTTGGTCGTGGATATAGCGGTGAGAAAACACAGAATTGAACCTGGATGAAAATCCCGTAAATCTGAATTTTATGATCCTATAATTTAATCACGGCCTATGATTTTATTTACACTAAAAACACATTGTACGTGAATACACCAGATCACATGTGCATATTAAGCCTGCACCTGATGGAACTGAATTAACACTGGCCTATATCACACGTGTTCCCTGTGGTAGTATCTCACCATCCTCAGGAGGTTCTCCTGGCCCAGTTTAGCCTATATGTGCACAAAGGTGGCCTAAAGCCCGATGCATTTCCCTGTGGTAGTAAATCTGATATGTGCGTTTAGCGTTGATCCATACAGTCAGTCAGGATATGATCCGGGATTTACCCATTGTATGGTTCATTCACTGGAAGGATACCTTAATTATTAACACACGGGGTCAATGGAGATGGTTGACAGACTGCGTCGGTTGAAGGCCGGGCCAGCGTCGTACGACGCTGGCCCGGCCTTCAACCAACGCAGCGCAAATAAACAAGAAGCGGTAGATAAAAACGTCATTAATTAACCAGGCGTTACTTAGGCTATATAGGCCCGGTAACAGATACTCTTGATGATCGATAATTGAGGCTTCAATTTACCTGTATTGTAAGCGCATAGTGCCCGGTGACAGGGCAAACATAAAATAAACCCAGCTCACTATAAGTTAGGCTCCTGGACTGAAGGAAACAGAACAGATATTTCTCTTATAATATTATAATTTAATTTTCTTAACGTAGAAGTCGCATTTATATCGCATCTAAGTGTCATATAAATGCGACTTCTATGCATGTGTGACTTATATAGTTATAATAATTGTGTAGTCACCTCACAATACAAAAGATGAACGATTTGACAAAAAGATTTTAGGGATTTTTTTCGATAGAAAATATCTACGGAGTGCCTATGTCGTAGTTTGGTGATTCCGCTGAGTGGCCGTATTTTGGCCTTGCCTGTCTCGTCGTCTGGCCAAAGTCTACCTGTATTGTCAAGGTGCCTGGGTTGTTGACCACCTCGTGACCAGGTGGCGTGAGCGATGAGCTCTTTCTCAGTGACAGCCATTCCAGAACAATCCGTTGCAAGTAGCTTACATGTATGTTGGTTTGATGTTGGGCCAGCGTCACAGACACTGGGCCAACATCAAGACAACATTAGATCAACGTCTCGTGCTCGCTGGGAATTGGCTGGCAATGCAGACAAATCCGGCCAAAGTATTTTCTGCACATTATTCAGACCTGGATATTGGAATATTTGAAATTTGATTTTCGGGAGACTTCGATTATTTATTAATAGAACCCGGGTGGCTCAGTAAATCGTTATAGGAGTCGCTGATCACAGTATCAACACAAATTATTCTCATGGTGCGCCCCACACGCATGGCCAAAGCTCTGAGGAGGGGATGTCCTCAGCCATGGCAATATTTTTTTTTATGTTATCAGCTCATCGCTGTATCTATGTTGGGCCAGCGTCGTAGACGGTGGGCCAACAGACAGACAGACAGACAAAATGTTTTATTTGCAATAAAATGACAAAAACTTAACATTGATCCGGAAATGGGTTGAAGCGATGTGAACTTTTAACATGTTTTTTATCGAGCCTATATTATTAGGCGGGCATCTGGTTCTACTTTGCCACCACAGTAAGTGTTGGAAATGAAGAAACAGAGACACAGCATTCACTGGATCACAGTTGCTCAAATATCACGAAAAACAGTTTCCTGTGGTGTATTTTGAACGCGGCTATTTCATGTGGCAACGTGAGTCAGGACACACGAACACGTTTCGCTCCCTCCGTGCGCGACAACGCGGACAAAACAGTGTCATATTGCAATTAGTGCAATTCAATAATTTGGGATGAATTAGCTCGGAAATATATCGGTAAATTAGCCGGAGTAATTATTTGGCGGGCACGAAAACAATACGACATGATTGATTCTATCATTAAACGACTGTTTTTTAGAACTACAGGACTCCTCTGGAAGCAAAGTGATATAATGCCAGGATTGTATGTATGTTTGCGCTGTAGCGAACAACATGATTTTGTTGGTTAATTGTTGGTTAATATGTAGGCCCTATGCCAGCAAATCCGAGACACTGAGCCAATGTTGATTTAACAATAAATCAACATAGGCTCAATGTCTCATATTCGTTTGTATTGTAGCATAATACATGTATATTAAAATCATTAATTATATCCTTGTTTTTTCACACAAATAAAATTTTAACACACCTTGTGTGCTGTTAAATTATGCAGCGACACGTCATTTCGCCAAAACGCGGGACGGAATACAATATTTTGATAGGACGGCATCTATTTACGTGACCGCCAGGAATGACAGGGTTAAGAAAACAGCGGCCTGTTTGCCATGTAGTTATCAATCATTAGGCTGATTGTCCAGAGTATTTACAAGAATAATGACAATCCATCGCATTCAACTGCTTGTCACAAGGACCAATCCATTGTCGAGTACAACGGGCGACAAAGCTGATTATTTCTGGAAATTACCGCACTGTTTCGCGGTCTGTCTGCGTACAATTTCGCTGACGCGTTCAAATCGTGGACAGTCGTGTGTGTGATGCGTTCGCACTGACCACTTGTAAGAAATCGATACATCGAGTGAACAATGGGGTGTAATGTCGCCATGCGTGTACAAGTCATATCCAGCGTTATTATATCCTCCTCGGTGCCCAAAGGGTTTGAAGCAGTAACCGGCAGCCGATGCCTGACGAACGAGTGGGGTCGATCAAATATCCCGGGCCTGTCATTAAGAGATTAACGAGTGTTCCCTCCTTAATAAGAAAACATAACTCACCGCGGCGAGTAAACATACAGTGACACCGCTTGCAGGAGAGCTGCGCAATGGAGTCCACAGCCACCCCTCTGAAGCGACCGTGGTCGCTTCAGAGGGGTGGCTGTGGACTCCATTGCCAAGTGAAAGGTGCACCACCCGATGCAGTCCAAGATTAGCCGGGCTGGAGCAGGCTGGTGCCTTAGTTATGGAGGCTGGAGGTACAGGTGTCACGCTCCTTGGAACTGATCGCTGTTAGTCATGCATATTAATAATTTCCCGTTACAACGCCCCACGTGGAATGGGCATAACTCACTCTGTCCGAGCACAAATAGCAGAGCTGCCCGATCAAACTAGGGGTGTATATTATGCCGACTACTTTAGCTGCTACTCCACTCACGGCCGGCCCCAATGCTCATTCGATCCGGTTATGGCTCGAAACTCAAAGGTACTGGATTCGAATTCAGTTCGGGTCGGATGTATGTTACGGGGTTGTGCATACACAGCGCTCCAAACTGTTCAAATGGCTGGAGTGTGCGGGGTTGTCAATGGCATGTTCAATGAAGAACCCTTGAAATCATTCAATAAGAGTAGGGCATAGTCCTGAATTCGGGCTTCCTTCTTTCGCGATAATTATGCAGAAAGCGACGTAAACCAGTATTCACTCACTCACCCACTCCACTCACACGTGAATGGGAGAAAGAGTCACACATGTTTAGGTGACTACGTTTAGGTGACTATTTTAAATTCTTTTAGAAAATAGAATCATTTTAACGAGCATTAAAACTAACCAGGATATAGCTGGTGGCTAACTATTTTTAGTCATCTATTTTTAAATTATTCCAGAAATATTATAATATATTGTCATTAGCATACTGATAATTCAAACCGGTTTTCATGACACAGAAGTGAAACACTACGCAAAATAAGATATCTTACACAGCTGATTATTTTAAACTATTTGACTGACTATTTTTAGAAAGTGGCATCATTACGAGCATATCAGCCGCACGAGTGCATTCAGCACTAAAAACGTTTTGTGATCCGCGTGCGTGAAGAAAACATCCACATGCTGCAGCCACCGGGATCCACACAGACATCAGGATCGTCATTGGGACACGCCTTTCACATCCTCTGTCTTTTTCATCGGATGTGATCAGAAAAGTGGTTTATCTTGTTCGGTCGGAGCAGCATGCGCATTTCAATTAATAACGTAATCTTCAAAAAGGATAGAGAAATAGTCGACAAGGCGATGTTAATAATTTATGCGTCCGTGGTTAGAGCTGGAACACACGCACGACGTCACCTTGGTACTAAAGGGTGGTATATGCCACTTTACAAAGTGGCATATACCACCCTTTAATACCAAAGTGACATATGAGTGTATTTGCTGTGTGTGATCATTAGTGTTCAACCAGTAAATTCACCGGTATCATCGTTATTCAACAACGATAGCATTACATCACTTTATATGTCAATGGAAGAATATTTGTTAATTGAGTGACATTGTGATATACCTGTTATTTAAAACATGATTAAAGGTATATCTCACTCTAATAATGACGCCAGTCCAACATATATTATCTTTCACAGATTAGTTTGAATTAGACTGGTCTGTATCCTGTGAAATTCAATATGGATCATAAAGCATGATCACATGGATGGTGTCAATATGGATTGCACAGCATCCTGATCGCATGTATGGTGTCAATAAAAACTCTTCAAGTGGGAGGGCGTATATTATCCATTAAACTACCCATCAGCTTAAAATTAACTAAATCATTATTTGCATATCAGTAACAAATAATAGTTTCATCTCAACTACACTTACAGTTATATGAGGGGGGAAATGATATTGTATATCGTGTGCCCAGTAAAATACATATCGCAATCCATCCTTATTGACTCTCCGTATTGGCTATCCTTATTGGCTATCCGTATTGGCTATCCTTATTGACCATACGTGATATTCGCGCGTGTCACGGACGGGCAGGATTGGTCGTGTCCTGTGAATTGACAATAGTCCCCAGAGGTGACTAATCATTGGAGTATGGAGTTAATGACTCCATGATTGGAATAACGGCGTGGCTCTACTGTCAAGGGGTATGGATTGCGGTGAAGGTCCGTGTGTCAAATTCTACCTGAATTTATATAACAACGGAATGACAGGGTTAGCTCATGCTGTCATGTGACCTGAATGCACGATCAATTATTAGTCATCAGAAGCGTTCGACATTTGGGTGATGTTAGCATCAGCCTCACCCATTATCAATCACCCGTTACACTCTTAGACAAATAGTTACTTTCCCCATAGTAGTGCAGATAAAGGTTTCACGTCCTTCCCTTAATCGCTGTATTACTACAGAGCATCGACCATTGAAGAACATTTTTGTTTAAGATTGTGATAGTAATTCTACAAATCTCAACAAGAAACAACAATTCAGATGTCGCCATGCAGTACAGTTTGAAAACATGGGATGTGTGATCTCCTGAAAAACAATTTCGATTTGAAAGTTTTGTTAAATTGATCTTTTACACGAAAAAAGTCACACAGCAGTCGGCGTTTAGACCTTTCAACGCGTAGACCGACGGAATCGGACGTCTATAGACGTCAGACTCTGACGTCTATAGACGGTCCTCGGAATGAAAGAATTAAACTATTTATAAAGGCCGAAGCGGGAAGAGTTAACTAAGACATTTATGATGATTTCAAATTGAATAAACCCTTTGAACTCCATAGTTTATATAGAAATATTTAAGCGTGGTATGGGCTAACCTGCTCTTAAATGCCGACTGTTGTGTGGTGAAATGCAATCTCCTAAGACAGCAGCTTAAACTCTGTAGTGATCACTTCGGAACGCAAATATTGACATTTTGTTAATACATTGACCTTCGATACATTGAGACTATCCATATGCTGAGGTCATAGGAAAGAATATTTGGTGTTCCTAGGGTTAATTAATCCCGGGGGGAGTTTGTGTCGCCTGATGACCGGGTAATCAGGCAAATGCAGTCATTTCCTGGTTCACACCAGGCGAGCAGAAGACGTCCTGAAACCTGGATCCAGAATCCACTCCCTCCTGCACTGAACATCGCACGGCTACCCGGCAAAATATGAGCCGTTGGCCCAACGTTGGTTTACTGTTGGGCCACCGTCTACGGACAGCAGTGAACCAACGTTGGCTCATCGTCTCATGTTTGCTGGGTAGGTGTGCCAATAATCTACTCAGTCAAATAACCACGCTTCCTTCAAGGGCATCCCTCCCGGACCTCGAGTAATACGCTGTGTATTGTGAGGGTAATTTGGCCTGTCAGTACGTAAGTCATTGCACCTTGTCCGTTGACCTTTATTGCTACAGCGTTGACCACCTTGACCGTTTTGTTGTAGCATCGGTTGTAGCTATACCGTATTCTGATCGTACAGGCTTACGCTAAATTTCTGCAAAGCAATGCAATAGTGCGACACACTGTCGTTAACTCGTTCAGCGCGGGACCGTTGAAAAATATTTAGACGTCAGAATATGGCGTCTACAGACATCAGATTCTGAGGTATAAAGACGGTAGTATACTCACTGGCACTGAAAGAATTACAATATTTACAATGGGCGTGGACCCATGAGATATAGGTATTCAAATGAAGCGTAAGAGCCAACTAAGACATTTATGATGATTTCAAATTGAAAAAAACCCTTTGATCTACATGGCTTATACTTTATCAACTTGGTCGTATCTGGCCAGTAACGGTTTAAAAGCGGCTGGTACAGATCTCTGCGTTGGATGTAGAGCACGTTCATTGCCTGCATGCAGTATTACAAATACACTCCTCTGAGACGTAAAATATTTAGCCTAGTTTGCACTGATCGCCATAGGGGAGACATAAGCAGGTTAAGTGGGATTAGGGTAATCTTGTGCCGGGATCAGTTTGTATACCGTCAGGATCCGCGTCCGTCATCACACTCCACCTCCGTGTAGAGGATGCCTCGGGCGCCGCTCCCACTAAGTCCGCACAGAACCCAGGGATCTGCTGCTTGTTCCTCAAGATGCAGCCTTCCCGCGCATTCCCTTGAGGTGTCGTCTGCTACACAGTATAAGAAGCTCGCTTGTACCACATGTGACCTACTCTATACCCAGCTAACGCAAAACATTTGTATAACATTTATACAATGTTGGACCAACGTCGAAGACGTTGGGCCGACGTTGTATAAATGTTATACTAATGTTTTGTGTTAGCTGGTATAGCACCTTCATTGCCCAATTTCAGTGATCAAATATGGAACAGACGAGTAGCCCTTCCTTTTCATGTTTGTATTTTCTTCTAGCTTGAAGCCATACAGAAAATGAAAAAAATCCTATGATGGACATATTATTATTTGTTTATCAGCGGTAGATATATTACCAAAATCAAGGCATGTATTGTCAACTTGACAACTTGACCCAGATCTTAAGGCTGTATTGTCCTACAATTCCATGGATGAGTCGTTTTGAGTCTGGCCTGCACGCAGTATATATTATTACATGGGGTAAAGGAATAAAGGAATAAATGAATAAATGAATAAATGGGGATTTGGGCAATTTTTGTGCAAATATGGGCTAAACTGGGCCAGACTAGGCGATCCTCTTGAGGATGGTGAGATGAATGAGATGACACCGTCTCCAGACACAGGATTTGAAATTTGAGCCCTGGCAGTCTGAGGCATAACACGCTACCTCTCGGTCACGGAGCCTCCCCAAAATACTGAATGTGCACTTTTTGTATATGGAAAACTATGTTGTGATACATAAAAAACATACAAAACCTTTTTTATGAGCCTACACCTCGTAATGATATATCCCATATGTATAGAAATACCATCTTCCCCCGCAAGGCCCACTACTCCCGTCTGCGACGTCGGGAGTAGCGGGCCTTGCGGGGAAGATGAAAAATACACACATGCATGACCACGGACTGCCTTGTGAGTTTCTCTTCTTTTGTGATTTTATCAATATGGTTATATTTTGTTTTCCTAGCAGCACGACTCGTTTTTTCTTCAAATGAACTATATGCGGACGTCAATAGAAATAGCAACCATCATGTGATATCTTCATGTGGGATTATAATCCATAAGTTTCAATATATCTGTAATGCTTATATATGCAAGAATGTTTTTCATATATAGATCTACGGAATATAAGCAGCACCGACTGGTACAGCTTCTATAATCCTAAATAAAAACAAAATTTAGTCAATCTCATAGGCTATTTTTTAAATGTGGAACTAAATAGATATAAATGAATGTTACACAATAATTTGTATAATTAACGTTTCACACCATGATTAAACATTTTGAGACCCTTGTCTAGATACTGGCACTCTGGGACTGAAAGACAAAGCAACAGGCTTGATGAAGGACTTTGGCCCGTGAGCCCAGAAGACGGGGGGGGGAGGGGGGGCAGGGTGTCCTGGCAGCTGGTCGCCTGATGAGAGCCTCGCGCTGACACCGAGGGCCAGTAAACAGTCTGATGTCTAACTCACCAAGAAAGATGGCCGCTGTCGCCTGGCCCGCACCGCCAGGAAATGACCCGTGGGCAGGCCGGGGGTTCACGCTGCCGGCTGTGATCCATGCGCGGGGACAGCGCGGGATTCTGGGGACGGAGGGGCGGGGACAGGAGGTGATCCCGGCCGGGTGCGCGGGGTGGCGGGAGATGAACGAGTGGGCAGCGCGGACGGGCCGCCTACACTCCCCTAATGGCCGCTCCGGTCCGGCGCCGGCTCCACGCAGGGCCGACGTCCCAGATGCCGGCCCAACGTTAAACCGACGTTGCTGATTGTCTCCACGCTGCCGGATCTGAGCTGCAGCTTCTCAAATCTCCAGCGTTTTATAAATCCTGAACGGGAGCGTCCCTCGGCTCTCATTTCACCGACGAGGATATAGTCCCCTTCCACCTCGGGATCATGCTATGCTCCCTTAGTTCAACCATCTAAGGGAGCATAGCATGATTGTAGAGGACCATTCATTTGTTTAACAGAAGTCAATAGTCATATAAGGTTGTGGTAGGGCGGGAGTGTCAAGTTGGCCTCTTCCGTCCGATGGCAATGGTGCCTCTCGAAGAGAAGACAAGTCGTAGAAGACTGCGGCTTGGGCAGAAGGCAGACAGATTTATTTGGACCATGTAACCAAGGCAAAGTCTGGTGTCATTCAGCGGCGTCTTGACGACACCTAACGAATACCGGCAGAACTGTTTTATGCCCTTTTTGTGACCTTTCACTGTTTGATTTGTGTCCGCACTGACCGTCAAAAAGACAAAAAGAGCAGGAGATTCAACAAAGACAACGTGGCCGCAAAATCAATAATGTCACCATTGTCACCCAATCTATATTATGTCTCTATAGACAGGTAAAGTTCAGTTGCAGGAAAATGTAACTTACAGACTGCTGTTCCTATTGCAGTCTTTGTTTATATTACGTTTGTATTTACTAGAGTCCAGAGCGTGACCATTTTACCTGGCTTTACACCCGCACACCACCAGTATATAATTCAATCAATCAATCAATCAATCAATCAATCAATCAATCAATCAATCAATCAATCAATCAATCAATCAATCAATCAATCAATCAATCAATCAATCAATCAATCAATCAATCAATCAATCAATCAATCGATCGATCGATCGATCGATCGATCGATTAATCAATCAATCAATCAATCAATCAATCAATCAATCAATCAATCAATCAATCAATCAATCAATCAATAAATCAATCAATCAATCAATCAATGAATCAATGAATCAATCAATGAATCAATCAATCAATCAATCAATTAATCAATTAATTAATTAATTAATTAATTAATTAATTAATTAATTGATTAATTAATTAATTAATTAATTAATTGGTTAAATAATTAACCAAGAAATTAATCAAACAATTAATTCATCAATTAAGCCGCCAATCAAGCAATCAATCAATGAACCGATAAATTAATCAATCAATTAATTAATTTAATTATTAATTATTAATTAATCAAATATTACAAAAAATATTTATTAAATAAATAATATATTACTCCCAGCTCCCAAGTCTACCTACACTGAAAAATAATAGCTTTCACATTATGTAAATGACGTCATTGTTTAAGTAGGGGCCAATGACGTTGAGGGATAGGGAGATGACGTCAGCTTTGGGCCCAGCATTAGCACAAGAAAGAACGAGGACATACAGACTTAGTTATTGCACAGTTCGTAGCCAGTGACTGCAACGAATGTGTTAGCTTGAAGGTCGCGCCCATTTACAGTTGACACTGTTAGTTGACTTGGCCAGCGATCTGTCTTTTCGTGTCCATTCTACAGCTTTAATGTTAACGGTTGGCACAAACACATTGTACACCAAACATATTGCACATAATGAGATTCAAACATATTCTATGGGTTTCTAAATGTCAGTTGAATGAGAAAAGATGAAAACTATGACAGAGAGAGCTGTGTTATAATTAACAATAAACTTTCACACTTCAATGAGTAAAAAAGAGCGACGCAGCCAGATTTACGATCTTGAAAAATGTTGAAATATTCAGTCTCCTTAACGACTTAATTGAGAACTGACGTGTTTCCTCTGTCGCGTTCTTTGTCTGCATTAAGTCATTATCCATCCCAATTACTCCTCCTAATACATCTTCTGCCTAAAACATCTTTGTTTTAATTAATGTTTTCAAATCTTGCCTGACAAGCTCGACCATTCCATAGCTGTTTGACGAATCCAGATAGCGGTCGACCACGGCACTGATGTGCAAATGGCAGTCGTGAGTGTTTTTATAATATTGAAAGATCGAAGTGTGGCGATATTTGGGGCGATCCGGATGGTGACATGCTTTCCTTTTTAGCGCAATATTAGCGACGTCTAGCGACCAAGCCGCTAATCACTGTGTGGCGTGTGCTTTAGCTTCCTGTTTTACAGCTCACAGACACTCGCTGTTACCAGGTTACAATCCATGCATGTATCAACTCATCTAAGTAATAGGGACCTGGCTGGCTTAACGTTGTACAAACGTCGCAGATGATGGCCCAACATTAAACCGCATTAAAGTAGGATCAACATGCCTTGTTAGTTGCGAGTAGACTAGACGTGCAATACAGGTGAATTTTGCATTTCCACTAAGCCTATAGTCAGGGGGCCAGGAGCCGAACCTGGAAAGTGGGTCCAAAGTTTTTTTCTCAATGTTTTCATATTATATAGGCATTGTACTCTATGAAACCGCGTGATGGCATTCTCACAGCATTGAGCATTTTTAAATAACGCGTTTTACATTTTTTCGCCTATCGCGGTAAAAAATAGTGGTTTCAGGTGATCGGGAAAAACTGAAAATCCATGTATAATTCACATAACTGATAGCTATTAGTTTGATTGTTTGTATATTGATGTATAATAATAATAAATATCATTGGGTCAAAGGTCAAGGCTATAATTCAAGGTCAAAGGTCAATAATTCAGGTCCATCATGCCTAATTCAGTATCGTTTGTATATTACACCCTCCACATTTTTATATGTTTATATAGCTGAACCTGCATTAATTGTCTTACAATCTAGGTTTTTGTTATGAAGTTCCATGCATCTTGATAAACTAGATAACCTGTCGCTCACCTATTCTCGTTCCTCTAGGCCCCACTCCCAATGTGGCCTATTTTACCTTATATATTTGCTGGGATGAAATATAATGGCAACATTATATGGCTTGAATTGTGTAGCAATGGATTATACGTTGCCATTCTATTTTATGGGCCAGTCAACATGATTCACTAACCCAATGTTGGGTCATCATCTGCGACGCTGTCACACCATGAAATCACCATTAATGCGCTGTCTTGACTCAACGCTCCCCCAATGTTCAGATGCCCGGCCGTTATTGAGACACACAGACAAAATTTGTGAGCCTAAATAAGGTAAATTTAAATGCCAATTGGCTAGCCTCTGTGTCAGGCATATGCTTAAATTAAATTATAAATTTAAATTTAATTTTTTTTTTTTCAATATAAATTTTGTCCATCAATGACAATGCGGTTTGCATTTAACTATGATGTAACTATGTTCCATTCTTGTGGTATGAAAGTTTAACAGATGAGTAAATAATTCATGATATTTTTTTTCTTTTTTTATAGTTCCAATATCACAGCATATCTATATCTGACCATATGGATACATCAATTATCAATATGTGGTGTAATAATTCAGAGGTTGCTGTAAACTATCAAAATTGTACGTAATCGTTATTTAAAAAAAAGTTCTTTATCTTAAACAAGTTAAATCAGCAATGACACCACCGCCTTTGCCATCATTTTGTTATTTGCTATATCTAATAATAAAATTGCTACTACATTCCTGTTCATTGTTTGTTTAATCAGCTTTTTGAATGTGGTACTAGTATACATCATATTCTGATACAAGACGATGTATTTCTGCTTAGTTGCTTCCATGTTTCATCCATATACTAATGGATCTAACTGGCTCGGGGCATTATCAAGGCATTATTCACCTGAAAGTTTGTAAATGTTATATTTTCAAATGTTCCTTGAAGGCTTTCTCAGTTGATGGCAATCAACATAATTATGAACAGGTGGTGCTCCGACTTACTAACCACAGAATAAGTTCCTTACTACATCAACTGATCAAGATAGAGATCATTAATATCCCCAAGAAGCCTTGTTGGATGATACTCAACATGATTCCATCACCAATGCATCCAGCCATAGCATCACATCGAGATAAGAAGGGTCCTGGCAGCAGGTTTGGAATGAGGTCAGAATATTCGGCAGTGACCAAGACCAGTTTGTTTGTGGCCAAGATCCCATTTGTAGTAGCTGAGATGATTTTTAAAGTAACTGTGATGGCGTATTTAATGGTCAAGTTTACTTCTGCAGTGACCGAGATCACTTTTTCAGGGGCTGACACAAGATTGTTAGTGACCAAGATCACTTTTGTAGCGGCTGAGAAACTATTAAAGTGGCTGTGATCACTTCTTCAGAGCCAAGATAAATTTGTAGTGGCTTTGATATTTTTTTCAGTTGCTGACACCAGTTTGTTTGCGGCCAAGATCTCCTTTGTAATGGCTGAGATAACCTTTAAAGAGGCTTGGGGCACTTCTTCTTTGGCCAAGATCACTGTTGTAGTGGCTGCGATAACATTTAATGCGGCTGTGATCACTCCTTCAGTGGTCAAGATCACCTTTCTAGTGGCTTAGATAATTTTCAAAGTGGCTGTGACCACTTCTTCAGTGGCCAAGATCACTTTTGTAAAGGCTGAGATAACTTTTGAAGTCGCTGTGATCACTAAATCTTCTTCAGTGTCCAAGGTCACTTTTGTAGCGGCTGAGATAGTTTTTGAAGTGGTTGAGATCACTTCTTCAGTGGCAGAGATCACTTTTGTGGACACTGAGATTACATTTAAAGTTTCTGTAATCACTTCATCAGTGCTCAAGATCATTTTTGAAAAATGGCTCCATAGAATGTAAGAATAATAACAAAAATCTGTACCTTATAAAGTTAACATGAGAGAGAAGTCCTGCTGGTATTCCCTAAAAAACGTTGTAAATTGTTCAAATGGAGGGATAAAATACAAACTTAGCGCTGTGTTGTACATTTTCGTATTTACCAGAAATACAATATTATACATCCACGTTAGAGCCCTTGATAGTAACTTTCAACTGATATCAAAGATGCTGGTACATTGTTTAAATTTTGGAACTTATTTGGCAAAAATATGAGACACAGCCTATTTTCTTGAGCTGAAAGTGCTCAAATTTTACGTCCAACTAAAAAAAGTGTGTAATATGTTGAAATAGCTAATTATTTTTTACTTCCAAATGGGTTTATTTTAAGTCAACAATAGTTCTAGAACATGTTTGAATCAAAACTAAACATATATACCATACAAAAATCGGCCAGGAGAGAAGTATTTTGACTATTCACTGAAAAAGTAATAAAAATAGGTAAAATTAAGGGTTAAAATACCAACTTAAAGCTTGTGCATTTTTCAAAAATCGGACAGAAAATATGTTACATCCATGGGAAAGCCTGTTCCAGTAGCTTTCTGTTGGTATCCAATATATTGATATAGCTTCACTACTCAGTGGGCGAAAATGTTTAATACGCTTGTTTTTTTTTCAAATCGGAAAAAATCGCGCATAGGTCATGTACACCTTTGGCCATATTTCAGTAAAGCATCTAGTGACCTGTACAGGTTGATTCTGGCCCCTGAATAGTCAAACTATGTTAAAATAACAGTGGCCTAAATTCCCATTCCGGGTGACACCTTACCCCCAGCCACGTCTGGTATAATAATCCTGCTGACGGATAAACAAACAGGCAAACCATCCCGATTAAAAACATAACCTCTTATGGCGGAGGTAATAAACCACACAATGATTTCTTTCAAGACAATGTATAATTCTATAAACAAATTCCTCGATGTTAAGTGTTTACATCATTGGATGACGTAATATATATATACAATTTTAGAACGTATAGCCACAATTACACATTATATTATCTCGTCGATATATATATAAATAATAATTATTGCGGTACAAATGTTTTATAGTTGCTTTGCGATATCACATTGAGGTTCGTAATGAAATTCCCTCCATTTTGATATGTCACACGCTTATATTATTATAAAATTTGATAACTGGTAATTGGGTTTATGCAAGACCTTGGGGTCAAAGGGTTCACATAACTCAAAACTTCTGGTTCAATCAATTTATACAATTATGAAATCACTTTTGCTAATATTGAATACATACTAGTTCAAATAATGGCAAATATAGATTAGGTTAGTGCTTTATATAAATATTTATATTTTTCGAACCGTGGGAAACCATTATTTTGCATCCCGATTGACGTGATTTTATAAAACGTGTTATATAAAAATGCTCAATGTTGTGAGAATGCCATCATGCAGTTTCATGGACTACAATACCTATATAACATGAAAACACTTAGAAAACAACTTTGGACCCACTTTCCAGGTTCGCCTAAAAATATGCATTTGACCCCCTGACTACTATGTTTTCTCGAAATCACAAGAAGTGGGCTATTTATTTGTAGGCTTACTTGTTCAATTTGAAAAATAAGTTTTATGTTGATTAAACACATTTTATGAAATAACGTGCTGATATCATTTTTGTGAATACCATCAAACACGAGCATGGTCGCGGTGCTGTTAAACTTTAAGCGTACACTTATAACTTTTTACTATGCTGTTATCGGCTTTATCTAGACGGGGCACCTGTCTGGCACTTTGTTTCCAGACGGGGAGCTGGAAGTTGTTTATAGACTCCAGAAATTCAAACAAAATGGCTGCCGTTAATACTGTTCATAGCAGCTCGATTCGAATTTTCCTGACGCGACCTTAAAAACTTATTAACGGTGGCGGCAATACACTTTTTCAGCGTCACAAATTGATTGTACACCACTATAGTGGGGGCTCTTAAGTCAATATATGAGACGAAGTGTGCACTTCTGGATAAAATTGTGAATTTTGGCACACAGATAGTTGAGATCTTCCTGTACATGAATTTTGATGGAAGCAAGTTGGTACGTCCAGTTTTTGGCCGCCATCTTGGTTTTCAAAATGGCCGCCACTTGGTACCTATATTCAGCAATATTTCGAGAAGGAAGACACTTAGAGAGCTCATAGCAAGCTGATTTTTTCATGAAAGAACCCTAGAGGTATCTAGATTAACATAGTAAACGTTCTAGAAAATCATTCCCAAGCATATTCAATATGGCGTTTAAGATGGCCGCCAGCGTATAGTCATATTTGATAAATAGCGTAAAATGATCGATTTTAGATCAATTTTCTTTTGTAATACACCATTTCAAATAGTTTTATGGTCAGTAAAGCTATATAGACTACCCCCAGAAATTTTGAAAACATATCTAACCCTTTTATCACAAGAGGCTTTTTAGCGAACACCCCTGTAATCTCTATTGGAAAAACATTATTACTTATAATCAAATAATTAAGTATTAGTGGTGATGTATATTGGTGTCAGTAATACTATATTAAAGGCATATTAAAGGCACGCTTATATTGGCCACTTAATTTGTATTTTTATTTATTCAAGATGGTGTCCAAGATGGCTGCCAGTGTATAGGCAGATTTAAGAAATTGTGTAAATTCTTGGATTTTATATCAATTTTCTTTTGTAATACATCATTTCAACTATTTTTATGGTCTGTGAGTCTATCTAAACTACTCACAGACAACGCTAAGCAATATTAAGCACCTTAAAATGGAGAGTTTTCAATTAGCGACATAGAGCTATACCAAAATGTAATTGGTGAATCACTTAGTCCTTAAACTTTCCAGCTGTTTTTCGGGAGTGAGACTGATTTATGTTTTTTGCGTAAATTGATCAATTTTAGCTCAATTTTTTTAATGGGCCATTTCAAATAGTTTTGTGATCAGTAAATATATATAGACTACCCCATCTATTTTTGAAAATATATTTAACCCTTTTATCCCAAGAGGCTTTTCAGCTAACGCCTCTGTAATCTTTATTGGGACAACTGTATTATTTACAATCAATTAATTCCGTATTAATGGTGATGTATTTGTGTCAGTAATGTAGTTATAGTTAATTTGTAGTTTTAATTATTCAAAAGGGCGTCCAAGATGGCTGCCAGTGTACGGGCAGATTTAATAATTTGTCATTTCAACTAGTTTTCTGGTCTGTGAGCTCAACTAAAGTACTCCCCGACAATGTTGAGCAATATTTAACACCTGAACATGAGAGTTTTCATTTTGCGATAAAATACATCCAAAATATGATTGGTGAACCACTTGGTCCATAAACTTTTAAAGCTGTTTTCAAGGTGTGAAA
Source organism: Flabesymbios commensalis (assembly GCA_964017125.1). Classification (NCBI taxonomy): domain Eukaryota; kingdom Metazoa; phylum Annelida; class Polychaeta; order Terebellida; family Flabelligeridae; genus Flabesymbios; species Flabesymbios commensalis. Next base: position 87,589,545 of record OZ024902.1, read on the forward strand.
CTGATTTGTGTTGGACAGATCATTTGATGATATATTGCATGTAAGTGTGATGTTTTCTGAGTGAACCACTTGTTATCAGTGTATCCGCCTGGTGATAATGTCACCATACACATACTGGATCACAAACATTATCAGTGAGACATGTAATTTCAACGAGTATACAGGTGTTTTAATGCATGCACTGGTATGTTGACGACAATCAATAGCCGCTGGAAAGGTGGTGTATTTATAATGACAGTGGGCTCTTGTGTGAAATCTACCTTAGAGACGAGTCTTAATTATTGTTACAGGGCTGCATGATAATTTTTTTATCAAAAAATCATTTTGTATTTCTATCCTGTTATTCTGGCAGACGATCCAATGGGACACACTCAATCTACAAACAACAAACAAAGTTCTGAGAAGCCTTCTGAACGAGTTATTGGGTATTTAACATGTTTCATGTGCTGAACATAGCGCTGAACATACACCAAGAGCTTGAGTGGAACTAACGGTATTCAAAAGCACTTGTTTTTGCCAATCATGCTTGGAGCTGACTCTATTGTGTATATCCGGACTGGTGTCCAAAGACTCGTATGGCATGATGCTACCGCCACTTTTTTGCTCATTTAATGTCAGAGGAGTTGGGATTGTTTATACCACATTGATGGTCTTTATCATAACCATCTCCAGCCTCAAAAACATTTCAGAATTATCTGCAACGGCGTGTTGTGGTGCAGTTGACAAATAGAGAAAGATGTGCTTATTAACAACGTTCATACTCCATCTGTGAAAACTGGCTGTTTATTCGTAGACTGGAGGTAGGCATATGATGATTGAATCTATGCCAGACAAGATTGTTTGTTATCGTGGTGTGCGTATACAGTGCCCCAAAACGTCTGCAGCTGATCATGCAGAGACACAATTTCATAAGAATTGTGTGCGCCATTGAAGCAGTACCATATGAAATGAAGATTACCATACAACTAGCCATACTACTGATGGTAGCCAGAATAGGAGAGTTACAACCTTGTGTGACCATGTAATCAGTCTGTAAGTAAATCACATTTTTACATCCCGATTTACTCCATGATTAACAGGATGGTAACAATCCATCAAAGTGATCAAGTATTTTACCATATATGTCTCAGAAAAGAACAGTCAAAGACACTTAACTGAGTCGTAGGTACAGTATTAAAAGTAAACTAAAGGACAGTAACCACGAAGGTACGCCTAAAGTTACTGTATTGTACCAAATTTGGTAACGATCCATCAAGGTCAAACACACTAAACTAGGTCAAAGTAGTATAGAAAGTGGACCAAAGTAACCAGAAACAGCACATCTAGATCTCCTGCGAATCATTGTACAACACTTGGTCCATCAAACCAATAGTTTCAAAGTTATGGCCCGGAAAAGAGCGCAACATAACACTGGGTCAAAGTACCATACTGAAAGTAGACATATTTAAGTACAGTAGCTCAAAAAGGTACATCTAGAGCCCCTGAGGACTATTTGCACTAATTTGAGTATTAATCTATCAAGTATTTTCTACCCATAGGTCCGTATCTAGGACCTTTGTCACACAATATCCCTATAGACACTGTCAATAAATCTAAATACCCCACCTTTTCAGAAGCAATTGATTATCATTGACATACCAGTGCATGCATTAAAGCACATGTATATTTGTAATAATGTTTGTGATCAAGTATGTGTATGGTGACATTATTACCAGGGGAATGCATTCAAATAATAGTTTCATATAGACACAAATTATACTCGCTGTCTCCCAAACGATGACTGTAGGCAAGCAGTGGCACCTACATGAAATCACATGTCATTTACATGCAGTATATCTTCAAATGATCTTTCCAAACTTCCCTAAGCCAGCGATCTGATCAAAATGTGATCAACAGAGGAAGGTTTTGGTGAGTAGGCCTATGTCATACTCAATCTCATTAGTCCTCAACACATTGTTGACTATATGACCAAAACATCTTCAATATTAACTAGTTATTATCCATTACAGGGATAACGTATCCACCAAGGGGGCGGGGGCCCTAGGGTAGTGGTTAGCACCGCTGCCTTTCACGCCAGGGTCCGGGGTTCGGTTCCCGGTCTCGGCGGTTTGAAAGAAACAAAATTGTTTCTTCCCCATCCACGTGTGAAAGTTAGTATTGTGGGGAGCCTCCGTGACCGAGAGGTAGCGTGCTCGGCCTCAGACCGCCAGGGCTCGAATTTCGAATCCTGTGTCTGGAGGACAGTGTCATCTCAATCATCTCACCATCCTCAGGAGGTTCTCCTGGCCCAGTTTAGCCTATATGTGCACAACGGTGGCCTAAAGCCCGATTCATTTCATTTCATTTTATATCCACCAAGGATTCTCTGACATGTAAAAAAAACATAAATCAGTTTCACACCCAAAAAACAGCTGGAAAGGCTTATGGGCTAAGAGACTCACCAACTACAATTTGGATGTTTGATATCGTCAATTGAAAACCCTCATGTTAATGTGCTGAATATTGTTTAACGTTGTCCGGGTGTAGTTTACATGGACTCACAGACCATAAGACTAGTTGAAATGATGTCCTACTAAAGAAAATTGATAACAAATTGAAGAATTTACACAATTTCGCAAATCTGCCCATCCACTGGCAGTCATCTTGGAAGCCATCTTGAATAACTAAAAATACAAATTAATTGACCAATAAGCGGGCTTTTAATATAGCTATATAACTGAAACCAATATACATCACCATTAATACTTAATTAATTGGTTATAAATAATAATGTTGTCCCAATAGAGATTACAGGGACATTCACTAAAAAGCCTCTTGGGATAAAAGGGTTAAATATGTTTTCAAAAATTGCTGGGGATGGTCTATATAGCTTTACTGACCACGAAACTATTTGAAATGGTGTATTACAAAAGAAAATTGAGCTAAAATCAATCATTTTACGCCATTTATTAAATATGACTATACGCTGGCGGCCATCTTGGACGCCATCTTGAATAAATCAGAGTGCTTGAGGAGGATTTTTTAGAATGTTTACTATGTTATTCCACATACATCTAGGGCTCTTTCATAAAAGAATCAGCTTGTTACGAGCTCTCTAATTGTCTTCCTTTATGAAATATTGCTGAATATATGTCCCAAGTGGCGGCCATTTTGAAAAACAAGATAGCGGCCTAAATGTGGACGTACCAACTTGCTTCCATCAAAATTCCTGTAGAGCGATATCTTAACTATTTGTGTGCCAAAATTCACAATTTTATCCAGAAGTGCACACCCAGTTACCTAAGAGCCCCCACTACTAGACAGTCAGATGAGGGTATGCAGACATTGCACTGGTGCCTCGCCTGTTTTTTTAATAGGCAGCTTGTCAACCGGGGCGGGATCGGTTGACAATGTTGACTAGGCTTTACCGTGCTGTTATCGAAACTCCGGGTAAAATGAATGATACTCCCATTATCTGACATGACCACCTCTTCACATAAACCATTGCATAAACCAATCAAGACATTTACGGCCACTTTATATTATCTATAATTTCGTCAAAATTGTAAATGTGTAAGTTCACCCATGACGAATTAACGGCATCATTACCCGTATACATCTGATAATCAGCTGATCACCGAGGGTCATTCTGTTTATGCTTAAGGTAACACGCCAGCCACATAATTTTAATCGTGGTTGTGAAAACGTACAAAGTTTCCAGGTTCATCAACAGTTAATGACTTTAACATGCATTGGTCAATATTAAAATATGTGTAATGGTATTTAGCAATCAAAAAAATAAAATTTTACAAACGTTAAAGAGCCCACCGTCGTCCAACACCAACACAACATATGGTCAATTACTATTACTTTGGTAGTTATTTTATCTCTGGTTTGGGCGCGGGAAACATTATTATGTATATTATTTTTTATACTTTTTTTGTTTATAATTTTTGTACATAGATGAATATGAATATAGTTGCTGCCTAGCTTGCACAGGCTTCTATAAGCCTGTTCTTGCACGGCACGACCAATGTTGTATATAATACATGTATCATGATGACATAATGTGTATTTTTTGTATCTGTATTAATTAGATGTATTGGTCAAAAGCTAAATAAAATAGAACTAGGGATCGCCGGGTGTCCTTTTATCGCTCAGTCCAGGACTATACGTTCTTTTTACGCTGATTAACTCTTAATCTCATATTTCTGTAGGAGTGGCATCACGGATATGAGGGCCAAGTCAGCAGCATCATCCCCCAATGATAAGCACCTACTGTATGTCGTGCAGAATGGAATAAATGATGTTTTAGGCCACCTTTCTGCCTCGGCTTATCTCTTAAACAGAATGAATAGTGTGTCAGACAACCTCTGTACACTCATCGTCCAAGTAAACATAACGAATCGTTCATTCCAGAAGAGTTATCTCAGTTATTCTAAAATCTGGTCTCACACGTTCGAAGAAAGACTGTTATATTTACAAAATAACCAAACCAAAATTTATGCGAATTACAATAGGCTAGCTTAAACAGAATGAATAGTGTGTCAGACAACCTCTGTACACTCATCGTCCAAGTTAACATAACGAATCGTTCATTCCAGAAGAGTTATCTTAGTTTTCTAAAATCTGGTCTCACACGTTCGAAGAAAGACTGTTATATTTACAAAATAACCAAACCAAAACTTATGCGAATTACAATAGGTTAGCTGTAATTGAATTTTATGTGTTAGCATTGTATTGCATTACTGTGTCACATCATGCTTCCTAGAATATAACATATCACGGACAGACATATTATTCAATGTGACCTTTTCCTGTTAAGTCTATAATGATAATTATGTAACATAATTATATTGATCAATTTGTGCGGTAAAGGTCAACATGAACTATATGCTAATGATACTTCGTGTGGAGAATCTCATATATCTACTCATCAGAAAATATAGTGTGACCTTTTGAGATGGTTGTGGGCAGCGAAGTTGTGCACACTCTAAACAATATAGAACTCTTCAGTACAATCACCATGCAACCCCAGGAGAACCCTGCAAGGGTTCTCCTGGGGTTGCATGGTAATAGTACTGAAGGGTTCCTTCTAAAGAACCTATATTGTTTAGAGTTACTTTATTAATAGTACACCTACCATGATTAATATAATTACTTTTCTCGATTGTTTCTTAAGCGCTCTTCAGATGGTGTATACGTATATTTTGTTTCTTGCAAAAATATGGCACATTTTTCAGTGTAATATACGCTAGTATATTTATTTTGATAATTGAAATGTTCTAGGAGACGAAAGCCGATTTTCATATATAAATCACGGAACAAAAATAGTAGTTATATCACATTGAACAGTAGGTCCTATGTATTATATACGCTAGTTTTAAGCATTGCTCTCTCTTGAAATCATTAGAGCGTTAATTGTCCAAATACATGTACATGTAAACAGCTCCAATGATGGCGCGGTCTGACAGTAGGGATTGGTAGATATATTACAATATTGTTGGGCCCTGATTCCTGCTGAACAAGCCCCAGCGGGGGGTCCTATGAATCCACCACTTTGGGCTCTCGCAAAAGACTTAAACGTTGCCGTCAACCAACGTAAAACGATTAGTATACATGTAATTCTAAAATAATAATAAAAAATAGGCACCAGCTGATTGTTTTGCGATGTAGCGATCTTTGTCCCTTTTAGTTTATGCAAAACATGATGATTCAGCCTCAACCTACAACGCTGACATATTTTTGCATAAACCATGGAGACCAAAGGATTTTGTTTTTCTTTCTTTAAAATCACCATCAGTCTTACTTAGCTCTTTCTGCTTCATTTAAATACCCAACTTTAGTCTGACGTCTAAAGTCGATCCCCGCACTATAAAAATATTTCTATTGGTCGTAGACCCATAACATAGGTATTCAAATGAATCAGAAAGAGCTAACTAAGATATTTATGATGATTTTAAATTGAAAAAAACATTTGGTCTCCAAGGTTTTTATTAGAAAATACAGCACTTTAAGGGCTAAAGTGCTAGTCACTTCTCTAGCCGTTTTCTGCCTTTTTACTTTTCGTTCAGCCACGACAATTAGAAGGAAAAATTAGCAGTAAATTAGCGCCTATGTTTTCATTCATATTCTACAAAAGTACCATTTTTACCGACTTGGAAGTTGTGGGTCGCGGCAGCGAGACACAACTTCCAAGTGGGTAAAAAGTTCAGTTGCATAATTTAGCGCTTTAAATGTTAATAGGGTCTGTAGCCAGCCTGGTGGTTCATATATTATATACGTGGATTGTCTTTCATGAGACTCGGTGATATGGTTAGGGTTATTTATGACATCTGTTTTAGAGGAAGGACGGACGAGCAGACGTAATCATCATTTACCTACCTACGTAATGCCTCGTTGTCAGGCGATTTAGGGTGCGGGGACCGCGCATCATACGTGAACGTTAAACAATAATCTAAACGAGGAGAATACATTTAGCCGGGAATACGACTGGTCTCATTAGCTGTAACCACCCCACCCATCCATTTTCTCTTCTGCGGCATTTCTCCATGGCTACATGCATGTCTCATTTACAATGCCAGAGACCCCACACTCGAAGCAAAGCACTCAACGCAAAGACAAACAAAAAAGAGAAATTATCCTAATTCTTTGAAAAA